>QJOB01000251.1:45516-90027 GCA_004155035.1 Monosporascus sp. 5C6A
GCCCCCCCCCCCCCCCCCATCAACAATTCCTTTTGCCATACCTATCTTAACGTATATATTATAATCTTTTGCATTTAGTTACATGCAATTTGCAGCTTGAGCAGGACTGTACCTTGGTCGCTATGTCGCACCCCTCCGTCACTCGAGTTCTGCACCATACTGGAAATCACGTGTGAATTCCCGCAGGAGAGGGTTCTAGACTTTGAAATAAACTGGAGAGCACCAGGTCCAGGAGGACTGCTCCTCTGCCTACCACATGTCATTATTTTCCAGAAACTGAGCCACCTCAGAACGTCATGGCGCAAAACTTGTGGACAGGTAACATACCTGCTCGGCCGTTAGGCAACCTAGAAGTCTTCTTCAAGATGCTGGCAGATACTGGCAAGCCTTTGCGTCGAGAGCATTGGACCATCCACTTTGCGCTGCGTCTTGTCTTCCATCAGCCTGTTGCAGACCCGGTTCCTTACCTACGGCGTGCATGGCAGGTCGTCCGATATCAGCACCCGGCTTTGGGGGCCACCATAAGCCCTAACGATGCCGAAGACCCCAAGGCACATCCGCATTTTTCGGTGGGGCCTCTGGACGCCGAAGCCTGGGCCAACGATACTTTTACTATCTGTCATGACCACGAGAGCGCCGTTGACCTCTTCTCAAGTCTTTACTCCACCGCTGCCGCTACTTGCTACTGGATTCCTACCTCTTCGGAAGCAGTTATTCGCTCGTCGCACTGGCGTATCGATGGGGTCGGGATGGCTCTTCTCAGCCATGATTTCATGACGGCGCTTGCCTCGGTGATGCAGCACGGAGTTGACGCTCCTCTGAAAGTCTTGGTTGGGGGCCGAGAGAGCGTATCTTCACTCGCGCCAAATCTTGAACTCCTAGTACGGGGCGAATCCCCGTCTGTAGGGTCAGCTGATGGTGAGGAGGATCCAACCTTAGCTGCCGGCGCCGATGCGCTCGTCGCTGAATTCCTTCGTGGTGTACCAAGCATCGGTCTACCCACTCGGCATGGCTCCGCTGAGTTGAGTCCTGGTGCTAGTGGGTGTGTAGTCGCTCGCCTCGACACTGCAACGACTGCCAAAGTAGCGGCAGCGTGTCGAGAGAGGAGCATAAAAGTGACGAGCGCCGTGCACGCTGCCATCATCCGCGTCACCGCCGGGTTTCCTCAACACCCGCTCTCCAAGTGCTATGCAGCTTTCGTGCCCGTCGACCTACGCCGGTCACTTGAGGCTGTTGCCACTCCGGAGTCCAAGGCCGTCTCCAAAGTTGTCGGCCTATACTTTTCGGGTCTGCCTGTGTGTGTTGATTCGGTGCTACCCGAGGAGGGAAAGAACATAAAAGGTTTCGAGGATATCGCGCGTGACCTCGCTGCTGTTTATGCGCGCGATCTACTTCAGTTCTGGGACGTGGGTGATGGCAGCGGCCGCAAGATTAGCTTTCTGGATCTGGCAGAACCATACGTGCGACGCACGACGGCTCTATTCGGCGCTCCAGTACCGGAAGGCCTTCCGCCCGTACAGACGCCGGATCTCAGCAGTCTTGGCAAGGTAGACACGTATTTGCAAAGAGAGTACGGTTCTGCCGGCCGTGGGAAGGTTGAAGTAGCTGATTTCTGGATTGGGACCGAGATGTTGAACAGATGCGTCCAGTTTCACACCTGGAGCTGGAGAGACGAGTTGAACCTAGGGGCATGCTTTAACTTAAGTTATTATGAGAAGGAATTTGTCGGCGATATTCTTGGCAAGGTAATTCAAGAATTGCTGCAAGGATGCGGGGTTGACACGTAGTAGAAGGAAACCTCGGTAGAAACCAAATAATCTGTCATTCGTCCTGAAGTGGTTAAACATCTATTAAGGCAGGGACTGTATCAGTAGCACCGGTGGACGACGCAATATAGTCCACCTACTCTTGGACCGACCACTTGTTCACTGTGGACTGATATCTGTACTCTTGGCTATCTCCTCCCAGTCGTCACAGATCTTCAGCATGTTCTCGCACTTAGCCCTAATCCTTGCCCAGCCGTCACTTCCAAGCGGCACCCGTAACGGAACTTGCTTTCCAGCCGCTACGCCGGTGCCCTTTATAAGATCGATCATGATAGCAACCGCCTTTTCAGCATTGCCGGGCTCGTTACCCGCTATACTGGCCTCGGCTTTGCAAACAGCAGCGTTGAACTCGGCGTAATCCGGTATTCGCGGGGGCACATGGTTAATGTTGTGAAATGCTCGCGTGCGGAAGTATCCAGGCTCGGCAATCAACACCTTTACGCCTGGTGCGAATATGGCTAGCTCTTGAGCGAGACACTCCACAGCGCCTGGCAGGAAGATATCAGCCTTTCGTCTAGTCTAAGGGGCCTTTGTCGCAGAGATAGCATCCATGACAGACCTTCTAGAGCAAACTTGCTCGCACAATAGCCGGCCGCACTGGGATCAGCATGCCATCCCGCCTGTGAGCTCATATAGAAAAGCGTGCCGTTTCCTTTGGAACGGAGTCTCGGAAGCAATGCTCGGGTAATATTAAGAGGGCCATGGAAATTAGTCTTGAAGACGTCTTCCATATCCTGCTGGCTGATATTGTGCGGGTCAGTCGACGCACTTCGCATTCTCACTGAAGATTTAACGGCAAAGGCATAGATCTTACGTTAGCTCCTCGACTGCACCGCTCAAAATGTAGCCAGCATTGTTAACAACGACATCAATCCCGTCGGGGTATATGTTCCATGCCTCTGCCATTGTGGCATTGATTTCTGCTGGCGGAGCCGAAACATCAAGTTCAAGAATACTGGCACCGGTATCCACCAGATGGGCGAGCTTCGTTTGTGCATTACGCCCGGCTGCGATGACGTTGTCTCCCGATGCGCGAAGCTGACGGACAAACAGCTCACCGAAGCCGGTGGAGCAACCCGTAATTAACCAAGTCTGAGACATTGTCGTCTCGGTCGGCTCGGACGTGGAATTGCCTCACTCGAAATTGCCTCTCCTGGTGACTGTTGGCAAGAGTAGAGGTTGGTCCCTTGTGTGTTGAAGAAGTGATAGATTCTCCGAGCTGAGGTACTCAACGACTGGCGTCAATGGAAGCACGTGGGCGACGAATAGAACTACTTCTTCATTCGGTTAATGCAGTTGGCTGCATGCTGTAACCTCGGACCCAACATAATGAATGACTCTAACAATGAATAAAGACTTTCGCCAAAACGTGCGACATATAAAAACCAATAAAATACGAACAAATATAATTATAACAAAGAGAAAAGGTGTCAGATATAGGGGATGTCAGTTGCGTTGTTGTATTCAGCCAATTGCGCAGTCTCTCAGTACGCGTACTGCTTTTGTGTAGCCTAGCAACGGAACAATTATCTTCCGATTAGAGCGTAACCTTTTGTAGTTAGTGTGCGATAGCATATCTGGCTAGCTGATATACTCTTTTAACGCCTTAAAGAATTTAAGGCGTTAATCGTTACATTTTTATTATTTTTTAAACTTACAGGTTTTTTACTTTATTTTTTCCCGGTAATTATATTTTTTTAATTAATTAGGTTTTTGTTAAAAATTACTTTAAATGTTTTTTTCGCCGGTTTGATATTTTTATAATATTTTTTACTTTTATTTATTATTCGAAATACTTAAAAAAATTCGTAATAAGGCTTTAATTAACTTATTACTTAATATATCGTTTATAAATATATAATTTACTTTAATTATTTTGTTTTCGCCGTTTTTTATAATTAATAATTATATATATTAATGTATTATAATTTTATTTGTAGAAAAATAATATTAATATTAATAAGCCGTATTGTTTATTAATTAGTATATTTTATTAAAATGTTTTGTTGTTATTATATTTGCAAGTTTTTAAAAATGATTTTCAAAATATGTATGAGACGGTATCAAACAGCCAAAAAATCACAGCTTGCCAGCAGGCTTTATTTTGAGGTTTTCTTGTTTTTGTGGGTACTTTTCTAATTAGGTTAGAGCGGTACCTGAAGCTACCATTTTTTTCTCAAAGCTTTAGCTACAGCTGCGCTGCAACTGCCCTGCAAACGCAGCCCCAACCTCAAAAATAGGGCCTGATTTTACTGAGGTAAGGGACACTCTGATTCGAGACAACAGTAACCCTAGTTCTCAGCCCCGTTCGCAGCCCCAAATGACCCCTCACCAAGTTCAGCTCTAGGACAGAACGAGGGAGACCACCCGGACGTGAAAGCAATTCCAGAGCATGAGGTTTTGAAAGAGCAGAGGCAATTTTACCAGCTTCATTGCCTTGTCTCATCCTGTGCGTCGCTCCGTGCCGCTTATCTTTTAAAGACACCGTCTCATTGCCAGTCGCCAACATCTCAGTAACATACGATCGGAAGTCCTCGCAATGTGGCTCATAAACAATGAGTCATTGAAGTTGGAGTGGTTCATGGGCATGGGCAACAAAACACCAAAGTATGCCATCCTCTCACACACATGGGACGAAGGCGAGGTCACCTTCCAGGACTTTCGCAATCTCGACGAGACCGTAAGGGCCCAGAAGGGATTCAGCAAGATCCGAAAGACGTGCGATCTGGCGCTCCAGTCGGGCATCGATTATTGCTGGGTCGACACTTGCTGCATCGACAAGTCGAGCAGCGCCGAACTCCAAGAAGCCATCAACTCCATGTTCCAGTACTACAGAGATGCTGTTGTCTGCTACGCATGGCTGGCCGATCTGCCCGAGACGTCTGATCCGTCATCCGCCTCTACGACGGCCCAGTTCTCCGAATGCCGCTGGTTCACGCGCGGCTGGACGCTCCAAGAGCTCATTGCTCCTTCGAAAGTAATATTTCTTGATGAGAAATGGAAGGAAATGGGGAACAAGACAAACCTTCAACAAATTGTGTCCGACTGTACGGGCATACCTGGCAGTATTCTCTCAGGAGAGGACGACCTTGCAACATTTAGCATCGCACAAAGAATGTCATGGGCAGCGCAGAGGGAGACATCAAGAATTGAGGATCGTGCCTATTACCTAATGGGCATATTTGGCGTCAACATGCCGCTGATCTATGGAGAACGAGATAATGCTTTCATCAGACTCCAAGAGGAAATCATGCGGATCTCAGATGACCACAGTCTCTTCGCATGGAAATCTCCTGACAATGGCGGCGGACTTCTTGCCGCCTCTCCAGCTGCATTTATCGGCTCCTGCAACATTATCCAATCCAATCCTTTAAATACCTTTACTGGCCCTTTAACTATAAGCAATAAAGGGATCCATTTGGAACTCCGTTTTATCGGTATAGGTCGTCGAGGATTAGGGCTTGCGATTCTTCATTGCAAAGAAAAAGGGAAGGAAGATAAGTTAACAGCCATCTATGTAAGAGATTCATTCCTGACAATGGAGCAATTTGAAAGAGTTCAAAGTAAAGAATTCATTCAACTTGATTTACGAAGATTCAGATTGTCGCAATATCCCATAAGAAGGATATGTATCCAAGCAGGTCGCATGACACGTGCGCGGAAGTCAAGAGACTTTGGGAAGAGTGATAGCGTCGCTCCGGATGAGATATACCCTGATAGTACGCTAACCGGAGAACCGATAGAACTGTTACACGCAGCAGAAAGAGGACTCAGGGATGTTGTATGGTTGTTGCTGATACGAAGCGACGTTAAGGTGGACTTGAAGGATAATGCTGGTCGGACGCCGTTGTGCTGGGCTGCTGGGAACGGGCATGAGGCTGTTGTCAAGTTGCTGCTTGAGAACGGCGCCGCTATTGAGGCAAAGGATAAGGATGGTCAGACACCGCTGTTATGGGCTGTTGAGAAGGGGCATGAGGCTGTTATCCGGCTGCTGCTTGAGAAAGGCGCTGCTAGTGAGGCAGAGAATAAGGATGGTCGGAAGCCGCTGTTATGGGCTGCTGCAATGGGGCTTGAGCTTATTGTCAAGCTGTTGCTTGAGAAAGGCGCCGCTATTGATGCAAGGGATAATTATTATGGAACGCCGCTGTACTGGGCTGCTGAAAACGGGCAGGAAGTTATTGTTAAGCTGCTGCTTGAGAAAGGCGCCGCTATTGAGGCAAGGGATAAATACGGTGGAACGCCGCTTTTTTGGGCTGCTATGCGGAGTCGCGAGGCTGTTGTTAAGCTGCTGTTTGAGAAAGGCGCTGTTATTGAGGCAAGGGATAATGCTGGTCTGACGCCGTTGTGCTTGGCTGCTGGGAAGGGGCATGAGGTTATTGTCAAGCTGTTACTTGAAAAAGGCGCCGTTATTGAGGCAAAGGATAAGGATGGTCGGACGCCGTTGTTATGGGCAGCTCAAAAGGGGCACGAGGCTGTTGTCAAGCTTTTACGTAAGAAAGGTGCCACTACTGGGGTAAAGGGTCGGATGGGTCGGGTTGATTACTTGGCAAAGCCGCTGTTATAAAGGCAAAGAATCGGATGGATCGTTATAGGTTTTGTGCTGAAAGAGGACGTGCTTTGTAGATACCCTAAGTTGATCCAAAATAATCCACCATAAAACATAGCACAGAACACGATATCGTGATAATATCAAAGTACAATGACTAAATGTGATTGAAGAACTAGATAACATGGGCAACCTAGAAATACAGTGCCTGCTTCCCCGGCCTTGTTGATCCCTGTGCCTGAGAGTTGGAAGATTCCCAGTGCTTACCAAGTGCAGTACATTACAGCATCTCAGGTTAATGCTTTTAAACTAGCTCGCGATAATTGGAAAGGTAGCCTTAAATAATATAAGCAGCAAAAGACCAACTTTATTAAAGCTAGAAATGTTATTATTCCCATTTCGAATCAAAGTGTTCCCTTTTTATTTAGCTTTTAAATTATATACTTTCTTTTATATAGGCCTTTATATAATGTATTTAAACCTTCGAGAATAATATAATAATAGCTATATAATAAAAAACGGAACTTTTGCGATTATTTCTTTACGTAATTATATTACTAATAATTTCCTTAAAAACTTTAATTTTTACTTTACGTTCCGTAGTACGAAAACCGGGCTAGCTTAATCGAATTCCTTTTAAGCCATCTGACCGTACGCCTTTTTCTTTAAGGTCAATTCGAATCGACGAAACCGTAAATAAACATTTCAAAATATCTCCCCGGGTTAATCTCGTAATAATTCTGAAAAGGTTACATAAACCGTTTAAAAAAGTAATTAAAGCTGTTAAAAAGGCCTAGTTATTTCTTTTAATACCCGGGTTAATAATATTTATAAAATAGCTATTAGTAAGCGATTAATTGCTGCAAAAACCGTTTCGAAAAATAAGAAAAAAAGCAGGTAGCCGATAGTTATTCCTATAGTTAAAATCTTAAAAAATCCGAACATAAGGATTTTACGAAATTTACGGATACTAACGGAAATAAGGGAAACGTTCCTAGAATTGCGGATAACGAGCCTTTCGAAAATAAAGTTATTCGAATAAAAGGATACTACTATTGTACTGTTGAGCCTTTTAGCCCTACGACCCCTAAAAGGGTGTCATCTTAGCGATTGTTGCTGAAACAGAATGTATTAGGGTATATATGCGCAGTACTCCCGACCTTTAGCCGAATGAACTGCGCTCTGGCTTGGGAGATTCATTTCCTTACATCGAAATAAACTTTCCGAAAACGAGCTTTCCGAAAATAAAGTTATTCGAAACGAATCTTCCGAAAACGAAAACGTTTCAAATAAAGATATTCCTGTTAACGCTTTTAAGCCGAAGCTTTTTAATATACGTACGTAATTCCTTAACCTTATTAAGGTTATTATTAACCGTAAACCCTTAAAAGAATAACTTAATAAAATACGAAACGCTTTTTAAATTATTAATTCGTAGTAACTTAAACGATATATTAATAATTATTATACGAAAATACTTAAATAAAATTTATTTTATTTTATAAAATAATATATTATTAATTATAGTAACGAAGTCTTATAAGCAAATACGAATATAACTTTCGACGTATAATTGTTTAAATTAAAAGATTTACGTATTGCTGCAAACTTACTTATGAAGTTGTATTATAACGTTTTCAGTCGTTATTATACGGTATTTTCGACGTTAATAAACTGATTAAAATTATTATTGATATTGAGAAACGTAATAGCAAAAAGGAGGTTTTTTTTTAACTTTTTATATAATTTCAACCTTTAATTAAAGAAACGCCGGCCTTAGCTTAACCTTTTTCCCGAATCCTTAAATAACATAAGAAACCGAAAAACCTTTTTCTTAATATGCTAACGTTTATCGCTTTAAGATAATTACGTTTATAATAGTTAACCCGCGTTAATAATAATCTCTTCGTTAAGATTTCTCGAAACTGTAATATTATAAAAATACCTACGTCTATAAGCTTTTTTTATAAAAACCCCTTTCCGGTAACACTTACAATAAGCCGGAAGCCCATTACGAAATACCTATTTATACTTGCTTCCGATATGCAGGCCGAATTCGACAAAGGCTTTAAAATCCGTAAAGGCTTAACAAATACGTTCGATTTAAAAAAGTAAAAATTGCTTTAATTATAAAGGCGTAAATTCCCAACTATATTAAGTTAAAAACGGCACTTGTTATTATAATATAACACACCGATAATTCGTGCGTTGGTATAACGATATTAACCGATTTAACGTTACGTATAAAACTTTTTTTATTAAGTTATATAACGAGCTTTACGAAAAGAGACACGCGGCAAACGTAGGATTTGAAATCGTTAAAAAAACGCGAAAAAAACGCGGTTTTAAAAATTCTTAAAACTAAGCCTTTAAAACGCAGAAATAACGGTGTTATAGCACAGGAACGGAGAGGCGGCGTATATACCAATCACTAGAGAAAGGTTCAATATATTAAGATAAGAAAAAGAAGAGAAGTTCTGTGGATGCACTTCTAGGAACGCATACGAATAAGGTGGGACGTACGAGCCACTTATACCAGGACCGTAAAAAAAAACCCTGCGTTTAATTAACATTTTTCAATAATAACATATATATCAAAGCAAAATATTTTTTATATAGATCTTTTTCATCTATGAAGTAACTATATATTCTTTTAATTAATAAAGCATTAGGAAAACAACTTGTTTTGGAAAATTCTATTACTTAACAAATAGGTTGCAACAATGTTGCAATATATATATCACTATCTATATCTTTTATTTATTAACGTTTTTGTTAATAACTTAGTTTTCTTTCCAAATTCTTTAATCCGATAACTTTTTTTAACGCTTACGGACGTAACAAAGCAGTTATTATTCGAAGCTGAAATTTGCCGTTATTACCGCTTCACAGTTACAGGTAATTAAAAATAAGAAAAAATACAATAAGTAGGAAATTTACGTTTTAAAACAATATTGTTCAAAAAAGAAAACTTAAAGAAATACGGATACTTAATACGTAAAACCTTTCAGTAATAATTTAACACGTTACTTTCTTACTGTATATATCAATTAATTAATTTCCAGCTTACTTGCGCCTTTTTAAAGTAGTTTTTAATTTCCTTTTTCCGTTACTTAACCCGTTCGTACTAATTTGTAAAAATAACCCAAAGTTTATATTGTTAGGAAAGTCGTTTAGCGTATATTTAATATAATAACGGATATAAGCTTTAAAGTTATCGAAAAACGCTTTAATAAAATAAAAATCAAGTAAATATAAAGGAAAATATTATAACTTTGCCTTAACTTTCTAATAGTCAATTGGGACAGGGTGATTAGGTCCTGATCAATAGATAATCGCAAAGAATATCTTCGTAAGTGTGCTTAATGATAAGTTTAAACGTAGTCTATATTGTATGGTATTGAGACGATGATGAAGTTTGATGATAGGGTTACGCCTAGCGAAAATAAACCTTTAGAAATATATGCGTAATATAGAGCTATTAATTATACGAACCCGGATCTAAGTCCTGGTATATTGCCTTATTTTAATTTTCTTTTTTTACGATAAGCATCATTTTCGAGTTATCGTATAAAAGAACTAAAATTTAAAGTAATTTTAACGTTATAGAAAATACGATATATTAGTAATTAATAATTAATTTAATTAGTATTTACGCGATTTGTTTTTTAACTTTTTTAATTCCAAATTTCGTTTTCAACGTTTAACTAAATCTTTTCGTTATTTTTTCCCCGCTTTTCTAAGCTTTATTTTCCGGCGTTTTCGTATTAATTAATTATTTATACTTTATTTAACCAGGTTATCCTTAAGGAAAATACGGTTTAAACTGTATTTCTGTATCTTTATATATATTTCCTACCTAATGGTATAGTGTAATATATTTACCGTATGTTATAATATATACTTGCTAATTACTAAGTTCTGGACGCGGTATGTATTCCAAGTTTAATAGAAATCTTAAGGATAACGATATAAGTTTAAAAGTAGGAGCTTTAATCGATTAAAGTTATTTGGGTAAAGGAAAAGGTATTATCGGATATAAAGATAATTCGGAAGATCGTTTAATAAAATAAATTAATCGAAATATAGAAACTTTAAATATTTTAAATTTGGATATTATATTTAATTTACTCGGGCAAATATTTGGTAATTCGGTAATCAATTAATTTATTTATTTTTCTTCGTATAAAAACTTATTATTAAAAATAGTTATTCTCCAAGTTATATTCCGGGATTATGATTCATATTATCTTATTTTAATTTTAACCTTAGGTATTTTTTAATTATTTCGGTAAGTACGAATTTTATTTGGTTTTTACCGAATTACGTTTATTTAATTATCGGTTTTTTTATTATAATAGATTTTATATAATAATGTAATATACGTATACTAGTTATAATTTATATATATAAGGCTTAAACTAAAAAGGTATTTTAACGATTGTTATACGAATAAACAAGTTGTTAAGTTTACTTTTCGTTTATACGTAACGGTATATTTAAAAAAATAATCGGATATAGTTTAGGTTAAGGAAAATATTAAACGTTAAAACGGTTCGAATTTCTTTAATATGTAATATATTAATTTAATAATCCGTTATCTTTTTTAATTAAAACTTTAATTTAAACGATATTCCAGATATAATCAGGATTTCTTTTGTTTAATTTTTTTAATAATTTATTAAGTATAAGAAATAATTCGTTTTTTGAAATTATTTGTCCGGTTTTTAAAATATATGTTAAATTATGTTAAGGCAGGTAGGCCGTAATTATTAATATAAAACCGGTAGTATAATTAGATTATAAATATTTTCGGTTTTATATTATTATAAACGCGCGTTAAAACGGCGCCGTAACCGTATTATGCCAGTATTTTCGGTTTTAACCGGACGGTAAGGTAATATATTTTTACGGGCGTCGTTTATTAATATCATAAAGTATAATCGGTATGGTTTAATTATAACGGATTTAAACAATAACCTTTTTACGGAACGGGATGTTAAATTATTATTATGTATATTAATTAATAAAAGATTCATATTTTCGTTATTTTATATACCGACGTTTATTATTTGGCTAAGTTTTTTAAAATGCGAAATGTTTAATTTTTTAAACCTCTTATTTTTATTTTGCATGGTACGTTTTTTAAATAATAACATAATAATTAGTTTGGGATTAATCGGAACGAATAGAAATATTTTAAACGGTAGTTGGTAATTTAAGGTAGTTATAATAAATAGAGATGATATATAGGATATATATTTAGGTAAGTACAGGTATATAGGTATATTTAAGTAAATGGTATTATAAATACGTTATTTTATAAGTTATCTAGGTATAGGAAAACGTTAAAAAATAACAACAAATTATACGTTTAATTAATTAGATACTTTCGATTATAGTAAACGAATTTTTAATCGTAAAACGTATATACCGAGGAAATTCAAGAAAATTTCATCTGAAATCGTTAAGAAGATATAGTTGCTTATTGCGTTTTTTAATTAGTTATATAGGCGTTTTTTTTGTACTTATATATTCCGAAACCTTTTTTTTCCATAACTTGTTTATAATATATTTTTATTATTAAAGCTATTATTTTTTATATCTGCATATATTTTTACATTAATTATTTATTATAAGTTTTCGTTTGTTATTAGAATTACGTAGTTTCCGTAATTATCACGTAAACGGAGATTTTAAGGAATTGGTTTTTTTAATAAAAAAAAATCCTTTTTTGAAAAGTAAACAAAACTGAGTAATATATAAGTAGGTTCCGGTAACGTAAACCCGATTAGTTTTAAGATCGAAAAGAATAAACGTTAATTTAAATAGGTCGTTAATTATCGTTATCGGGTCTTAATAGCGTCGAATAATGAAGTATTTTCTAAACCTTTTACGCGTTATACTGTCCAGGTTTTGATTTTTGATTAACAGTTAAAGCTTCCCTTTAATCCTTTAGATAAACGTAAATTTTAAAATTTGATATACCGTTATTTTTAAATATAATTGATAACTTCTGCATTTTAGTATTAACTTTTTAATAACGATCCTTTTAATTTTATATCGATTAAAACTTTTATAATACTTAACTTAATATTTCTTAAACTCTATTTATTAATTAAACCTAAACACAATCTAACCGTTAGCTATATTTCAAGTATTATTAATTAAATAGTAATTAGTTGCCGATTAGTTTCGGTTATTTTAATATTAAACGACCTGCTATTTTTAAACAGCTTTTTTTCGAAAGGATTTTTATTAACGGCTTTAATAATTGTATCATTTCCTTAAATTACGAATCGAATCCTTAAGTTATTTACCAGCGTTAGAGCATTACGGCTTTTTTATATTATCTTTAACCGGAAAAAAAACTTAATAACGTTTTGAAACGATACGAATTTTATATTTTACGTTACTTTCAAATATTCCGAAATAAATATTTTAGTTATTATAATTTCATTATAGGTTTATTATTAAACGTTATTAAATATTTAGGAATATATTTATTAATATCGTAAGCGGCGCTACCTAAAGTCGATATATTGAATTAAAACGGGGTGACTAGGTTTTAATCAATACAGAATCGCAAAAAGTATCTTCGTAAATATGCTTAATAGTAAGTTTAAACGTAATCTGTATTATACGGTATTAAGACCATAAAGTCTAATAATAAGATTACGTCTAGCGAAAATAAACCTTTAGAAATATATACGTAATATGAAGTTATTAATTATCCGAACCCGGACTTAAATTCCGGCATATTGCCTTATTTTAATTTTTTTTCTCACGATAAATATCGTTTTTGAATTATCGTAAGAAATAACTAAAACTTAAAGCAATTTTAACGTTATAAGAAATATAATATATTAATAATTTAATAATTAATTTAATTAACGTTTACGCGGTTTATTTTCCAGTGTTTTTAATTCGGAATTTCGGTTTTAACTTTTAATCAAATGTTTTTGTTATCTTTTTTTCCGTTTTTTTAAATTCTATCTTCCGGCGTTTCCGTATTAATCGATTTCTTATACCTTATTTAACCAGGTTATTTTAAAGGGAAATCCGGTTTATATCGTATTTTTATATCTTTATATATATTTTCCATTTAGCGGTATAATATAATATATTTGCCGTATGCTATAACGTATACTTGTTAATTACCAAATTCTGGACGCGATATATATTTTAAGTTCGACGGATATTTTAAAAATAATAATTTAAGCTTAAAAGTAAAAGTTTTAATTAGTTAAAGTTATTTAAATAAAAAAGAAAGCAATATTAGATATAAAGATAATTCGGGAAATTGTTTAATAAAATAAATTAATCGAAATACGAAAACTTTAAATATTTTAGATTCGGATATTATATTTAATCTGACCGGGCAAATATTTAGTAATCCGGCAGTTGGTTAATTAATTTATTTTCTTTCGTATAAAGGGTCGTTATTGAAAAATAAGTATTTTAGGTCATATTTCGAGATTATAATTTGTATTATCTTGTTTTAATTTCAAATCCAGGTATTTTTTAATTATTTCGGTAAATACGAATTCTATTTGGTTTTTACCAAATCTTGTTTATTTAATTATCGGTTTTTTTTATAATGGATTTCGTATAATAATGTAATATACGTATACGAACCGTAATTTATATATATATAATTTAAATTAAAAAAGTATTTTAACGATTGTTATATAAATAAATAAATTAGTGCAAGGTAATATATAGGTCTAAGCTTGGGAAACAAGGCTGAGCTAATATATAGAAATTATGCTACGATTAATTTTCACGATAGATATTATATCCAGTATCTTTAAATACGATAACTTTTTAAATAGTTTTTTACGGTTTGGATAGATTGTATATTTTAATTCCGTTTTATTCCGATTTCGATTAGTGGTTGCCGACAAGCTTCGGCCCTGGTGAACTTTATGCTCGTTGGCTACGGTTTAGCAAGGTTCTTGAAGGCAGACAATAGCTTTGTACGGTAAACCTTAAAGATAAACCTTAAAAGCGCATGAAAAGTTTTGTAAACCCTCGCCAGTTTTACGGTTAGAAATTTTAATTTTAATCGTTTCCATAATTTCTTAAGTTCCTATTTACCAAAATAACAACCGAACATAATATGTTACGTAACTTTTAATATACGATACCGGTTTTCCGTAATGGAAAGGTTTGCGTAGAAATTATTACGGTTACAATAATTAATCCTAATAAAAATACCGGACTTTCTAAGGCCGTCGACGTTACTGTCGATTTGAAAAAACTTTTCCAAGAAAATCGAATTCGGTTTTTTATTTTCGGATATTACATAAATCTTTAAAAACAAATAACCGACTTTCCTAATAGCTTATATATCGCAATTTTATTTCGGTAAAAGCATTGTTAATAAAATTATAAGCGGATAATAACGAAATGTTAAAGGATTCCGAAATGCAGTTATTAAAACAATATACGTTGAAACAATACAAGCAGTAATTTGCCAGGTTGCATAGAGTAACAAAGGGCTTCCAGGATTCGGACAGGAATTGACGTAAATAGGAGTTGCGAAACGGAAAAAAGTAATGAAACTAGAAGTTAAGTAACAATCTATCATTTTATCCAAGTACGTACATGGTTACATCTCCTCGAAGGAGAAAATAAATTATTAAACCTGTTTTTCGTTTATACGTAATTATATATTTACAAAATAATCGGGTATAATTTAAATTAAAGAAAATATTAAACGTTAAAACAATCCAAGTTTTCTTTATATATAACATATTAACTTAATAACCGGTTATTCTTTTAATTAAAACTTAAACTTAAACGATATTATAAGTATAATAAAAATCCTTTTATTTAATTTTCTTAATAACTTTATTAAATATAAAAAATAATTCTTTTTTTGAAATTATTCGTTCGGTTTTTAAAATACATATTAAATTATGTTAAAACAGATAAGTAATAATTATTAATATAAAACTGGTAACATAATTAAATTATAAATATTTTCGGTTTTATATTATTATAAACGCGTACTAAAACGGTGTTGTAACCGTATTATGTTAATATTTTCGATTTTAACCGAACGGTAAAGTAATATCTTTTTACGAACGTTATTTATTAACATTATAAAATTTAATTGATATAATTCGATTAAAATGGATTTAAAAAATAGTTTTTTTTTACGAAATAGAATGTTAAATTATTATTATGCATTTTAATTAATAAATAATCTATATTCTTGTTATTTTATATATTAACGTTTGTTTTTTAAATAAATTCTCCAAATTGCAAAATATTTAATTTCTTAAAACCTTTATTTTTATTTTACATACTACGCTTTTTAAATAATAATATAATAATTAATTTAAGATTAATCGGAATAAATAAAAATGTTTTAAACAGTACTTAATAATTTGGAATAACCGGAATCAATAAGGATAATATATAAGATATATATTTAAGTAAATGCAGATATATAAATATGCTTAGATAAATATCGTTATAAATACGTGACTTTATAAATTATATATGTACAAAAAAACGTTAGAAAATAATAGCAAATTATACGCTTAATTAATTAAATGCTTTTAATTATAACAAATAAAATTTTTAACTATAAAACGTATATGCCGAAGAAATTCCAGAAAACTTTATTTAAAATCGTTAGGAAAGTACAATGACCTATTACGTTCTTTAATCAGTTATATATGCGCTTTTTTCGCACCCATATACTCCGAAACCTTTTTTTATAATACATTTTTATTATTAAAAGCTTTATTCTTTTATATCTGCATATATTTCTACATTAATTATCTATTATAAGGTCTCGTTAATTATTAAAATTACGCGGTTCCCGTAATTATCGCGTAAACGGAAATTCCGAAAAACTGTTTTTTTTAATAAAAAAGTCCTTTTTCAAAAAGTAAGCAAAATCGAACAGTATATAAACAAACTCCGGTAACGCAAATCCGATTAGTTTCAAAATCGAAAAAAACAAACGTTAATTTAAACAAGTTGCTAATTATCGTAATCGGGTTTTAACGGTGTCGAATAATAAAATATTTTCTAGATTTTTAACGTATTAATATATTTAAGTTTTAGTTTTTAATCGAAAATTATAACCTTCTTTTAATCTTTTAAATAAACGTAAATTTTAAAATCCGATATACCGTTATTTTTAAATGTAATCGATAATTTTTATATTTTAATACCGATTTCTTAATAACGATTCCCTCAATTCTATACCGATTAAAACTTTCATAATACTTAACGTAATATTTTCTAAACTTTATGTATTAATTAAACCTTAACAAAATCCAACCGTTAATTAGATTTTAAGTATTATCGAATAAATAGTAAGTAATCGCCGATTAATTACGGTTATTTTAATATCCGACGATATGCCGTTTTTAAACGGCTTTTTTTCGAAAGGATTTTTATTAATAATTTTAATAATTATAACGTTTCTTTAAATTACGAATTGAATCCTTAAGCTATTTATTAACGTTAAGACATTACGGCTTTTTTATATTATCCTTAATCGGAAAAAAAACTTAACAAAACTTTAAAACGATACGAATTTTATATTTTACGTTACCTTTAAATATTCCGAAATAAATATTCTAATTATTATAACTTAATTATAAATTTGTTATTAATCGTTATTAAATATTTACGACTATATTTATTAGTATCGTAAGCGGCATTATTTAAAGTTGATATATCCGATAACGAATTACTGGCGCGGGTTTTTAGCTAACTACTAATTTCTAATTCGATATAAAAACCAAAATAACCGTACCGGGAAAATTCCAATTTCGATTAATTACGTTGAGTTATTTCGAAACGGTTTAACAAATTAATTTATAGGTAAATTCGCCCGGAATTCTTAATATATCTCCGGGTTATTTATTTAAGTATTCGGTATTCCTAATATTATACCTTATAAATTATACAAAAAACGATTCGTATTCTTAAAATATCTTAATTAATACGGTATATACTTATTTTTTAGGTATCGGTTTTTCCCAGCTTTTTATGAAAAATCCTATAATAATTACGTCGGGTTTATTAAAAAGCATAACTATATATTCCGGAATAACGCTTTTCGATAATTTAAATCGAAATATACCCGATTATTATAAATCGAAAAAAACCTTTACGAAATTACCTATCCGGTAATTTAATATTTCCATTTCGAAAATCCTAAGCTTTAAGTTATAGTTACGAATCGTATATCCAACTTTAGGTTTCGATTTAAAATTTATAAAATACAGCTTAATATTTAAAAATAAATTATAATCGTTTTATTAAATAATCGTAATCAAAATTAAAAAAACCGAAATACGGTTCTTAATAACTTAATTCCTGGTAATTAATCGCGTTAATTTTTTTTTCTGCTTTAATCGAACCGTTTTTAAAGTATAGTTATCGTCTATAACCACGTAACTTTCGAACTAACCGCTTGGTATTTATATTTTAATATTAATTCTTATTAATTCCGAAACTTTAAATTATTAATCTTTTAATAACTTAATATTAACATTACTTAAGCTTTCGGTTATCGTACCGTCGAGTTAATTAAGTAACGATTTCGTTTAATTATCTTTTTATAAATCAATCGGTTCCTAATATCCTTTTTCATTTTTCACAAATTGCTTTAATCAGTTAATAAAAAAACTTCTTTACAATTACGTTCTATTGATTTTTTTAATTAATAAATACCTCGATTAATAATTTTACTAATTAAATATAGTCCTATTTATCAATATCTAAGTTTTATATCTTTAGATATATCTATATGCCGTAATATATCATATAATAACACCAAATTATCCATTTCTAAAAATCTAGTTCTTATCTTATTCCGGTTTTTTTAATCGGTACGTCTAGCAGCTTTACGGCGTTATTTATTAATTATTCGGGCGCTTTAATTATGTTCTTTACTTTTCGTTTTAATAATCGGATCCGCTGCAAAATTAAATTTTCTTTCGGGATATTCGGGTTTTAGTTTATAATCCTCTAGGGTAAAAACATTATCTCGATCGGTTACAAAGCTTTTTACCCATATAGCAATTTATAAAAGCTAAATCCATAACTTTTAACAATAATATTATTTGCGAAAACTATCTTAAGCAAAGGTTTAACCTATTTTTTACCAGTTCCATTTATTACTTTTATTAAAACTTTAATAATCGATACATAACTTTTCTTAACTAGTTCTTAACGCTAGGTAACGTACGCGGTACTAACTTTCCGCTTAACATTTAACGCCGTATAAACTTCGATAATTTTGCTTTTATTTTCTAAGCCACTATCAATCTTAATCTTAATCGGAATACCATATCGGAAAAAGATATACTTCTTTAAAAACCTTTTAATCGTTACTAATATAACAAATTACAAAGCCATAATTTCCAAATAATCCGATAATTCGTACCTCACTTTAACCGTAACTTTATATCTATTATCGTCGGGTATAAATTATATATTAATCACTTAAATAATTGCTATATTAATAAGTTGTAAAAAACCGTGGTTTTCTTCGAAACGCCGATTAACGGCTTTTTAATATTTAAAGTACGTAAATACCGCTTTTTAAATCTGTCTATATATACTTTTTTAAAAATAGAAAACTATTATACATTAATAAGTTAGATTTTTTTTATAACTAAAATCTTTGTAATATTATTTAATTACTATATTACGTTTTTGCTCTATATTAACAACTTTTCGATTATCATAACGTTTATCGGCTTTTCTTTATAAAATGCCGTTCTAAACGAAATATTTTAAAACCTTTATTTTGAAAGTAATTTCTTTACGTACCGTAATACCACGGAAACGATTAAAAAATTCGAAAAATATCAAAAGCTTAACGTATTCCTGCAACTTTTTAAATTAATTTTTAATAAAAAAATTTTATCCCGATTCCGATTTAAGGATAATATAAGTTATATCCGTTATAATTAAGTTAGACTTAACGATATTTAACTAAATATGAATAAAATTATCCACTTTTTTTTATTAATTATTTAACGGGTTAGAAAACTTTACTAGCTTTTTGAATAAACCATCTACGATTAAGTTTTCTTTGCTTAGGATATGTTTAATTTCGAAATCGAACATTTTTATTTAAATAATTTATTTAGTTAATAAAACTTTTAATAGAAAACTTAAGATATTATTAATTTATATTATTAATACTTTAGCGTTAATTTTTAAAATAAGTCGGATACCGTAAATATAATTCCGAAATCGCCTTAAAATTTTAAAAACCACTTGATATTTTAATTTACTAATATCGTAGTTTAGCTTGACACTTTTTTAAATATTATTTTCATAACGCGTAAAATATTCAACGCCGTTAATTAATTAACTTAAAATACTCTTATAACCTTTTCCGTTTACGTCAGTTTTTATAATAATTTTTCTTGCACTAAAACTATAATCCAAAATAATCAAAATCGGGGTTATTATAAAGTTTTTCTTTAAGCTTTCCATCGCTAGGTTTTAATTAAGGCCTTATTCGAAAAATCAGTTCTTACGGAATAACCGGGTTAAAAATTCAACTTTTAAAACATAATATATAATAAATATCCGGTAATAAACGGTAATACCTAAAAAAGTTTTAATTTCCGAAATATTTTTATACGGCCTAATTTCTAAAATCTTAATTACCTTAATATTATTAAGTTAACGGCTATTTAATCCACAGAAAAAGTTAATTATAACAGCGATTTTTTAGTATTATTAAAACTTTACCATATTAATCGTAATATTAACGAATTTATAATTCAAAAAAATCTTATTTATATTTATTATATGCTTATAAACAAATCGTCGAATTTTAAAAAAAAGTCTCTACCTTATTATATTTAATTTTTAATCCTTTAATATTAACATTATTAACGAAAAACCGGGTTACGTTAAATATTAAATCATTTAAAATTTTCCGGATTACGTAATAAAAATAAATTACAAAATTCGTAAATCTTATAGGCATAATAATATACCTAAAAAATCTCAAAAATATCAAAAATGTCGTATAATCTTTACTAACCAGAATTAACGTAACTTAATTGTAACCGGAAAAAAAGTCCATTAAGTTAACTAAGGAGCATATAACAAAATCAATTAAAAACTCGTTGTAATTCTTTAGCATTTACGTATTTCGCAACATAACAACGTTTAATTTTATCGTAATATTAATTAATTGCAAATTATTATCTTTTTCTTTTTTACAAAAAACCAAGTATTTTTATACGCGATATAACACTATTCAAATATTTCTTTTTAAATCCGTATTCGTAATACGTTAATTAATCTATTTTTTATAATAATCGATACTTTAATACCCTTAGCGTATTAAGTTTTATAAGGAACTATACGAATTTCGTAAATAAATATAATATACTTTTTAATTTTTCTATATTTTTTCCAGTTTTAAATTAAAGTTATTTCCCTTTAAAATAATATTTCTTTAAAAAACTTTCTTTACGCGGATAAATTTGTCGCCTAAATAATTAAGGAAAACCGCGGCTTTTTTTTCGATAAACCGGATATTTCGAAGTATGTCAGAAAACTTAAAAAATAGGGTTGCTAATGACGTACCAGGCTTATCGGGGCGCTTTCCTTTTTAATTAATAGCTTTTTATACCCGCTTAAGTTTTTTAGCTTTCTAATTTAAAATTTTTTTAAAAACAGATTTATTAAATAATATATTATTAATAGGGATAACTTTTTTCTACTTAAGCTTATATATAATATTAATTTTAACGGCTCGTTTTTTATTAATATAATTACGCATTTCCTTTTTAAAAATGCTATAAAAAACATACGCCAGTTTTTTGGCGGTAAATTATCTTAAGATAATATCGCCGGGCTTTAACTTATTTCTAATTACATCTTAAATATTAAAGTAATCTTAATTAAAACAAATATTATTAATTAAAAAAACGTAAAAACTCGAAACGGGTTTATCGGGTTTTTTGTTCGTAAACTTATTTATACCAATAAAACGGCTTAAAATTTTACCCGCTGGTTTTTTCTAGTTTCTTATTAATACGGATATTGTAATCAACTTTTTTTATAAGCATTAATGGAATAATAATCTTTATGAAACCGAATTCCAAGGTTCCTTTTATAACTTTAAGGACTATATTTAAGATTATTTTTAATTTAACTATAAAATTTAATCCAAATATTAATAGTTATATAACATGGCTATCATCGACGATAAACAACGGAATAATAATTACTCGGCCAGTTAACTAAATAAATACCTTAACGATACTTTCGAATCGTATCCGTTTTTAAAAATTAAAGCCTATAAACGATACTTATATTTGTCGCATAACCAATCCGTATTTCTTAACATAAGATGCGATAATAACGCTTAATTTTGCCCTAATATCGATTATATTATTAAGTAAGTTTTCGCCGCCTTTATGGCTTACTTTAACTATAAGTTTAAATAACGGAATAACATATTTTATCGGATTACAATATTATACGAACAGAACGTTAACTTTCTCCTGGCTCTTAACTTTATACCCGATATTTATTATCAAAATTCTGGAACTATTTTTTATTACTAACGGCTTAAAGCCTTAAACTTCGGCTTCGGTTATGTTAATCGTCTTTTTGCTAATATAACCGAATACTTTCAAAATCTTAATAACCATGAAATTTTTAAAAGCCTTATTAAAATCCGGATAAATCTTAATTAAGTCGGATTAAGTAATTTTAAACTTTTTTAACGTTTTCTTTAATTTTCTTTTCCCAGAATTTAACGACGCGTTTATGAATTAAACCGCCGTAATTTAACTTATTATTAATTTAAATATTAACCTTTATATTTATAAGTAAAAAACCTTTATACATAATATCGTCGTTATCGATCTTAATTCTTTTAATAATTTTATCGACTTTTTTTTCCGTTAACATACTTAGCCATTATAACGCTAATAAGAATAATAAGTTAATTAAAGTTGTCGATTTTCAAAATACGGATTTTCTTTAAATACCGGGTTTTTTTAATCTTAATAAAATTATTCCATAATTAATTATATAAAGGTATTTCCTTATAAACAAGCATTCCGTTTTTTGTAATAAAATAAGCCATATAAACCTTAATAACGCGGCTTTAATTATTGTTAACTTTTAGTCATTTTAGGATTTTCGTAAAATAAAGCAAATTTAGAACGTTTTTTATATATTACTAAATTCAGTACCAATTCCTTTATTATTGGTACCTTCAAAAAGGCTTTATCGGCGATCAAAATATTACATCTTATTTGTATATTACTTAAAGAAATTTAAGAAACTATAAATATATTTAAATACTTTTTTCCAAATCGGTATTTATTTATTAATCGCCTGATATCTAAGGATTATCGGAAATTATATTATACTTAACTTAACACGATTATTAAGGTTTTCAAAATAAATAATCGCGCCTTTATCGTCAAAACAAATTAATTTAATATTTTCTATATCAAGGAACAATTTGCATTTATATATCAAATATCTAGGCTTTAAATAAAATTAATAAATACCGGGGTTAAAATTACCTAATCGGCGTTTACGGCCTTTATAACCGTTTCGACTATTACGGTAATTACCTTAATAACTACCTCGGCTTTAATAGTAATTATTTCGTTTAAACTTATCCAGTTAAAAACTTACTGCATTAATTAATAAGTCGGCATTATAATCGCGTATTTATAGAAACTTTTATCCTAGCGGAATATAATATTAAAAGGCTTTAACGGTTACGTTTTCATATCTTATTCTTTCCTTAAAAGCCTTTAAATTCTGGATTTATCGGGCTTAAGCAATTTTTAATTTTTATAATATATTAGTAATTTCGGATACCTAATTAAGCTAGTTCGATACCATATATCTTAATCCAGGGCATCCTTATCGCGGCATTAAATACGGACGGCTTTTCTTAATTTAGTTAATATCAAAACGGATTTTTTTGGTTATTTACTTCGGCTTTTATATTGCATTAAGCCGGCCTTATTAAAAGCCTAGTTTTTAATTAGTATATAGGTATTATCGTAAAATATCGCGTATAAATCCTCGAATTTCATAAAAGAATTATTAAAAACCATTTTTAAACAACTAACAAAAAATCCTTTTAACAAGTTTTTAATATATTCGTCCTTAATAAGCGTTTTATTTTTACGTTTAATTTTTTTCAGGATATCCCGGATTTTAATAGCATATTTTAAATAATATTTATAAACGTAATTAAACATAGAACGTTAAGCTTATTTCGTTAAAATCCTTAATTAATCCTTAATAATTTTAATTTACTTAAAATCTTACAATTTAAAAGTTTTTAAAATAATATCAATAACGATATCCTATTTAGTAATTCCGTCGATAACGGCTTTTATTCGATTTTCTATATTAAAATCATCCGCCCAGTAAAGTAACTCGACGATTATCCTAATTTCTTTAAATTAAAACTTCTTAAATAATCGGTAAACGCTTTTAATTTAATCGGTAATTTCAGTACTTAAAAAACGAAAGCCCGGATAAGCTAACGAATCCAGAAGAATTATAAAAAATATAATTTTATTTATAATATTTACTGGAAAACCATAATCCGTTCAATTAATAAGTCCGTATAATATAACATCCGGTATAAATTAAATAAATCCAGTAAATAATTCCGAAAATATTTAAATTAAGAAAACTTTTTGTTTTTTTTTAAATATTTTAATAATAATCCTAAAAATCTTTTAAGTTTTAACAGGTTCCGGGAATCAGATCGGGTTATTTTAAAGCTTTATTTCGCTAACTTTAATCTTTTTTTATTAATCGGTATTATATAATAATATCTAACGTTAAAGTATAATGTTTTTTAAAAACAGGAAATTCAGGTATTGATAATAACTTATATCGCTTACTTTGAATAATAATCTTTAAAAGCTTTAACGTTTTTTAATAAACCGATTAAAACCCGGTTTGGAAATTTAATTAAAAACCGGTAATTTAATATTATCACGATTTGAAAGTTTTTTTTATCGTTAAATACTTAAACATAAAGTAAATAATTATACGTATCGATTTGTTTAATTATAATCTTCGATTCCGTTATTACGAAAAAATAGGAAACCTTCTTTTTTTACGGTTTAAATAAACCGACTTTTTTCGATTAATACAGTACCGTTTTTCCGGATTGAACTAAGTTATTTTTAATCGAAAAATCAATACTTTTATTATTAATTTAACTGTTTTAATATTTAAGTTAATTATAAATAATAAATCCTAAAAAGAACTACCTAATAATTCCTATATTAAATATTATCCAATTAATAAAAGGTAGGTCCAGATAATATTATAAAATAATTTTGTCATATTTTCGTTATTCCGTTAAGGAGCATTTTTCTTTATTTTATAATTTTCGTTTCGTAATTAAAATACATAACTTTACAGGCTTATTTTCTTTTTGTTAATATTTGCAATTCGTTTTATATCGTGAATTCTATCGTCGTTTTATAATTCCGATTTTTTAATTTCGAATAATTACGTTGCCAGCAACACAATCTTGGTTTTTTTAACCCCTGTTAATAATCGTTCGTTTCGTATTGTTATTTCGTAATTTTTTACATAATAAAATTTGTTATTTAAATTACGCAATCGGTTTAAAATTAATTAATTAAGGCCAAACTTTAAAACCGATACTTTCGCTTTTTATTTATTTATCGTCGTACGGGTAAAGCTTTATTTTACTGTAAGATATCGTATTATTTTAGCTTAATAACTTTTCTTTTAATCGATTATAAACAGAATCGGCGGCGTTGTTGTTAATATTCGGTCGTTTATAAGTTCGTAAATATCTTAAGTCGTTATAATTACAATCGCTATATTATCGTACATTTTAATTAAGACTTTATTTTTTCCGTTTATTAATTCCGAAAACCGGAATTGCCTCGGTAGCTAACTAAAATTAATTTCCTTACCAAAAACACCAAATAAATTAAAACGGGGTAATTAAGTTTTAATTAATACAATATCGTAAAAAATATCTTCGTAAATATACTTAATAATAAGTTCAAACGCAATTTGTATTATACGGTATTAAAACCATAAAATTTAATGATGGGGTTACGCCCAGCGAAAATGAACCTCTAGAAATACATGCGCAATATAAAGCTACTGATCATCCGAGCCCGGACCTAAGTTCCGGCACACTGCCCCATTTAAATATCCGATAGCGAATTATTAACGCGGGTTTCTAGCTAGCTGCCGATTTCCAGTTTAATATAAAAACCAGATTAGCCGTATCGGGAAAACTCCAGTTTTAATTAATTTATGTTAAGCTGTTTTAAGGTAGTTTAATAAATTAGCTTATAACTAAATTTACCCGGGATTTTCGATATGTTTCCGGATTATTTATTTAAGTATTTGGTATTTTTAATTTCGTACCTTGTAAATTATGCAAAAAACGATTCGTATTTTTAAAATATCCTAATTAATATAGCATGTAGTTATTTTTTCGGTGTCGGTTTTTTCTAAGTTTCTATAAAAAGTCCTGTAGTAATTACGTCGGGTTTATCGAAAAATATAATTATATATTCCGAAATAACACTTTTCGATAATTTAATGTTAAATATACCCGGTTATTACAAATTAAAAGAAACTTGCGTAAAAATACTTGTTTAGTAATTCAATATTTTTATTTCGAAAGTTCTAGGTTTTAAGTTATAGTTGTTAATCGCGTATTTAACTTTAAATTCTAATCTAAAGTTCGTATAATGTAGCCTGGTATTTAAAAATAAGTCGTGGTTATTTTATAAAATAACCGTAATTCGGGTTAAAAAAAATTCTTTTCTTCTATAATTTAATTCCTTGTAATTAATCGCGTTAATTTTCTTTTTTTGTTTTGATTGGACCGTTTTTAAAATGTCGCCGTTGTCCACAACCGCGTAACCTTCGAACCGACCGTTCGGTATTTGTATTTTAATATTAATTCTTACTGGTTCCGAAGTTGTGGGTTGCCAGTTTTTTAATGGTTTAATATTAGTATTACTTAGGCTTTCGGTTACCGTGCTTTCGGGTTAATGAAGTAACGGTTTCGTTTAGTTATTTTTTTTGCAAGTTAATCGGTTTTTAATATCTTTTTTTATTTTTTACAAATTATTTTAATCAGTTAGTAGGAAAATTTCCTTATAATCGTATTTTATTAATTTCCTTTAATTGATAAGTACCTTAACTAATAGTTTTATTAATTAAATATGGTCTTGTTTATCGGTACTTAAGCTTTATATTTTTAGATATATCTATATGCCTTAGTGTGCTATATAGTAACACCAGATTATCTATTTTTAAAGGTTTAGTTTTTATTTTGTTTTTATTTTTTAATCGGCAAATTTGGCAGTTTTACGGCGTTATTTATTAATTATTTAAGCAGCTTTAGTTACGTCCTTTGCTTTTTATTTTAATAATTGAATCCGTTACAAAATTAATTTTTTTTCGGGATATTCGGGTTTTAGTTTATAATTTTCCAAGTCGGGATTATTATCTTAATCGGCTACAAAGCTTTTTACTTATATAACAGTTTATAAGGGCTAAATTTATAACTTTTAATAATAATATTATCTGTAAAAACTATTTTAAGTAGGAATTTAACTTATCCTTTATTAATTTTATTTATCGCTTTTATTAGAGCCTTAACGATTGATATATAATTCTTTTCGATCAATTTTTGCCGTTAAGTAACGTATGCGGCTCCGATTTTCCGTTTAACACTTAATGCCGTATACGTTTCGATAACTTTACTTTTGTTTTTTAAATTACCATTAATCTTAATCTTAATTAAAATACTATATCGGGAAAAGATATGTTCCTTTAAAAACTTCCTATTCGTTGTTAATGTAATAAATCGTAAAGCTATAACCTTTAAATAATCCGATAATTCGTATTTCGTTTTAATTATAACTTTGTATCTATTATTATCGGGTATAAATTATATATCGATTACCTAAATAACTATTATATCGATAAGTTATAAAAAGCCGTAGCTTTTTTCGAAACGTCAATTAACAGCTTTTTAATATTTAAAGTACGTAAGTACCGTTTTTTAAATTTGCTTATATATGCCTTTCCAGAAATAAAAAGTTGCTATATATCGGTAAATCGAATTTTTTTATAACTATAATTTTCATAATATTATTTAATTATTATATACGTTCTTGCTTTATATTAATAACCTTTCGATTGCCATAACGCTTATTAGCTTTTCGTTATAAAATACCGTCCTAAACGAAATATTTCAAAACCTCTATTTTGAAAGCAGTTTTTTTGCGTATCGTAATACCGCGGAAACAATTAGGAAATTTTAAAAATGTCAAAAACCTAACTTATTTCTACGACTTTTTAAACCAATTACTAATAAAAAATCCTTATCTCGTTTCCGTTCCGAAAGTAATGTAAGTTATATCCGTTATGATTAAGTTAAACCTAACGATATTTAGCTAAATATTAATAAAGTTATTAACTTTTTTTTTATTAATCGTCTAATATATCGGAAAGCCTTGCTAGCTTTTTAAATAAACCATTCGTAACTGAATTTCTTTTGTCTAAAATATGCTTAATTTCGAAATCGAACATTTTTATTTAAGCAATTTATTTAATTAGTAAAGTTCTCGGTAAAAAACTTAAGGAATTATTAATTTATAGTATTAATATTTTAACGTTAATTTTTAAAATAAATCGGATGCCGTAAATATAATTCCGGAATTGCTTTAAAACTTTAAAAACCGTTTAATATTTTAATTTACTAATATCGTAATTTAATTTAACGCCTTTTTAAGTAATATTTTTATAATACGTAAAATATTTAACGCCGTTAATTAATTAACTTAAAGTACTTTTATAACCTTTTTCGTTTACCTCGGTACTTATAATAATTTTTCCTATATTAAGATTATAATTCAAAATAATTAAAATTAAGATTATCGTAAGGTCTTTTTTTAAAGTCTTTATTACCAAATTTTAATTAAGGCTTTATACGAAAGGTTGGTTTTTACGGAATAACCGGGTTAAAGGTTTAGCTTTTAAAGTATAATGTAGAATAAATATCCGTTAATAAACGGTAATACCCAAAAACGCTTTAATTTTCGTAATATTTTTGTACGGCTTAATTTTTAAGATTTTAATTATTTTAATATTGTTAGGTTAGTAACTATTCGATCCGCAAAAAAACCGATTATAATAATAATTTCTTGGCATTATTAAAACTTTGCTATATTAATCGCAATTTTAACAAATTTACAGTTCAAAAAGGTTTTGTTTATGTTTATTATATGCTTATAAACAAATCGTTAAATCCTAGGAAAAATCTTTACCTTATCGTATTTAATTTTTAATTCTTTAATATTAACGTTATTAACAAATAACCGGGTTATATTAGGCATTAAATTATCTAAAACTTTCCTAATTACGCGATAAAAATAAGCTATAAAATTTGTAAATTCTATAAGTATAATAGTATACCTAAAAAGTTTTAAAAATGTCGAAAACGTTATATAATCTTTATTAGCCAGAATGAACGTAACCTAATTATAACCGGAAAAGAAATCCATTAGGTTAATTAAAAAGCACATAGCAAAATTAATTAAAAATTCGGTATAATTTTCTGGCATCTACGTATTTCGTAACGTAATAACGTTTAACCTTATCGCGGAATTAATTAATTACAAGTTATTATCTTTTTTTTCATAAAAACCCAAGCATTTTTATACGTAGCATAAAACTATTCGAATATTCCTTTCTAAATCCGTATTTGTAATACGTCGATTAATTTGATTTTTATGCTAGCCGGTACTTTAATACCTTTGATTTATTAAGCTTTATAAAGAACTGTACGAATTTCGTAAGCAAATACGATATATTTTTTAATCCTTCCGTATTCCTTCCAGTTCCAAATTGAAGCTTTTTCTTTCGAAATAACATCTTTTTAAAAAAGGCCTTTTTTATACGGGTAAACTTGTCGTCTAAATAATCAAAAAAAGTTTCGGCTTTCTTTTCGATAAGCCGGGTACCTTAAAATATATCGGAAAACTTGGGAAACAGGGCTATTAATGGTATTCCTAGTTCGTCAGGACGTTTTCCTTATTAATTAATAATTTTTTATACCCGCTCAAGTTCTTTAACCATTTAATTTAAGTTTTTTAAGAGGATAGATTTATCAGGTAATATATTTTTAACAAAAACGAATTTTTTTTACTTAGGCTTATATATAATGTTAATTTTAACAGTTCGTTTTTATTAACATAATTACGTATTTCCTTTTACAAAATGCTATAAAAAACATATGCCAGCTTTTTGTCAGTAAATTATCCTAAAATAATATCACCGGAGTTTAACTTATCTCTAATCGCGTTTTAAATGTTAAAATAATCCTAATTAAAACAAATATTATTAATCGAAAAAACCTAAGAGCTCGTAACGGACTTATCGGTTTTTTCTCTTATAAACTTATTTGCGCTAATAAAACGGCTTAGGATTTTACCGGCTGCTTTTTTTCTGGTTTCTTATTAATATAAATACTACAACTAATTCGTCCGACAAGTATTAATAAAATAATGATTTTTATAAAGTTAAATTTTAAAGTTCCTTCTATAATTTCAAATTTTATATTTAAAGTTATTTTCGATTTAATTATAAAATTTAATCCGAATGTTAATAATTACATGACATGGTTGTTATCGACAACAAATAGCAAAATAATAATTAATCGATTAACAAACCAAATAAATAACTTAACGATATCTTTAAATCGTATCCGTTTTTAAAAATTAAAACTTATAAACGATATTTATATCTATTATATAATTAATCCGTATTTCTTAAAATAAAACGCGATAATAACGCTTAATTTTACGTTAATATTAATTATATTATTAATTAAGTTTTCGCCGTTTTTATAACTTACTTTAATTACGAATCTAAATAATGGAATAATATATTCGGTTAGATTATAATGTTATACGGATAAAACGCTAACCTTTTCCTAACTTTTAGCTTTATCCCTAATATTTATTATCAGAATTCTAGAACCATTCCTTATTACTAACGGCTTAAAACCTCGAACTTCGGCTTCGGTTATCTTAATTATCTTTTTGTTAATACAACTAAGTACTTCTAAAATTTTGGTAACTATAAAATTCTTAAAAGCCTTACTAAAATCCGGGCAAACCTTAATTAATTCGGACCAAGTAATTTTAAATTCTTTTTTAACGTTTTCCTTAATCTTCCTTTCCTAAAACTTAATAATACGTTTATTAATTAAACCGCCATAATTTAACTTATTATCGGTTTAAACACCAGCTTTTATATTGATAAATAAAAGTTTTTTATACATAACATCGTCGTTATTAACCTTAATCCTTTTAATGGTTTTATCGACTTTTTTTCCTCGTTAATATATTTAGCTATTATAACACTAATAAAGATATCGGGTTAATTAAAATTGTCGACTTTTAAAATAAGGATTTTCTTTAAGTATCGGGCTTTTTTAACTTTAATAAAGTTACTTTATAACTAATTACGTAAAAATACCTGTTTATAAAAAAATATTTCGTTTTTTATAACAAAATAAACCATATTAATTTAAATAACGCGGCTTTAATTATTACTAACTTCCGGTCGTTTTAAGATATTCGTAAAAGAAGGCAAATTTAAGGTATTTCTTTATATATTATTAAATTCGGTACCGGCTCCTTTATTATCGGTACCTTTAAAAAGGCTTTGTCGGTAATTAAAATAAAACATTTTGTTTTTATATTACTTTAAAGATTTTAGAAAATTATAAATCTATTTAAATACTTTTTTCCAAATCGGTATTTACTTATTAATCGCTTAATATTTAAGGATCATCGGAAATTATATTATACTTAATTTAATAGGATTATCGGGGTTTTTAAAGTAAATAATTTCATTATTGTCGTCCAAACAAATCAACCTAATATTTTCTATATTAAGAAATAATTTGCATTTATATATCGAATATCCAGGTTTTAAACAAAATTAACAAATACCGGGATTAAAATTACTTAATCGGTTTTTACGGCCTTTATAACCGTTTCGATTATTATAATAACTATTACAATAACATTTTTAACCTCGGTAATAATTATTTCGTTTAAATTTATTTAATTAAAAGCTTATTATATTAATCGCTAAATCGACATTATAATTATAAGCGCATAAAGATTCCTAACTTGGCGGAACATAATATTAAAAAACTTTAACGGCCGCGTTTTTATATTTTATTTCTTCTTTAAAAACTTTTAAATTTTAAATTTATCGGGTTTAAATAATTTTTAATTTTGTAATATATTCGTAATTTCGAATACCCAATCAAATTAGCTCGATACCGTATATTTTAATCCAGGGCTTTTTTATTACGACGTTAAGTACGGACGGCTTTTTTCAGTTTGGTTAATATCGAAATGGATTTTTCTTATTATTTACCTTTGCTTTTATACCGCATTAGGCTTACTTTATTAAAAACCTAATTTTTAATTAATATATAGACGTTATCGTAAAATATTACGTATAGGTTTTCGAATTTTATAAAGGAATTATTAAAATTTTCTTTTAAATAATTAACAAAAACTCTTTTCAATAAATTTTTAATAGATTCGTTTTTAATAACCGTTTTACTTTTACGTTTAGTTTTTTTTCATATATCGCGGATTTTAATAACATATTCCAAATAATATTTATAAACGTAATTAGGTATAAAACGTTAAACTTATTTCGTTAAAATCCTTAATCGATTTTTAATAATTCGAATTTACTTAAAATTCTGCAATTTAAAAATCTTTAAGATAATATTAATAATAATATTTTATTTAATAATTCCATTAAAACTATCCGTTTAATAAAATAACTTAATAATTATCTTAATTTTTTTAAACTTGAACTCTTTAAATAATCGGTAAACGCCCTTAATTTAATCGGTAATTCCAGTACTTAAAAAACAAAAATCCGGATAAACTAACAAATCCGGAAAAATTATAAAAAGTGTAATCTTATCTACAATATTTACTAGGAAACCGTAATCCGTTTAATTAATAAGTCCGTATAATATAACATGCGATATAAACTAAATAAATTTAATAAATAATTCCGAAAAAAACTTAAATTAAAAAAACTTTTCGTTTTTCAAATATTTTAATAATAATCCTAAAAATTTTTTAAGTTCTGGTAAGTTTTAAAAATCCGATCGGGTTATTTGAAAACTTTATTTCATTAACTTTACTTTCTTTTTATATATCCATTAATCGGTATTAAATAATAATATTTAACGTTAAATTATAATCTTTTTTAAAAACAGAAAATTCGGATACCGGTCATAAACCGTATTACTTAACTTAAATAATAATCTTTAAAAGCTTTAACGGCTTTTTAACAAATTAATTAAAACCCGGTTCGGAAATTTAATTAAAAGCCGGTAGTTTAATATTATTATAATTTAAAACCTTTTTTTCTGTCATTAAGTACTTAAGCATAAAATAAATAATTATACATATTAATCTTTTTAATTATAATTTTCGATTCCGTTATTACGAAAAAATAAAAAAACCTTTCTTTTTTACAGTCCAAATAAACCGACTTTTTCCGATTATTACGTTACCGTTTTTCCGGATTAAATTAAGTTATTTCTAATTAAAAAACAAATATCTTTATCATTAACTTAACTACCTTAACGTTTAAGTTAATTACGAATAACAAATCCTAAAAAAACTACCTAACAATTTTTATATTAAATATTATCCGATTAATAAAAAACAAATCCTGATAATATTATGGAATAATTTTATCTTATTTTTTTCATTACGTTAAAAAATACTTTTCCTATTTTGTAATTTTCGCTTCGTAATTAAAATACGTAACTTTACAGCCTTATTCCTTTTTCTGCTAATATTCGTAATTCGCTTTATATCGTTAGTTTTGTCGTCGCTTTATAATTTTAATTTTTCAATTCCAAATAACCACGTTGCCAGCGACGCGGTTTTCTTTTAATTTTTACTAATAATTATTTATTTCGTATTATTATTTCGTAATTTCTCGTATAATAAAATTTATTGTTTAAATTACGCAATCGGTTTAAAACTAATTAATTAAGCCAAACTTTAAAACTGATATCTTCGTTTTTTTGCTTATCTGCCGTTACGCGGGTAAAATTTTGTCCTATTATAAAGCATCGTATCGTTTTAACTTAATAACTTTTCCTTTAATCGGCTATAAATAAAATCGGCAGCGTTATCGTATATATTCAATCGGTTATAAGTTCGTAAATAGCTTAAGTTGTTATAATTATAATTACTATATTATCATACTTTCTAATTAAGACTTTATCCCTTCCATTTACTAATTCCGAAAACCGGAACTATTTCGGTAACTAATTAAAACCAGTTTCCTTATCGAAAATACCAAATAAATTAAAACGGAATAACTAGGTCTTACTTAATAAATAATCGCAAAAAATGTCTTCGTATATATACTTAATAATAAGTTTAAACCCAATCTGTATTATATAATATTAAAACCATGATAAAATCTAATAATAAGGTTACGCCCGGGGAAAATAAACCTTTAAAAATACATACGTAATGTGGAACCATTGATTATCCGAGCCCGGACCTATGTCTCGGCATACTACCTCATTTCAATATATCGTATATATCTTATCCGAATAATAAAAACTAACGTTATTTATTATTAATATTAAACATAACCTAAGAAACGGGTTTAATAGCGGTAATACCTTTTTCTTTAGTTAAAAAAAAGACTTTTTACAGTTAATAAACCCTTAATATATAAAAGTATTAAATTACCTGTTAACTATAAACGCCGGCAATATATTAAAGCGATAATTACGCTTTAAAACTTTCTATACGAAAAATTAAACCTTTAAATTCCTAACCGTAATAACGGTTAGTATTACGTTTATTAACGTTCGAGTTATTTACGAAAACAAATATATCCGAAATATAGTTAATGATCATCCGAGAGCTAACCTGAGTTCCTGCACTATGCCCTATTTTACTGCTTACGTATTACCTTTAAAGATAAATATAAAATAGTTTTTATAATAAAATTCGGTTTATTTAAATACTTAATAGCGAATTTTAGCAAAACTGGTATCTCGAACTCGTTTTAATATTACATTAACTACACCTTAATTAGCCTTTTAAATAAATATGTTATATTTTATTATAATATGATTTTTATTTATATTAAAAACATAAAATATTTAAAACTTATATATATAAAGTACTCCGTCGCTTTATAAACGTAAGATTAACGATAAATATTCATAAATAAGAATTTACTGCTACGAAAATACAGTGCTTAAACTTAATAATCTTTATTATAGTATTATTATAAGTATTGACAAAATAAAGGTTATGTAATAATAAAAGCCCCTTAAGACATTTTATAAATCATAGCAGTTTATCGATATTACGAACTTTTATTATTAATTTATTAAATGCTTTTTATAAATTGCTAAATCTTTTTAACTTAATAAACAAAGTTAAAGAGGTAAGTTTGTTAATGATCGAAAATTATTAAGCAAACTCACTGGCAAAAAGAGTTAAATTGGTTATTCTTTTTATCGAAAGTAACTTAGTGCTTTTAAATAATTTACTATTTTAAAATAAGGAAATATTTAGTTATACTAAACGAATTATACTTTGAGCAAATACTAAAGAACTGAAAATAAGTGGCTTTAAAAAAGAGAAATACTTACTATACAAGAAAGATAGCGTTCTTAGCCGAAAAAGAAATATAGTAATAAAAAGTCGCAGTTCAAGGGTAAAAACGAAAGAACAAAATGTACCGTTCATAGCAACCCTGGACATATTACGTATATTTATAAAGAAATTTAAGTCTTTTAACGAAAAAGATTTTTTTTTTAATTAAATCCAATTTATGACGTTACAGTAGATTTATAAATATTCGTTAATAAATAATATTCAAAACGCGTAAAAACGTTATAAATATAACAAGCTTATATAATATATTATATTTAAAAGTTATTAATATTGCGAAAGGTATTAACAATAGTTAACCATAAAACTTAAAACATACTACATGGCCTTATTTTTTAAAACTTTACTAATTTTGCGAAGCTTTTCTTTCAAAAAAAGCTTATATAATATGTTAAATTCTTAAAGCTATATTTTAATAAAAAGTACTAGTTACGGCTATGTTTGCAGCGCAGACCCAATCTCAAAAAGGAGGCCTGATTTTAATAATGGAAGACCAAGTTAGCAGCGGCAGAAGGGGAATTAAGAAGGTTGTTAAGGTAGACAAAAACGCAAAAAAACATACAACACCAAGGATTCGCTGGTCGTCACCGACCCAACTACTAATCTGGCCCTACGCGGCTTATCTAGGGGAGAGCGGACGGGATCCCGAGTTTTCCACGTGGTATGGTCGTATGTGCTGAGTTCCTCGGTTATTTTCCCTTTTGTATGAGACGAACACCGCTACGCATGGGCGTTCGTTGAGGATGCTGCAGGCACTCGGGAGATGGTCTTGTATCGAGCACGTAGTGTAAGGGTCCCAAGGTCCGGAGGGCCATGCTGCTATATATGTAATCGATTTGACGCAACACGAATGACCTAATGAGGATTCTCCCCATGCCGGATGGTTGGGTATTCCAGTTGGTCTCTACAGATTTCCCCTATCGTCACCGACTACGAGAAGACCACACAGAGACCAGTTGCGGCAACAACGCTAACCCAAAACAGCTAAGTGCCTCATAGAAGTAGAATCCATGTTACATATTTTGGTACTTGAGGTCCGTTTCCTCAAGAGCATATATCCGAAAATACAGCTACCGGTTATTGTGCGGTCTTCTCGCAGTCGGGGACAGAGCCGGAGGCCCAGCCCGAGCCCCCCTTATTGGCGTCCGGCCGAAGTCGCAGTGCTCCGCCAAAAGAATGGAGACGCTTGAAAATCTTTAATCCAAAATGCAACATGACTCGCTTATCAACAGGAGCGAAACTTAGAACAACTGCCATCGATAGTATTATAAATGTCACTCGACCACAGAGATGCGAGTCGGCGTATCCCCGATTGGGAGAAAGCTTCCCCGGCAGATGTTGCGGCTGACAAAGCCTCGAGCCCTTCATAGTCTAACCTAGCGGACCTGTATTCGGAAATCCTGGAGGAGAGCAGCCCAATAAGATTGCCGTGCGCCCCATGAATATCAAATGCAAGACTCTACGTAACTCCGCTGAAGAATGGATAGACCAATCGTAGTTTGTAATAGACCTGTGAGGTTTGGTTTCCTTGCTTGCGGAATACTTAGATCATCATGGTGCACAGACGCCGTTGACAAGATGCGCGCTTGGCGCCTGTATCTCCGCTCGACGCTTTGGGTGGTCGAAGCAAAGTGTGGAGCGATCGCTTCGGCTTGGAATCATTGAGAATAGAGTATAAAACCAGCTATTTTCCGGCGTCTCCGAAAGTCAGTATGGGAAAACAAACGGCTATATAGTAGATACCTTTCGTATCTTGGTCGGACGCCCCAGCGACGCCTTTGTCTATCTATACACTTGAAACTCACATCTCACCCGTGGACAATCAAGGCCGAAAAATGGTATCCAACAAGACCATCGACTTCAAAAAGATCCCGACGGGCCTTCCCGTTCCTGAGGAGGACTTAGTCCTCGAGAGTCGCCCGTTTGATCACTCTGCGTCCCGGCCGGAGGTCTAGTCGTGGAAGTCCTATCCGCATCCCTAGACCCGTACCTACGCGGCCGGATGCGCGAGGCGCATATCCCATCGTACGCCCCAGCCTTTACGCTCAACGAGGCGGTGGACAATAGCACGATGGCGCGCGTCCTGAGCTCCTACGATGAGGGCTACAATGCGGGCGACGTGGTGGGCGCGCTCCTGCCGTTTGCCGAGTACGCTGTCATCCCGGCCGAGAAGCTGCCGAGCGTTACGAAGATGGACAACCCGTGCGGCCTGTCGCTGGACCTGTTCCTGGGGCCCCTATGGATGCCCGGCCGAACGGCATACTCGTCCCTGCACAAGATCGGCAAGCCAAAGAAGGGCGAGACCATCTTCGTCAGCTCGGCGGCGGGCGCCGTGGGGCAGGTCGTCGGGCAGGTCGCTAAGCGAGAGGGCCTGACGGTGATCGGGTCCGTGGGCAGCGACGAGAAGCTCGATTTTATCCTTAACGAGCTTGGCTGCTTCGATGCCGGCTTCAACTACAAGAAAGAAAAGCCCGTCGACGCCCTGAAGAGGCTTGCCTCCCAGGGTCTGGATATCTACTATGAGAACGTTGGCGGCGAGCACCTGGAGGCTGCGCTGGAGTGTATGAACATTCGTGGCAGAATCGTCGTTTCGGGGATGGTGCGTATCTCTCTTTCTAGGTTTCTTTCATGTCAAGATACAACTAGCTATCCATCCGCAATCATTCCTGTCGCTTCACAAGCCCCGAAACCTCATGCTAATCCACCGATCCATCAGATCAAGGGCTACAACAAGCCTATGGAGGAGCGCTACGGTGTGCGAAACCTGTCGGAGGTCTTCGCCAAGCGTCTCTCGATGACCAACTTCATTGTGAGCGACGAGGACTTCGGCCCGGCCTACGCTGAAGACCACAGGCGCGACGTACAGAAGTGGATCGCTGACGGCAGCGTCCGGCCTAAGCTGCACATTACCCGCGGGATCGAGAACGCACCCGAGGGCTTGCTAGAGATTTTTCAGGGGAAGAACTTTGGGAAGGCTGTCTTGAAGATCAAGGAGTAGGTAGGCGCGTGGGAAGCAAAGTGCGTTGGATATTTTTAGCGCGAGACGGAGCCCCCTTGACGGCACCGGGTGTAATTAACGACTTAAGTCTAAGACCTGCGGGTTTGCATATACGACGATTAGGTGTATAGGTTTCTAAGGGAGACTCTTTAAGCGGTTGCTGGAAGCTTACGGAAAGTCTATCTTAGTATGTTCAAGTAATTGCTCAAGCGCTTGTCATTTGCTGCAAACACCAGTCCGTTAACTCAGATGACATAATGCTTAGGAATCATAGGCAGAGGGAAGGTGCAATGGAAGGTGAGAAAGCAAAGGGTGTGTATTCTAAATCTATCAACCCATCCTTACTACTAGACCGATACCGGAAAAACAGCAACAACCCCATCAACCGATAAGTAGCGAAGACAACAGTTTACGAATGCGGATGATATTTTCTCTCATACTGGCACCACCCTCCAATCGAGCGGATATGAGTAACATATCATCGAGCCGCGAACACCAACCCTACCCTCATCGCTTCTCTGGATCGAGGATCTCAGTATATCCGTAAGGTCAGTCCCGCCAAAGTAGATAGGGTCGGAGGTAGGCGGTGTCTTGGGTTTAACCTGGAGTGCGCAATGCCCGTGCGAGAGCAGCGTGTTGAAGTGTTCGGTCGCATAGTCGGCGAGTAGGAAGTCCCGCGGCGTCGACAGTAGGGAGTTTCTGAGAGACATGCAGTCGTTGATCCAGCCGGCGGGGGCCTGGATGTCACTAACGACGCCGAAGCTGGAAGGGCCGCAGTAATCCGCCGGCTCCGATGTTTTCGCGTACCAAGCCCAGCAGTCGGGCGGGTTGATGGGCGTGGTAGGGGACTCGACGAGCAGGCACACCGGTACCGTCTCTTTCGCCTCCGACCCAACTGGCATGGCGGGTAGACTGAGCGCCGTCGCTGGCAGCGCAAGCGCCGAGAGGACTTGCCGGGGGAGCATCTTGTTGCTATGTCTTGATATTGGCTCTTCGTGCAATATATCCTCAGAGATCCTCCGGCTGGCTTAGAGCATGGAACCGAGGGCAGGAGCAGGGCTACACACCCTCTTTATAAGCATGGTGTATAAGGACGGCAAGGCCCCTTTACCGAGAGCATCGGCCCCCTAATGCCGTAGGGCATGCACGAGTCCGTCACAATCAGTTCCACCACGTTATGAGGTTATCACGGGATCCATTTTGTGATGTAGTCGGGAGGCATGGTGATAAGCTGCCCAATCGGAGTGCAGATACGACGCCGGTTGGATGTTCGGCGGTTAGACAGCCAGGCCTCCAATGAAATGATCAGCGCCGTTGCGCTACACAGCCAATAAGGTCGCTGGTAAGGCTTGCGTTCCATCTTCATCCCAAGCCATCACGTATGGCCCCTTTAACCCCCACTGCGGGCGACGATGCATTGTTACTGCCTTAGAAAGTTAGGCCCATGTAATCTGGGGTCGCGAAGTGTCGACCCCACGCTTACGGAAGATTGTTGTTATTGGGGCGCGGCGATGTGTTACAGCACAGGAGCGTCATACCGCTAGTGATGTTCAACTATACTGTTCTTGCAGTTGCAACCGCTGCAAATCAAATGAATCGAAGACGGAGAAGGCCTGTATAGTCCGCATCAACCCTATATCGTGTGTATACGTGCTACTGACATTCTACCTAATTAAGGCTTCTAATGGCGTAGAAACATTGACGCCAAGATCTACGAGATACGGTATTAGCAATCACCAAATCGGACGAAAGCACCATACGAGGCCCCCGGTGTTGCGGGGAAAGGGAGACGGACACCATAGGATGTGGTAGGTGGAATATCGTGTTCAGCTGACAGCGTCTTCTCCTTTTCTAGCTAGATCGTGAAGCAGTGCCGCAGGACAATGTTGGAATCACGTGAACCTCAACAAGGTCAATGAATCTCGCTTCTGCTGACCGTTGACTAAACGGGTAGTGCATATAACAACTTTGTTCGCTAACTCCAAACTTCAGCTGCTGCCAGGGCGCGCTGATCATGAGACGACAAACAACCAGGTTCGTCGAGGTGTTCCCTGGCATGAGGCCGGCGGCTTGCTCCTTCAGTCTCGACACTGTCGTGACGGATTACTGGCACTATGTGCACAGCCACTTGGCAGATACGACATCGCAGGCCTGTCTGGACGCGTACAGCGTTCCCATCGATTGCGAATGACGCCATTGGGAATGGTCTCCTCCAACAGTCCAAATTTTTAATCCGGGTGCCGAAGACCATGGGCGCACTTGTGTACAGACGTGTGTCGACTTTCTTGAGTCAAGGATGGAGAATGTCAAGGCAGTCTGCACGCAACCAGGAGATGGGGGCCCTCGTAAGCTCATGTGTGAGACCGCGTCCAAAGTTGCCCGTCGCCACCGTCGGCGAGGTGTTTCAGTACAGGTACGCATGGGACTTGTTCACGGAATAGGTAAGTTGACAGCGAACGCTCCGGTCTATACGAATGCTAAACAGGGGCTTGCCTATATATTGGTTCGGGCTGGTGTGCTTTGAACTACCCATTGAGTGGGGAATGTTCTAGGGATGATTTCACATATGACATCGGTGCGCAGAGCAGTTCTTCACTCTCGTGCACGATCTTCCAGGCTCTCAGTACCAATATCTTATGTATGAGCTCGTTGATCAAAGTGACTGGAGAAAAACACATTTCGAATCGGGCTGGGAAACGGCGCTCAAGTCTCGCCGCAGTGAGCTTAGTGAAGGGACGCCCGTAGCTCGCGATCTGCGACCATACAGGGCCCTACATCGACCGTGACTACTAAGTCTATGCGGACAACAGATGCTGAGACCACGTCGATGCAGGGCCCATCCATAGGACAAGTTCCATATCCGAGTCGACGCGAACCTTCGTCGCCGCCCCTGAACTCACAGGTGTCACCACCGAACTTAATACCGAAACACCCAACACTGCTGCTGGGCGTATAAGAGCGCCACTCCGGGGCTTGTGGTAGCTCTACCTTATGTCCAGGGCATATGCATTAGCACTTCAATCATTACCAGATTGCGACTCTCAAATATAAATACTTAGTATCTCTGCTGCGGTAATACCGCCTGCTGCTTAATCCCAGCTCCCATTTGCCATAGACTAGGCAGCAGTAGCATCACCCGGATTTTTTGGCTGGTGGTTTCTAAGTCTCAACTTAGAAGGGCCCTCCTGTTTCGTCCCTGAACTTCTAGCGTATTTCGCTGCCGTTCAATTTCTTCATCGGTTTCTCCGCCGCACTCTTCTTTCTCATTTCTCTGCTTCTCTCGTTTTATTGGTATCTCCTCAAAATGACGATCGCTGCAGCTGTTTAAACTTTGATAGCTCGAGGGCCTCAACATCCACGAGCGTAGATGCCAGTATGCTCCAAAAGAGGACGAAAGGGACTCAAACAACAAAGTGTTGCCAGGGAACAAGTCTACATGCTAAATGCGGTGGTTATAGAACGGGTGATGGCTACGGCGGAGAATCCAACCAATATAGGAAGTTATTAGTTACTGATCGAGTGTCAGACCCAGTTGAGGTCGATCATACAACTACGCCTTGGCTCCGTTTGATCAGCTACTCAAGGGGGGATAACTTCATACACCTAGTGTTTCCTTTTCTCTCGGCTACAGCTGTATCTACGTGTATTTAAGGAGGGCTCACCACCCTCACTTTCTGTAGAAGACCTTCTAGAGGTCATGCAACCTTCAATACACTTCTTCTTTAGTTATATGCTTCAGTGCGTGATGCAGGGTCTCACAGTTATGAGCCCGGTCCGCACTTCTTTTTAGCTGTGCTTTGATACACTTGTTATACACGTTCTGTTGAAGCTATTCGGAACCTCGCTGCCGCTCCTGCAGTACACTTACTGCTCCGCCACCAAAGATATCCAATACTTAGCCTTCACGTTCTTAGTTACCTTAGCCCACTTACCCTTCTTCGCATCACTTCTAAAGCCATGGTTGCCCAATCAGCAGACCCTGACGGCTACTCCTCAGGGCAGACCCCTAGGTTCCTCCTCAAAAAAGGGACCCCTAAAAAGTATGACACTCTCGAGTTCCACGTCAGCACAAAAGCTGGCATGCTGTGGACGTATATCAACCCCAACGTGGCCCAAGTACCACCCCTGTTATCTATGCCGGTCTTTCCTGAGCCCCAGCAATTCCAGCCTGAAGCAACCGATAAAGCAACTTTTGACGCGAGCAATTACACGAAATATGAAAGGGCTCTGAAGTCTTATAACAGGAAGTAAACCTTTTATATCGCCCAGGAAAAAACACTTGTTGAAATTAGCACATTCCTGAACCAATCCGTTTACTTTAATTATTACTGGGTATATTAGAAAAAGGCTATATTTCGAGAAAGGTTAATTACCTTAAAAAACGAATTCAAGCCTAATAACAACGCTCGAATTTACGAAGTCGACGTTCGATATAAGTAAGCGTTAAAAACTAATAAGGTCCAGATAGATACCTGGCTTTCCACATACTGGAAAACGTATACTGAAACCGAAAAGCTTTAAATCCCAGCCGTCGCAGGTTATTATGGCCACCTTAATTTCCTAAAGGCTGTTAACGCATATTCGCCCGACTTTTCTGTTATCCAAACTGTTACGGTAAAGGATGCTATGTTCGGAGGCAAAAACCCTGCCGAGCTGCCACCCGTACAGAAGCTCGTAAAGCGATTCCGAAGTTATATGAGGCTCCGGAAAACACAGGGCGCTACCGCCGAACAGTTGTCACGGGAAACGTTCGGTGTTACCCTTAACGGAAAAACCCCTAATCAAACGGGTGCTTTTTTAAACAACCGGAACAACAACCGGAATAACAACAGTAGCCAGAACAACAACGGCAGCCGGAACAACGGAAGCGGTAATAGCAACAATCGCCCTATACCGAAGTGCTTTTATGGAAAGCTTTACCGCTTTAAAGGATGCCCTTATATTAACAAAAACGTAAGACCCGATAAGTAGACCGAAAATCCTAAAATCAGGAAAAAAGTAAATAAAAATATCTCGAAAGCCCCCGCTTGGTAAAAAACGACGATTAAGCAAATACAGAAAGAAAAAAAGCCACAAGTTCCTTAATCTGCTTTAACGCTTTTCGTAACAAGGCTTCCTTTAAGTCCATAGGCTAATAACGTCACTACCGGATACAACCTGAAAAGGTTTACGTTTCTGGATACCTATTCCGACTTCCATATAAGGAACCGAAAAGCTAACTTCGTTAATTTACACCTACCAAAGGTTAACGGAAAACTCCTAATTAAAAGAAAGTATCTTAATATTATAGGTGAAAAAATACGGAGGATTACGTTTACCATTCCTATAGGAAAATCCAATACCTTCCTTTTAAAGAATTGTCTTTATGTTCTTAAAATGTATATTAACTTAGCTTCTTACAAATTTTTTCAACAAGCTGGAATTTATTGGAATTACGAGACCGACGTTGTATATTACAAGGTAACAGGTACGAAAATGACTAAAGTTAATTAAATCGAACGCCAACCTATTATATATCATATCAAGGTAACAACTAAGAACAACGACGATAATACCGTTCCAACAGCCTTTATAATGGCTGAAAAGCCTATAGTTACTGTCCCGGAAAACGAAAGCGACCTTAAAAAGGAAGTTATCCTTAAAAGCGAAAACGAAAAATTCGTCCCGGAACCCTTAATTCAGGAATTCCTGCTTTCGAAATTAATCCCACAGCAGAAGCTTTACGGCAACAGCTCTCGCCTTCCCTTAAAGCCCCTAAAAGGAGACGTTACGTTATGGCATAGAAAACTTACCCACCTAGGCCCTAAAGCCCTTGAAAAGGTAATACAAGCAGTTACCGGAACAAAGATTCAGCTGCCGTCGAAAATCGACTGTCAGGACTGTGGAGTTACGAAAGGTCGAAAAAAAGTTTCGCGAAAAACGCAGATCAAAAAGCGCAAGCCCTTCGTTACGATATACGTTGATCTTTTCGAATTTAATAACGCCTTTAACGGGCGTACGAAAGCGCTAATTATCACCTGCCCTGTTATCGGAGCTAAAATCAGTTATACCATAAAGCGAAAAAAGCACGCGCTAACCGCGTTAATGAACGCTGTCGTTTATCTTAAACGACAATGCCATATCAAGGTTAAAACGATCGTATCAGATGGAAAGACTTCCTTCGGAAGAAGGTTCAAAAGATGGTTTCTAGATACAGGGATTTCTCATGAGCCATTACCTCCATACACCAAAGAGCCTGCAGGCGTTCAGGAACGCGCCGGGGGCGTGATTATCACAAAGGCACGTTGCCTGATGATTAGCAGTAACCTTCCTTCTGACTTGTGGCCCGAAGCTGTTGAAACTGCCACA
>QJOB01000025.1:0-297864 GCA_004155035.1 Monosporascus sp. 5C6A
GCTCCCCCCCCCAGTTCTAGGATAGCAAGAGCAAGCAACCTACCTCCCCCAGTCTCCAGAATTGCAACGCATTTGCCGACAACACCTTATAAAACAACCCTTATTATTTAAAAAGTGAATAATAAGTGGATAAGGTGGTCTAATAGGTGAATAATCTGCTTAACCACAAGGTTATTCCCGAATGTATATAGCCCTGATTTTCCCTAGCTGTTGCAGGAAGTCCATAGCTTTGATATAGCTGAATTGACATTCTTCAGATACACTTTAAGATTTCCCTTAGTCTTGATCGAGACTTCCTCCATACACTTTTGCTGGCAAAAGTCTCCTTACACCCTTTAGGTACACTTATCTTTAGTCGCCATCCTGTCGCCTATTTCCTATAATCTTCCCACCATCCTTGTTGTCCCTGTTGGCTTGTTTGCGAGTTCATTTTTGTTTTACTGCAGTTTTTAAACAATATGTAATGGTGCTCAGTGGAAGGAATAGAACAGGCTCCTCACATCTAAGGTTGCTAGTCGCTCATTTAGTGTCGAAACGACGTCCATACTGGATTCTAACAAGCCGTGATGGGTGAGCATGCTACGGCCCTGCGCTCCGTTGCGCTATACATGCACCTCGATCACAATCTTCTCAGGTCGCACGGCCTCGTCCCAGGTGTCCTATGTCAAGACGGAGACGGTTTACCACGTTAGGGGGCGTTTCCGCTTAGCCCTCCCGGGCATGAGATCGCCTCCGCCATACGGGTATGCCAGTAATCCACCGGAACGGAACAAGCCGGCAACCCACAACAAGACCCGGCTGCTGCGCGATGCTCAGGGTCAAGTTCGTCCGTCACCTGGATGTCGACCGTCGGTGCCCCTGACGGCGAAGATGCCACCTCCTTGGGTGCTGCTACGTAGCGCCGCCGGAATCGCGGGTTTCTGGTAGCGGCCGGCGCGTGGCACCAACTACGGCATGTCGAAGTCGTCGCATGAATCTCGGATCCTATGGGGGGCCATACACACAGGCACCACGCTGTAGGACGTTTCGACGGCCAAAAAGTTCACAGAAGTACAACAGTGGCAGGCCATTCGAGCAAACATATGAGGTAGGTATCCCAAGATGGTTGGTAGAGACCTAAGGGTTGGTTGGTCCGGTCACGGAACCCTGCCGACCTACTATTCAACACGATCCCGATTCCAGAAAGAAATACCCAAGAACGTCATCATAACCTCCCGCTTCGTGTCCTCATTGATCTCCTCATCAAACGCCTATCGCATTTTTGTCGTACTTGGTGCCGCCGGAAATCGCCTCCTCGTCGACGAACATATCGCGCTGGCTTCCACCACTGTCGTTGTGGTCGTCGTAGGCGAGGCTGACTTCCGTGATCTCCTCGCCGACCTCCATCCACTTGGGACTGCACGCGGGGATCGGGAATATCTTGCACAGGATCCAGTACATCGACGAGGAGATGATGAAGCCGCCGAAGAAGTTGAGCTCGTAGATGTACGTGGCGGCTATCGGAACGGGGGTGCCCACCGCGCCGGCGAAGCCCACCACGTTGATCAGGATGCCGGAGATGTAGGCCGCATACGCCCTCCAGTGTATCCCGTACGTGTAGAAGTAAGGGCCGCTCTTCCTAGCGTCGTACAACTCCTTGATTTCGAGGTAGCCCTTGCGGACAAAATAGTAATCGCTAATCATGACGCCCGCGATCGAGCTGAGGAACACCGAGTAAGACGAGAGGTAGGTCGTGAATTGGTTTGCCGTGGTGAGCAGCTGGTAGGGGCACATCGCCAGGCCGATGGCCGCACAGATATATCCACCGCGGCGAATGTTGATAAATCGAGGGAAGAGCGCCGTCATGTCGGTACCAGCCGAGATAGAGTTGGCGGCGATGTTAGTTCCGAGCTGAGCCAGGGCAAACGCGGTGGCGATAACAAAGACGCCAAATCGCGCCCCCGGCCCACCGTCGTCGATAAACCGCTCGAGGAGGACGAGAGGGTCCCAAATCGGCTCGGTTCCCTGGTAAATGACGACCGAGCTCGAGGAGACGAAGATGCCGATGAAAGACGTGACGGCGAATCCGGCGGGGATCGCGAAAAGCTGGGACCAGAGGGCGTCGCTGGGCTTTCCGGCAAAACGCGAGAAATCCGGGTCGTTCACGATGAGGGTGGCGAAATTGGCGATCGAGCTCATGACGCCTCTCACGAACGCCCATCCAAGCTCGCCGCCAGACTTGGTGGCGCCTTGCCTCACGACGGGACCAGCACCACCGGCGCGTACGAGGGACCAGATAAACAAAGCGATGCCGGCGACGGGGACGAAATAAGCCTTGACGGTGAAGAGGTGTCGGATCTGGTGTACGGGGAACCAGATGGCCGGCAAGGAGAGGAGCCAGAAAAGGAAGAAGGAAGCAAAATCGGCAGTGGAGGTCCCCGACTCCGGAGAGAACGCACCATGCCCGATTGTTTCACGGTTCTGGACGTCTTACGATTAGCTTTGTTAAGGGTGCAGAGAGCATTGTTAAACATACCCAGCTCGTCCATATGGAACGGATCATGAGGTATACGCAGTGTCCGCCAATGTACGCCTGCACCCCATACCAGATACAGGCTAGAGCCTCATTAGCCAGCGCACACGTGCGGATACATAAGGACGCATCGACCAACCCATAGCGGCACGGTTAAAGACCGGCCAGAGACAACCCCATATCCCGAAGGACGATCTGTTTACTACCGGGAATCCGATATGGTAGACAGCACCTATTCGACCCGTCAAGACGATGAAGCAGCCGGCGATCGAATATCCAAGCCACACGCATATCCACGACTGCCACCACGAGAGGCCGTTGACGATCATTGTGGAGCTGATCATCCAGGTGTTGATGTTGAATGAGTCGGCTATCCAGAATCCGACAAAGTTCCAGGGGCCCCATTGGCGCCGCGCCGGCTCGACGGGTTTGAGATCATTGTTCGTCAACTGCGATCCGGGTCAGTCCCGCGCATCGCCCCTATCCTGCCGTCCTCGCCCCGGCCCCGACGCCAATTTCTCTTGACGCCAATTTCTCTTTAACCGGCATGTAGTCAAGGAAATGGGGGAATAGATGCATGCGAGACTTACCATCAGCTGGGCCGTCGTTAGGCCTTCCTCATTGTCGACCTGCAGCTTGTGCGCCACAGCGCCAAGCATAGAGCCGTGAAGCTTCTCCATGGCGTCCTCGACGGGAACCTAATGCAGCATGGGCCGGTTCGTGTGATGGTAGTGCGCGATTCGACTCAAGTAATTGTCGCGTAATAGAAAAGCGGCTGGCTGTTCCCAGTTCCGTCCCAGGCAAACGGGACCGCAAGCAAACGGCCCTGCCGAAATGGCGTGCCCCCTCCCCTTATGGCTAATGAGTGAGGAGATTATTAGAGTCCGTTAGACCAGGGCGACGACCACGACGGGACTCTGCTGGTGCAAAACTCTAGTCCCTTTGCCTCAATTAAGCGACACGTGGATTGAACGCCGACTCGAGGAAAGGGTAGTATTGACGGAAACAATGCAGGAAAACAAGGGGATGAGGAGAGATATATATCGCTCCCCTTCCCCTCGAGATAAGAGATCTATATGTCTACCTATATGATCCGTCTTACGATCTGCATACGTATCCGCCCATCCAGTAATAGCAGCCCCCGCGCCGCACACAACCTTGGAGAATGTCTCGCTTTTCCAGCACAATTGCGTAACAAGAGTAACAATCGTATAGATAGCAGGGGAATTAGTTGCAGGGTACTGGTAGCTCCACTTGGCGGCATCCGTCCCTCTAGCGATCGGCCTCACCGCGCGATCCGAGAGTGCAGGACCCCGTCGATTGGTCAGTCAGGTCCGGGGGAGTCGATATCCTACTGTACCCAGCAGTACCCAAATAGACACCTACTGTACGATCATGAGTGTACGGGGGAGGGTGAAGCACAGCTCGTGCGAACTTCGCGGCAACCAGCCATTTTCGGCGCGCTCGCCATGGAACTCGCTTCAGGGTCCTGGGGTTCTTTTACTACCTACGTAGTTAGGACGACATGGGTTCTGCGGGCGGTAAGAGCCAAGACAGAGGTGCGTCAAGCGCCTCCACACTACTATACCTAGAGTAGCTGAGCGCGCCCAGGGCAATGCTTATCTCTGCTAGGGCGCAGGGGCTCCCGCGTTGTTCTTACTCGATCGAAATCATTTCTATCGAGTCAACTTCAACGGGGGAACTGAACGATATCCGTGTATCCACGATTCTCTCTCCGCACGGGGAGACGCATGCCCCTTGTCGCGACTCCCGACCCTAGCCAAATTGTAGTAGGTAGCTCGCGGAGTATGTAGCACGCGACAAGAGCTCTGATTAGACCCTATTACAAGACCCTGTATCACTACAACGCTACCCACTGTAGGTAGTTGACCTTTCATCAATCACTTTGTCGCAGTGGGTGCTTCTGCATGCAGCCCAGGTGTGTACAAGTAGATCCTAGCTCTAAAGTTAGATCGCATGCGCTTATCTAACTTTCAACGGCGAGCCGAAGAATCCGCATCGTTCGGTTCGTCCGTGGCTAGCTCGAAAACTCGACGTCGTGGATGTGGTACGGCAAGAACCCCCTGCCCGGAATAACGCCGTCTTCGGCCAGGACTCCGGAGTACCTACAGTACAACGGTACTTCGTTTAGGGTAAATTGCATTGACGGAAGCTTTTAAGAACGCTGTATGTTGTCGCGACTGGCAATTCCTGCCTTGCAAGCAGATGCAACAAGGCGCGAGTGCCCGTCACCCGGACCTTCTCATGTAAGCAGACACTGATAATGGGACATTGAGTGTATTAGGTCTCATCGGAGTGATGGGAAGCAGTCCACTAAAAATTCTAGTGGCCTACACGTACAGGCAGTAGAGTGATAGTTATCAAGCTAGTAAGCTCGCATATGGTGAACTCTGTCGTCAATTTTTGGCTATATTAGTACTTGGGGACGGTTAGTAGTATATGATCCATCCCTTCGTGGGGACCTCTCCTAGCTCTCCGGAAACTACCTTCACGCTCCACGGAACGAAATAAAGATACGACTCTCGAACATTTATCCCACTCCAGATATCGTTGACGTTATCAGCGAATGCACATGGAATGCTGGACGTCCCCGTCAAGATGAAGCAAACATAACCGAGGCGTCGAGAGTCTTAAAGATATGTGTGGTTCATCCGGGCAAGGCTGGTTGGCGTCGAGCGTGCTAGAGTCCGATGTCCTACATCCTTACCCTTAGCAGGTATCTCAGGCGAACCTGGCTAACGTCGTAACAGATATACTCGTTGTAGTTAAGGTATGCGTTGGCGACACCTGTCGGGCCCGGCTGGACGGTCGTGTCGGGCTGTGAGTTTGGGCGGTTAGTTAATCGACGTCAATGTCAGCAGCACTGGGACACTCTTACCATCATGACGCCCTTAAGAGATTCGTGGACGCATGAGGCATCTTTCCATTTGCTGGGACCCGTCGTTCCCTTCCCCCACGTCGACCACATCCCCTTGGCCTTGGCATCCTCCCGGGCACTATAACTAGCGTTCGTTAATTCTTGCATAGGCTTGCCGAGCTCGGCCTCGCAAAGAAGCAATAAAGCATGACCGTTAGATATGTACGGTACACAGTAATTGGCAGACTAAATGAGATGTTAGCACTGATTAGTCCAGTTAAAGGCGGAAACAGCTAGAAAGGGGGCAAGAAAAGCTGACGATAGGCAACCCACCTTGGAAGACATATCGGCAAGATATATACCTGAAGCGCGGCGTTAGCTTCGAGCCTCCGGAATAGTCGCAAAACCGAGGGCCTACCTTTGCCGAACATATATCCCGTTACTGGAGCCTCAGGCGGCGCAATTCGCAGACCTTGGCTCAGTATACCACCGAAGTTGGTGCAACGGGAGCCGTGCCACAACAGACGGCGATCTCGAGGCGGACCAGAGAATGCGCTCTGCTTGAAGCGGTCATGCTCTCCCTGCCGCTCGATACGGAAGATCTGCGCAATTTGGTAGTTGGCCGAATGAGTCGCTCCCTGAGTGTTCATCAGGTAATCTTTGAGCTCCCGGAACTCGTCGCTGGTATTGCTCAATGGAGTCATCTCATTCATTCCCAGGCCTTGGAACTGGTGATCAAGCTTGTTGATCCTCTCGATGTCCTTCTTGACGGATTTCATCAGCAAAGATGCATCCTTCATGTCACCCAAGCTCTCCAGAAGCTCTATTTCTTTCTTGAGCGTGATCTGATCGCGGATGACAGGGGGCCGGTTGCGACCGAATGAGTGAGGAATGATGGTATAGAACAAGTTGGATAACTGTTCTGCGGCTCGAGGAAACTGGGTCTGGTACTTAGACTGCGCGAGAGTCGGATCGTCCAGCAGGGCGGAGAGGTCCTTCAGGGCTTGGAATCCGCGAATGATGGTGGTCTTGCTGAGCTTGCCGAGCGGAAGTTTATCGGAGTCATAGTTCAGGTGGGCCATGGTAGCAGCGAAATATTGCTGATTGAAGATGAGCTCCATCAGTTCCTGAGTAGCTTTAGGCAGCTTGGATACGGGTTCCTCCTCGTCCGGTTCGTCCTTGACACCATTGGTGCCCGCGTCATGATCTTCATCTTCCGAGTCGGGCTCGTAGCTTCTCTCAATGAAAGCATATTTGCCAGGCTTAGGAGGTTGGCCGCGGTCAGCCCAAGCCAATCCGCTTTTGGACTTGAACTTGCTGTCAAACTCCCGTAGGGCAGTCTGCAAGGAGCCGTCGCCGAGGGCCTTTGACTGGCCATACTCTCCAACACGACCCCATCTGGTCCATGTGCGATATTGACCGGACACGGATCGAAGCAATTGTAAGCGGTAGAATTTGTTGTTGTTGTTCGATGCGTTCGTCTGGTTCAACGAGGCATCATATATGAGACCATCGTCATCAATGTAGACCTCATAGCTGACCAACTCTCTGTTAGCACCTTCGTCGACCGGAATTCTGGCGTCGAGCGACTTGGCAACCTGGCCTTCGGCGACTCTGGCCTCCTTGGGATCTTCTGCCTCGCGCTCTTCTGGAACGGGCTTGCTCTTCTTTTGCGGCTTCGAGTCAACATCATCGCCATCTTCCACCGCTGTCTGCGAAGCCCTTCTCTTCCGAGAACTGTTCGCTTTAGGAGGCGCAGAAGGCGGAGCTGCAGAAGACGGAGCGGCAGGTGCTTCCAAGCCATAGTTGTTCTCGCCCACCCGAGTCATCCGGGCCAGACACTCCTCAAGCCATTGGAAATTGACAATGGGCACATCGTTGGATTTGGCAGACTTGACCTTGGCCGAGGGCTTGTTGTAGTCAGCTTCAGTGGTGACAAGGTGGGTCGTAGAAGCCGTGACCGACTTAGCCAGAGTCGCACCGAGCGGCAGGATGAGGTCCTTTTCAATGGATGCTTGGGTGCGACCAGGGATTGTGCCACTCAGTGCAATAACACAGCCGTCCAAAGGGGGTGGTGGTGGAGGTGGGGTTTGTGCAGCTGCTGCCGCACCCGGCTTCCTGGTTCTGGGCGGCATAGTGACTCCGCCGTTGTTGTGTCTAAGGGGCTAGAGCTGAGCAGACGATGCGGTAGTGGGTCGAGGTGCCCATGCAATATGTAGTGAGAGGTCTCAATCAACTTAAGAGTTCCTAGAGCCAGTGTTGCGTGGCCGCCGGAAGGATCAATTGATGTGAAATGGATGGAAGGTGAAAGATGAGATCAGGAAGTAAGAATAATCCTTGGGCCTTTTATTTGTAAGATTTGACTTTGAATTTGTTTTCCCATTAAACTCCAGGCAACTATGCCGTCTCCCATTGCGCCTGGGGCAGGGACGAGGAGCAAGGGCTGCTAATACAGTTAGCGGCGCGACCCCACCTGATTGGTGCCTACACCAGTGCCGTCACTGCTTGCTTACCTAGTTCCTAGTCTGCTAGTCTAACTTAGTTCTTAAGATTTGGCAACATACATCCGACCGATGCCTGCAGAACGTCTAAATACAGAGCTATCGCTGTCTTTTGTTTCAACCTGCTCATATGAGATCGTACCTGGCCATTGGGATTTCCGTCCGAACTTGTATTAACTAACATTTCCGTTCTTTGTGAACGGCGCAATTAATGAATATTTCGGATGGCTTCTCGAGTATTACGATGTAGGTGCCTTGCAAGCCTTTTTCAGGTATCATAACCTCATTCTACCTACGTTTCTGACTTGAAAAGTTGTAGTTAGAGAACACCAAGGCTGTTGGTGACGTTGATGCACCAAAGAAGGGCCATTGAGCTGATAGCACATGTCCACTACTGTAGGTACTGTTATCTTCTTGATTAAACACATGCTATGGGGGCTGGACGGAAGAGACCGCTCACAAACTGCTTGATCGATATAACCTCTGCAGTCAAAAAGCAGTTACCTGCTCACTTTCGTGCTCCGCTCAAGTCCACCTGGCTCTTGTTAGTCTGTCAAAGGTGTCCTTCTCGATTAGATGAATACTTAGCTACCTACATGGTACCTGACGTAGTGGTTCCATGACTTCGTCGGGGATATGGTGTATAAAAGAATGCGACTGGAAGCGATATTGCATTTGGCTTGCTGTATGTGGTCGAGACCTACAGTGGGGTTGCAAAAGTCTCGGTAGATTTCTGCACGCTCCACAAAAACGCGTATTTCTTCCACTTCAACACCAACACCCTTGATACTTTAATTATGAGTAGACAACCCAATTTAGGTCCAATTGTTTCGCGCAAAGAATGGTTGCCTTATACGAGAACAAGATGGAAGTCCGAAAAAAATTTGGGCGAGGGCTTCGCCGAATCGCGAAAAAATACGGAATGTTCCTTACTACCGTTTGGGACGTATATAATTGTTATACGCATCAAAATTTAACCCAATTTTTGTTACGTTCGGGCCGCTTATATAAGTTTCGGGCGATTTATAAAAGGCATATATGGCGATTTATTAAGTTTAATTTTTTCATACCGATCGGAAAACTTATCGAATTATATTATTCACATATTACTGAGTATATTTTAACGCGATAATTTCGCAAAAAAAAAAAAAAATAATAATAATAATAATACATTAACGCGTACTTTAACAACCGTTTTTTATTTTAAAATACGCGAAATAACGACTTGGTTAAATTTTAAAATACCGCAATAAACCTGCTAAATAATAACGAAAGGTTTTATTTAATAACAAAACGAATATAAACCGTAATTACGGTACGTAAACGTAATATGTTTTTTACCGGAAAGGTTTTTAACATATTATTTTTTTTTACCTTAATTACTACGTTAATTATTAACGGTTTCCTTTAAAACAGAAAAATCCCGTTTATTATCCAAATATATATAACCCCGATATAAAAAACCGGTTAAACGCAAATGTTTTAAGGTAATATTCGGTATGGAAAACGGAATTTTTTAATAGTTTTTTGTTACGGCCTTCTCCACCGTAACAGCTCCGGTACATATACAGCTGTAGCACACAGAATGATTGCCACAATTGCGATCATTCCACTGATCTTTTGCCCTGGTGGCGCTATGGCTATGGTGCAGCCATGACATTTTTAATAAAAACCTTAAAGCCCTCTAAAACGGAATAACCGGCCGCGTTTATCGTAATTACCTCGATAAATATTTTCCCAAATATTTCGATAATAACTTTATTTTTATGCAAAACAACGTTCCCGTTTATATTACCCAAATCGTTAAAAAATAACTTTAAACGTACGTTATTAAAATATTAAAGTAACTCTTATATTTACCCGATTTAAACCTTATCGAAAACGTATAAAAACTATTAAAAAAACGCATTTAACGTAAAAAACCAAAGTTTAAGTTACTTAGCAATATTTAGAAAGTATTAAATTTATTTATTATTACTGCAATTATTATATAAAAAGAATTCGCAAAAGGTATGTTAAATAATTTAATAAATAATATGCCGAAACAGATCGAAACTGTAATTACGGCCTAGGGTTGGTATACGAACTATTAAAATAACATACCTTATTCGTAATGCATTTATTTATAAGTTTTTAAATTTGCTTGCAATTTTATTAAGAATTAATAAAAAAACGTATAAATGAAGGCGTAAAGGTGGTGGTGGAAAATATGGGCTGTGGAGACTAAACCGAGACTTTTGCAACCCCACTGTATGATCTGTTCCATGCCTCAACTTCAATATGCACAATAACTCTTTTGCCACTCCGATTGGCTGGCTGGCTGGCAAGACTCGTCAATCTGCCATTAGCACCTCCATCTTCTTCCACTCTGAATTGGCACCTAAGTACGCTTTTAAGTAGTGGATATAACGAATTTAGCTTCTAAACAATGCATGCCCGAATCTAACGGCGACAAAGGCCAAGGGCAGAAATCACTTGGGGCATATGTTTCAATGATGAAGCCTGACCCATCTAGGTTCCTAGGCATGCACCGGCCATGATAGTTGAGGCACCTCTGACCAGCTAAGTATATCCCATCGCTACCATTTACATGTTCGGGACGGAGTTTTCTTTCTTAAAAAGTCCGCATGGTAATAAGTCTTCATTATTAGTTATTCAGTAACCAATAGTATCCATCGGTTAGCTTTGTTATTTGATTCTCATAATTCAGCTACTAGATATAAGGAGACTCAGTTATTTTCGCCGCAACCTGCCCCTTTAGGTTCCCAGGTTAGAGCCGACCCCGTAACACGCAGCGTTTATGTTCAGCCGGCACTGGACGCCGAGAAGATTGAAGCATAAATTTGGACATATGATTCCAATTGACGGCGAACTGTTAGCCAGAAAACCTAAATGATCTCCGGAAAAGGAGTTAAAGAACCCAACATCAGGGACCAGCTTTTGGCTAGCATCAGTACAACTGACGAAGGTTCTGAAAGTGAAGAAGTCCATGGCGCTACGGAAGATATGCTCGACATATCCGGGCGTCCAGGATAAGGAGGAGGATGTAGACGAGGATAGGGGTGTCTCACTCACTTATTCTAAGAGCGGCCGTTCGACAAATCTCTCCCTTATGACCTGGTTAAAAGATATATAACAGCCCCCGCTATTAGCTGTAAGGTTTATCGATCACCACTGCATTCCGATGTTTCACAGTTGGTAGACGTCTGGCTCCGCAAACAGTGCCGCCATATAATATGGGACTAGGTACGTGAATGTGCCTGCCCTAGAACCCCTTATTCTAGGGTCATCCAGATACGGATAATAAATGCTGTCAACATAGATGCGGGCATACACGTTGAGCTATGGAAATTCTTCTCGTAATTGTTCTATTATGAGAACATTAGTTAGCTGGGTTATGGACTGGGCAGTAAGCCAGGGACAGTGTAACTGTGCAGTTCCATAGGGCTGTCCCTTCATCTCTGCTCATATACCGGTAATCACTGGGGCTGATTTCTAATTCCATAGCATGAAGGCCGCAGGGCCAGTTCTTGGTCGCCCTTTTCTTGATCAAGCTCGATACCAAGCATCGTATATGCCCCTAGTTGGCCACAGGGCTCCCGCAGCCTTAGCTCCGCACAGCTTTCGGCGTCCCTAGCCACGAAGAAGGTTGTCTCAGAAAACACGAAATCCTCATATGTAGAAGTAGGGACACAGACTTGCAAGTCACGCGGACCTTCCAGTTGCACAAAGGGCGGTAAAGAGGAGGATGCTGTAATCTGCCCTGGTGAGCATCACAGGCCGCGGTACCCCTTTCGGAGCGAATCATCCGCGATGCCATACCTATCGGCAAACGGCTAAGCAGAGGACTCGATAGCCGTATCGCTAGAAGCCCAGGTATCTGCGTATCATACGGATAATTCCAGATAAATGGGTTGATTCACTCTTCACTTTGGCGAAGGAAGCCGACTACACGAGGTGATCCGATCTTTCGACAACTCCTGGCGGTTGAAGGAGTATGGTATATTTGAGTGGATTATTATGAGTCAGCTGGCCCTTCAGCATAGCAGCGCGTTGTATCCCTCCCTACAACTGTGTAGTGATGCTTTTCAACATCCAAAATCAACCCCTTTCCCGCTTCTCAGAAAGCCAACAAGGCAGAAATCACTTAGACCGGTATTCCACCCAACATCAGTCCATTCATAAGAATGTCTTTCTCAACGAACATCGACACCCCTTCCGAGGTCGAACAGGCGTCCCCTAGGCCATCTATCTTCCCCGTCCTTACTCCCTATTACGCAGAGCTACTCGCGGCTCTCGGGTCACTGATTGACACAGTCGCCTGTGATTCGGCTGAGATCAAGGAGATAAAGGAGAGCATCGGGGTCTTCGCGGAGAGGTATTACCTGCCGCGAGGGCTGCTGAGACGGTTGGACGACATCCTCGGCGTCCTGGGGTTCCCCGCGGCAGTACGACAGCCTGCGCTCCAATGCGCACGTGGCATATATGGAGCCCCGGAAGGAGGGGATCATGGCCGTCATCCCCCTCCTGGTTCTGACGTGCGACACCTACGGGCACTTGAAAGGATTCGAGAGCGGCACCGGTAAGCGAAGCAAAACAAATCTCCCGAGCTTGTTCCTAAGCCCAACCCGGATCACCCCTCCCTGCTAGAGTTTGTCTTGTCGGAGGTTGTTAGGAGTTTCGAGACTCCCGACGTAGGATCTGATGACTGGCGCCCCGAGTACTGCCGTGAACACTTACCGTACTACTGACTTGACGTGTCAATCACAGCGGCCCCCGGCTACGAACCGCAGGCGAATGGTTCTACGGAAGACGGAAGCATCGCGAGGCCGCCTTCATAAATCTCAGAGAAGAAATCGGGTTGCTTGTGAAGGCGAAGACTTTCAACGACTGTAGGGAGGCGCTGGGGCTCCCGAGGGTAAAGCGTTGAGGACTGTTGTTAGGCGGGTCCGTGCGTGGTGAACTTGGGAAATTGGGCTGGGTTGACTGCCTATGCGAGCGGAGGAATTGGCATTTTCCTTTCTCATTTTTTCTGGGGGAAGAAGGGGCAGGTGTGCGTGGTAGCGAGGTGCTGCTGGATCATCTTGTAGATAGATGGTGCATTAGACTTTCCCGCTTTCCTGGAGAGCGGGACATATTCATTGCTTTTATCCACCCCCAAGGGCTTGGGAACCAGGCTTACGGTATACGATACCGGTCATTCGATACACGCATTGATCCTGGGCCAACGGTTGGTATGTCATAGTGAAGTTACCATACTCTGGCATCTGACAGTCTGTAGGTACGTAGCGGCTTTGGTACATTTTGCTGCGTGTGGGGGTTTTGTGGCGGGAGCTTCTAGGAACATTGGAATTGTCGAAGCTAAAAAAAGGGGGTTACCACCAGGTGGGGAAGAGAACTCGCAGTCATCGACAAAACGCCAATCTAATAGCCTCCTGGTAACTTATGGCCGTTCCGTCACCACCTCAAGAAGGGGTTCTGCGACGACGCCGCCCTCAATATTGGGATTGAAAGCGAAGCGAACTAAATCCATTGGCTATTTCAAGAAGGGGGTAAAATATTGAGAGCAAAAAAAGTATCGACCTGAGAGCACGGAAGAAGCTGTTGAACTAAGGTGCAGATGTTCACAGAGAAAGCCAACCGACATACTATACCAAAAGCCAAGGAGCTAAAGAAGGCAGATATCCTTTCCGAGCCGCTCACTTTACATATGGATTCCTCCAGCATTGCTAATAAACACAATTGATCGATTGTATCTACACACGCTGACACTATAAAGCCCACAAGCCTGGCTTTAAATAACACTATGTTGCTCTAAACCCCCCATCTAGTTGGGTATGCCCGTATGGATAACGCCCTTACCCCATCGCGAATGTCAATGCACCCAGACCCGTTCGCATGAACTCGTAATTTCACTGGACGCCGTTCAAATGCAATACTCTCTGGTATAGACTCTAGGGTGATGAGGCCTAGCCAGACTAAACCAAAAAGAAAAATGGCTTCCACAGAAATAATCGCAAAGAATCCGTACCGACGACCAACCTACGGAGTAGGCGAAGGTAAGCGTGGGAATTGGCAACCTGAGTTGCCCGGTGTAGGCCCATAGGGTCGATAAGATGTGTGGTAAAATTCATCGGTGACCTTGATTCAACCGCTTCTTCCGCTCTTCCTTCTGTCGCCTCAGCTTCTCCTCGAGCTCCTGCTCCCGCTTATCTTCCTGGATGGCCTCCTTCGTAGCACGGCGCTCCTCTTCATCGATATCGGATAGACCGGCTTCCATGTCGCTGGACGCATCGGAGTCGTACCCATAACCATAGCCACCGCCGCGGGGGTCCGGCTCATCTTCATCGTCATATTCGATGAAGTCGTCCAAGTCTTCGTCGTAGTCGTCTTCCCGACTCCGGCGGCTTGACTTCGGGGGACCGAGAAGCCCGCCAGCACGTGAAGATGCCTGGGGCTTACCATTGCGAGCCGAGGATGACTTGCTCGAAGATGCACCTGGCCTAGGCCTCGCGGTTCCGGTATAGCCCGTCGTCGCTATAGCCGACTTCTTCACTTTCTTCTCCTGAACATCTCCGCCAGAAGAGCCTGGTCTTTGTTTGCCCACTTGCTTGCCATCCTTACCGACGCCGTTTCTCTGCGCGTTCGCTGCCTGACCCGCCGGGCGTGTGGCATCACGAGAGGGCATGGCTGTCGGTCTGGCATTACCCAGATAGGGTTTCCCTGTTGGCGTCTTGGCTCCCGGCTTCGCTGGCTCTCGGTCCTTCTTAACCACCGGCTTTTCGATTGCCTTGTGTTGAATAACACCGACTTTCCCCATGACTTGCTGCGCTTTTGCGCCGCGTGCCATGATCTCCGCAAAAGAGCCCCTTTTCGGCGCCTTCCCCGGATCCGAGGCCGTGGGGGTAGTTGGTGACGGTTTTGCGGGAGGCATCTTAGGTGCAGATAATGAGGGCGGGTTGAGCTTGGGTCGGCTCGCGACATCCGAAGCCGGTTTCCGCTGAGCAGAGCTTGAAGCTGAACTAGGCGGGGGCCTTCCATTTACGATGGACCCTGATGTATGTTGACCGTTCGTAGTGGTTAGCTTTGAGGAGCGGCCGTTCGTAGAAGGCGAGCTCGTTTGGGGCTGGGGTGAACGTCTTCTCGCGGAGGTCCCTGTATATGCGGGTTTCGCTGCTGGACGTGAATCTGAGCGACAGAGCCCTATGGCGCTTCCTTGTAAATCACGAGTGATCTTACTTGTCGAGACATCAGTATGACGGGCCTTGGCAACTTTGGTGGAATCCCCATTTAGGTCATCGGCTTTGCGCTTGATACCGGATGGTGGTGGGGTCTTTGCGGCGGGCGACGGCCTCTCGCCGGAGATCTCGGCTAGGAGATCGCCAATCTGTGAATGTTACCTGTGAGTCAGCGCCTTTAATTTCTGGGCGTCGCGGTGAAACGGGGTTCTGCCGTTGCATACCGGCATGTTGATTCGCTTTTGCGACACTTCAGACGACTGTACTGGACTTGGTTTGCGGGATTTTGTCGCCGTCAGAGGATGTGTCGTATGCCTCAGGCGTCATAAATTTGTGGGCTGTGTCATGCCCTGTTGCGGTAAGATGGTGGTTCCGTAAGTCGGAGGACACGCGACCTTGTGATAAGCTAAAGGGGGCTACAGATAGGAAATTAGACGCTGCATTCAAGTAGCGATCCGATGGCGTTTCGAGAGAAGCCTTTGGCGGCTACGGATGCGGTGGGGGAAAGGGTCGAGAATGGGGGAGGCAGACAGGACAAAGGACACGAATGTTAAAGGTAGGAAAAGTTGTCGCCTGTCTGCTGGGATGATGAAATAAGTATGAATGGTTATGGGCTGGGGCTGGGCTGGCCTCAAATGGCCGGAACCAACCAACGAATGATCCCACTGCCACTTAAATAAAATATGGAGAATATTCTGGTTGGATTCTGAGCCCCCCCGGTAATTGCATATACGGTCCATAAGCCAGCCATACCAAGTAAGCGACGAGAATTTGACTGTACTGTAGCTACCAAGGTATAGTCCACTGCAAGATTAGTATTCTGGTTTTATATGATCCAGGTACCGAGTAGATACCACTGTCAAATTGGACGGTTCCCTTTTATCTAAAGGGGATTCACTCATGTTTGACAGCGGAATGCGTACTACCTAACTTAGGTAGAGTCTTTGCGTGCTTCGCTTGGCGCAAATAATCACATCTTGTACTGCGTATCTGGCATAGACTGTGGCGCCTGTACGTCATTTTGGGCGATTTCATTCGCCGGAAGATAAATTTCCAGCCTCACAAGCCACGACAGCAGAGCACTGCATAAAGTTCATAGCGGGATCACAGGGATTATTCGGTGATTGGTTCCTGCGAGCCACGTTATTTTATGCTGCAACTTACCTAATACATCAACAAATGGCATCGATCCAGTTTCGAGCCATCCGCCGGGCTCCAGTTTTGCCTAGCACTGTTCGGTACCTAGGTACCTACCGCATGCCACCTTTTGACGACTTCCAGGGTGGGAACCCGAGACCCTAATTAAGATGTCATGTGACCATCTAGGCGCCCACAAGCTTTCGTTAGCTGCACGAATTCCCTCAATCTTTTCTACTGAATTGGTCGATTCGTCAGAAATTCCAACTTAACACGCAATTTCGACCTTCGTCACCTCCGAACAAATCTTCCACAGAACACCGAAGACTCAGTCTCCGCCCAGGATTGCGGTTAAATCGATTGAACTCTCGTGTTCTTACCATTCCAGTTTCTTGTGAGTCTTATCATATTTGTGCACATCGATAGTTGTGCGCCCACCTCTGCGGGGAACATTTGGAAACTGGAGTTGAAGGCTGACCGAGAATTTCTTCTTGTTAGAAATCACCGAAATGAAGCATCTCGCAGCTTACCTCCTTCTCGGCCTTGGTGGAAACACCTCGCCTTCCGCCGACGATATAAAGCGGGTCCTCGAGTCCGTCGGTATCGAGGCTGATAACGAGCGTCTGGAGAAGCTCATCTCTGAGCTTGACGGCAAGGACATTAGCGAGGTATGGTGATGACAAGACGATATTGACACGTGATGAGGAAAGTCGCAACTAACAGCTAATATAGCTGATCGCCGAGGGTTCGTCCAAGCTTGCCTCCGTTCCCAGCGGCGGTGGTGGCGGCGCTGCTGCTGGTGGTGCCGCCGCCGGCGGTGCTGGTGCCGCCGAGGCTCCAAAGGAGGATGAGAAGAAGGAGGAGGGTATGTGGGCCGAGTTCCCCCAACGAATCTATGCGATATGTGCTAACGATCAATCACAGAGGCCGAGGAGTCCGACGAAGATATGGGCTTCGGTCTGTTCGACTAAACGAACACCTCACCTATCCACAAAAAGGGAATTGTGCAATCTCGAGGTTGCTACAGGGAAATGGTTACGACGGTCTTTGCACTGCCTTTGGCGCAGGAGGGTCTGCATATACCCAATATAAAAGGGAACCGGATGGGACAGTAGAACAAACCTCTAAGCTACTGGTATTTTTAAGGCGAATATTGTCGCGTACGGCTGCACCAAAAGAACAGATTGTTAAGTGCAAGATCTTAGCTTGCTACTTAGCTGACAAATATCAACCTGGTTCTTCGAGACTCCGATTTGCCTATTCTATTCTCATTGAACTCGCGCATGTGATTGTCTACCAGATATCGCTACACGTCTCTGCTTGTAATATGTTAGTGTCTTGCGTCCGCTCTGAAGGGAAGTTCTGTATCTGGATGGAGGGGCACTGCCAGAACAGTTTGAATGCGATCGACTTTTGTGTGGGCCCGAAACTTGCAGGCTTAGATTGATTTATGCAAACGCATAACATTATGCATATAATCGAACCCACCCTATTCTGGGTACCCAGTGAAATCGTTGTTTACATATCCGTTGCCCTGACAACGACCCTAGAGAGCATGGATTCCATTTTAAGTGTGGAATCCAACAAGCTCCTCCCACTTTCGCAGACACAGGAACACGACGTATCCTTTGCATTACGTGCCCCGATTTTGTGATATTGGACCCAAACTGCGGATTTTGGGTCATGGACCTCATTGACACGTAAAAATATAGTTAGAATCGGGAATAGACAATCCCAATCGTCCTCGCCACCGTTCCCTTCACTTGGATTTCGGTATATAAAACAATAACAGAGAATTCTCAATGGCGACGGTGTCACCTACCCCAATGGGCTCAAGTCACCACTCGGCGCCCACAAGGAAGTCATCGCTCAGGTCTGGACTGCGGAGAGTGCCCTCCAGGCCGCAAATCAACCGCGCCGAATCGAATCCCGTTCCCGCAGGCCACGCGTCAAAATCACAATACTCGGCTAACGACAGCTCTGATGATGAGATCCCTGTGCCTATGAAGCTCAGCGCTCTCACCAAGGCACTTCTCAACGACGACGGGTCGGAAAAGGAGAGAGAAAGTGACCGGATTCGGACGCGTGCCCACAACCACAAGCCCCCGTCGCCCGTTCAGGCGGCGCAGGAGAAGCCTGTCAAGAGGCGTAGCGCAATAAACGCGTCGGTCGCCCCAAGTGGTGAGGAGCGCAGACAGACGCGGGCTAGTAGCGCGCAGTTATCTTCAAGACCGACTTCGCCCGTGAGGAGCCAGCCTAGTAGGGAGAACAGTCCTGTCAGAAAACGAGTCGTTCGGTTGAGCGCATCTTCTGGTGCGGCGGGGGCAGCCGCGGCGGCGGCACAATTGAAACCCGCAAAGAGAAGATCGACATCGCTATCAGCTTCACAGAGGGGCAATCGCCCACTAAGTCGGGACGGTACCGCGGAGGAAAGGGCGAATGCCTCGGAGCTCATTGAGAAGGACAAGGATATCAACACGCCAGCGCAGCAAGGCCGAGTCGTAAGGATCGCTGTGGGATCTTCGGGAAATAGGAACCGCTCCAATGGTTCCTCGGTGGCTTCTTCCATGAAGACAGATTCTGCCTCGCACCGTTCTCATGCTTCTCAGCCAGAAGAGAACGATGCGCCCGAGGAGCCTCAGACCGTCGCCCGGGAAAGATCTGCCTTGAACCTGGGCAGCGTGTCCCGGCTCGCCTCGAGAAGTCGGGCCGAGGAGAACCCTGGAATGCAGAGTTCGATGCGGGTCAGGAGAGTCAGTAAGGTTCCCGGCAGCTTCCTCAGCGGTCCAGCTCGCCGAGGCCGGAGGAGACAGAGCGAAGAGGATGCGGAAAACGAGGGGGAGCCTTTGCAATCCAGCAACGAACCAGATGTGCAACAGCATCAGGATCTTAACGATCTCGAGCGGGCAGACAATGTGGCTTCCTCGTATTATGCGCCCGACCGTCTCTCGTCCGGGAGTCCCGTCAGTGCTAAGAACTCTGCGAGGGCACTCCATAACAAGGATAGCTTCGTTTTAGATAGGAGGGCAGGACTCGAATCGAAGAGGACTTCTCCCGACCGCGACGAGATCCCCATCCCGCACTACAGAATCCCCCCGCCCCGGTCTGATATGCCGTCTAGGCAAGACCAGGAAAACGAGGCACCCCCCACTTTCAGGAGAAGCAAAGCAGCAGCGGGCGCGTTCCTGGAAGAAGACCTCGCTAAGGCTTCGGCTCGTCCCGTAGGCGCTGACGTCGGTGCGATACGGCCCTCTTCTCCCGACCACGATCGCAAGGCACTAGCTGCAATCAACCACAACACGCCTCGCCGAGCAGCACCAGCACCCCCGCCGAAGATGTCAATCCTGGACGCCGCAACGTCAAATGCCGGCGCGGCCACGACGACGCAGGCCAGGAGACGGAACTACATGAAGGTCAACGGGAAATGCTACACGAGGCTGGACTCGCTCGGGCGAGGTGGTAGCGGAAAGGTGTACCGAGTGGCGGCAGACAACGGCAAGATGTTCGCTCTGAAGCGTGTGTCGATCGAGAACGCGGACGAGAACACCGTCAAGGGCTACAAGGGCGAAATCGACTTGTTGAAAAAGCTCAACAACGTTGACCGCGTCATCAACCTGTTCGACTACGAGATGAACGAAGAGAAGCAGGTTCTCAGCCTGGTAAGTCGAGGCCGCCCACTCTGTTCTATACTCCACCCAGCCTCTCCCTTTGGGACGGTCCGTTAACACCCGTTTCGCAGCTCATGGAAATGGGCGAGATGGACCTTAACACGCTCCTTCGCTGTCGCCTCTCCCATGAGAACGCCAAGTTCGACCCCGTGTTCGTGCGCTTCTACTGGCAGGAGATGCTCGAGTGCCTCGCGGCGGTGCACGCGTACGATATCGTGCACTCGGACCTGAAGCCGGCCAACTTCGTGCTCGTGCAGGGGCGGCTCAAGCTCATCGACTTCGGCATCGCCAACGCGATCCAGACGGACGAGACGGTCAACGTGCACCGCGAGACGCAGATCGGCACGCCCAACTACATGAGCCCGGAGAGCCTCATCGACTTCAACGCGGCCGCGGAGCGCAACCAGCCCCAGCGGATGCACGGCGGGGGGCGGCAGAAGCTCATGAAGCTCGGCAAGCCCAGCGACATCTGGAGCCTCGGCTGCATCCTGTACCAGATGGTGTACGGCACGCCGCCGTTCGGCCACATCGCGAACCAGATGGCGCGCTGCCACGCCATCATCAACTGGGGGTACGAGATCGAGTACCGCGACCGCGGCGTCGGCGACGTGCCCGTGCCGCCGTCGCTGCTGCGCACCATGCGCCGCTGCCTCGCCCGCGACCAGCACCTGCGCCCCACGTGCGCCGAGCTGCTGAGCCCCTCGGACCCCTTCCTCTACCCCGCCGAGATCCCCACCGGCGCCCTCCCCTTCACCGAGGAGCTGCTCGGCCGCATCATCCAAAGCGTCGTCGCCCGCTGCCGCGAGCGCATGCCCTCCGACGCCGAGGTCCTCGCCGCCTGGCCCCACGCCTACTGGGCCGGCGTCGCCAAGGCCGCCGGTCGAGGGGACGTGCGGTCGTCCGCGGAGGGGAGATAGCTGTCGGTCGCGCATGGCGGGTACGCATAGCATAGCTTAAGTACGGTGCTATAACAGGCGGACGGGTGGTATGAACTGGGATGATCATGATTAAACGGATGGGAGTTCGAAATATGCTGTTGGATTACTATTGTTGGTTTGAGACGTTCATCGGCGGACGGAGGCGTCAGGATTCTGACCACCTACCGGGAAGGGGCAAAAAGCAACTCTAAGGGGGTACTATTACTAATCTTCATTTTCGCCGGACTTGTGTCATTCATAGCCGCGGCGTTCCGGTTCTTCGGCGGGGCCTCTCCTGGGGAGAGGAGGGGCGCTATTTTTGGTATAGAGGCTGGACGGCTGGAAGAAGCCCAGGCAGTGTTTGATGACGAGAACTTGTTTAGCGCATTTTTTTCTCATGATACCTTTTTCATAATACGACGATGATCGTTCCTTTAGTACATTGGCCCTCATTTTTGTGATGACTTCATTTTGGTATTTGAACATATAGTACATAGTTCCGGTTTTATGGTAAGCCGGCCACCGGTTTGTTCGACCAGTTTTTCCCCTAATTTGGTACAGCTGACAACTGCACTGCATCCTTTCGTGCAGCCTTTTTGTCCACGCCGCAATTTTGAGCGTGACCCGAAGGATTAGTACATTTCCTCCTTGACCCTCACATGGCCCCATCTCAACGACGTCAATCCCCGAAGCAAATGTCCTTTCCCACCGCCCTCCGCTGCGGTCTGCAGCAACCTCATCTAAGAGCCCCGTAGTTACACCCCACGGGGCCGTCGCCCTTCACGGCTCGAGGATCTTGAGCTCGCTGATGCGCAGGACGGTGTACTTGTGCTTGCTCTTGACGCGCTGGGCGCGGCGGTTGCGGCGCTTGGTCTTGACCTTGACGCGCAGCGGCTCGGACTCGGTGCCGAGGACGACGGCGCGGCACTCGAAGAGGGAGTCGTCGATCCACGGCGCCCCATTGAGCGTGTAGTCGCGCGAACCCAGCACCGACGCCCGGTCCAGCCGCAGCACGTCTCCCGGCAGCACCCCCGGCATCCGGAACGGCAGCCGCACCTGGTCCCCCGGCGTCACGAGGTACGGGAACCCGTGGATGTGCGCCGTGATGTAGTGCCCCGGCTGCGCCCGCAGCAGCGGCAGCAGCTCCTTCACCGAGGCGTCCGACGCCGCCGTCGCCTCCCTCCTGGCGGGTGCTGTGGGCGATATGCTGGTTTGGGCGGGCGCTGCGCTGGTGGGTGGTGTTGCGGGGTCGACGTTCTGCGTCGTTGTCGTGAGAGTGCGTGCTGGTGTGGGCGCTGCCGTTGCCGCTCGGATGGGGAGTAGGAACGGAGGCGGCAGGCGGGTAATAGGGGTCCGAAGCTCCAGGACGGAGCGCAGGAGGGAGCGGCTCATCTTGGACGTATGTGTAGCCTTATATAGACCGCCAATTGACTATACGTAATGTCGGACTTGTAACCGCCGACTCAACAGCGAGGCAGGCTTAAAGCTGCAAATCATCGACTTGAGAAAATGGCATGCGATAAGCCGTCTTTAAAGTGGGGGGCCATATCAAGAGGTACAAGGGGACTTGCTCTACTTTAGATACATACATACCTGGGTCCCACCTCGGCACAGTTTGCAGTCTGGAAGAGTGTGGCTGGTGATGGCTGGGGACACTCGAGGCGTGTAACTGATAACGAAGTTTCTTGATGCTTTGGCGCCGATAAGAAAATGTTCAAGGGGAACCCGCCACTTTCTTCTTCAGTTGATTCGAGTAGCTACTCGGAGTAGACCATATTTTCCGATAGTCCAGAGTCCCTTTCGAGGGCCCTAACACTCGAAAATGGTACGGCGCAAACTACCTGCTGCTTGTCTACCAGGGGATTCCGCTAACCCATTCCCAGCCTCAAAATGAGTATATGGAAAGATGGAGGAAACTCCACGGAAGAAGACTCGGTGAGCGCTGAAATCCCAAAAGAGCCTTCGTCTCATATTGGCGCAATTACTGATTTCGCTTTTCCTTCCGATAGATCACGAAGAGCGAGTACGCAAGCGCGAGGCCAGAGCCGGCCACAAGGCCTCCGAGGATGCGCAGGAACTTCGTGGGTTGCGCGCCAAGCTGAAGCAGCAGCAGCGGCGGAAGGAGAAGATCCAGATGAAGAAGAAGATCAAGGCCCACGAGGAGAGGAACGTGAAATCCGCCACCGACAAGGACCCCTCTACGCCCGTACCCAGCTACCTCCTGGACCGCTCCAACCCGACGCAAGCCAAGGCCCTCAGCAGCTCCATCAAGAACAAGCGCGCCGACAAGGCTGCGCGATTCTCTGTTCCCCTGCCCAAGGTGACTATTCCCCCGACTCGTGCATCTTGAATCATAGGCTGTATCGAGGATGAGTGCTAACCTACATTCTGTAGGTCCGAGGCATCAGCGAGGAAGAGATGTTTAAGGTGGTCAACACCGGCAAGAGGAAAAACAAGAGCTGGAAGCGCATGGTCACTAAGTAAGCCCCTATCCAGTCAATTTACTCGGATGGTGCGGCTACTGACTCTACACGCTACAGGCCTACGTTTGTTGGTCCCGATTTCACTCGGTAAGCATAGAAGATACCCTTGGCGATTGGCCAATTCAATATCAACTGACACCGCACGTAAAGACGCCCCGTAAAGTACGAAAGGTTCATACGACCTATGGGTTTGAGATATAAAAAGGCCAATGTGACGTGAGTCCCCCAAGACTTAGATCATCGCTATCTATACTCTGTGCTAACCAGACCCCATAGCCACCCAGAGCTTGGTGTGACAATACAGCTACCTATTCTCGGCGTTAAAAAGTGAGTTCCTTTCGAAGCATTCCGTTTGTTCGGCACGGAGTCTACAGTAGCACTAGAGAGTCCTGACTCCCTGAAGAGAACCCCCCAGCACAAACACAAAGCACCTTGATCTACCGGATTATCCAGAAAGAATGGTAACTGACCTGAGATGCTGCAGAAACCCTCAGAACCCTCTCTATACCCAGCTTGGCGTCCTGTCTAAGGGAACTATTCTTGTAAGCGCACCGCTTGTTCTGTCCCCTTCTCCCGTTTAGCTGCTTTGAGTACCGTCTCTCCAGTAGGAACTATTTGTCGGGCTTCTTCTGAGAGAAGGCTTCAACCACTTTTCAGTGACTGCGCTTCATAGTGAATGATTGCTAACGGTATTGCAGGAGGTGAATGTAAGTAACTTCTAGACGACCGCCCTGCCTATTGATCCCAGTATCCGGATCTCCCGCTTGGGAGATCATTTCGGAGACTTTTCGGTGGTTGAAGAAATCCGCTAGCCCTCCTTAATACGCAAATCAGCCACATGAGCAAAAACTGACCAGTCGTAGGTGTCTGAGTTGGGCTTGGTCACAGCTGGAGGTAAAGTCGCGTGGGGCAGGTATGCCCAGGTCATGAACAACCCTGAGAATGGTATGTGCTTGGCTTACTTTGGCTTATTCTCTCCTTACCCAGTTACTAACCAAAATACATGCAGATGGGTGTGTGAATGCAGTACTGCTGGTTTAAGCGTCTGTTTCTGCAGAAGTTTACATAATCTTCAGAATGGTACATTTGATGGTGTTAGGCGTTTGCGGCATGTTAAGAGGTTGGCAGGGGCAGTCAAAATATCTGCACCCAATAACATTCGGAAGCTGCATGTCCAAACCCGTAGGGAGATTAAACATTGGGCAATCGCTTTACTCCGGTGGCATCAAGCTTAATTCAGTTTCGCGGGATCTTAGTATCCTGATAGAGGAAACTAGAAGCTACGATCTCTCTGCAATGATACCAGTAATTGACGAAGTCTGCCTACGTACTTACACATATTACTCTCAACAACCTGTGAATGAAGTATGTAATGGTCTTGACCCCGCCATGCGGTAGCGAAATCACTTTTCCATTATAGGGGGAGATCCGAGCTACGTCCTGAAATAAGGAAGATGCATTTTTTCTGAAATCATAGGGGGACTGGTGGAAAGCATCCGTCTGGGAATCGCCAGCGGTTAGTCGTCTCCTGGACTGACCGTAGGTCGGTTACTGGGCGAATTTCACAAGTTACACTAAGGCGTGAGTGGAGAGACTTCGAGCGAAGTAAGCATGACATAAGTTACATTCCCATCAGAGAGCAGGCAGCTGCGGGTGCTTCGCCTGGTAAGCAAGCAAGTATGTACGCATGCATTTTTCATTTACTAGTAACAGCAAGCGAGGAGTTAGTTCTATTGTATTTTAAAGAGGTTGAATATGGAGCTCCGGTGTGCTATCATCGCACCTGAGCGCGCTTTTTCAATAAAGGGGTTTGCATCGAAATAGGGGGGTCACCCCGGAATATGCAGCCCGGCACTCGTACAATACCGATATATGCACAGAACAGTTGGGATAAACCCGTTATCTGGCCCGGTCTATTAAGGCAGGTCATTAGTCCACCGAGATCTTTTTTATCTCCCTCATTCCGCTGGGGGACCGTATCTCGGGGGGTTCGCCTAGCTTCTGGCTAGAATGTCATTGGGCCATTACCGCTTTTCTCTTTCGCTGGTCTGGATGGAGAAATTTTGGGACTTTTCGAACGCCATATATCTGCCTCCCGCTGACGCGCTTTGATGCCCTTTGCTTCAGGGCAGGGAGTGAGTGAGCTTGCGTCCGCCCAGGCAGAGAGACTTACGGCCCTTTCAAGTGTCTCAGCATCAAGCTCGATACAGTGTTAACCACCAAAGGAGCTTCCCACCCTACATTTGTAGCGATCAGAGATGGAGGCGTCGTATCATACTGTGCCCAGAGGCGGACTTCAACATGGTAGAGTCCTGAACAGTGCTAGTTCAGCTTTCTATTTCACAGCTAATCTGTTCTTTTTTGGGTAGAGACAAGGCAGAAGAGGACGACTGGCAGCCCGGGGCTGATAGCAATATCAGAGAACCGAGAACGACGAATATGGGTGGATGGTAGCGATGGGCACAACAGCTGTCTCGGCGTCCACTCTCAAAAAGCCGCAAGCACTGTGGATGCAGCGACCATAAATCATGGTTTAATATAACCAGGACATTGCCGTCTGTCTCAGACCATGTTTATCCAAGCCGTATTCTGTGCGGTCGAGTAGTCATACTGAACAGCGCGTAATCCGGTCGCCCTGTCCCGCTCTGCCTATGCGGACGCCCAGTAACCAAAATCGAATTCACGCACGAGCATCCGACGGTGCGAAGACATGGGTTTGCCAGATTCGTGTCATCGTATCGTCGAGCACTGATGGCAGAAAAGCTCTCCCGCTCAACAGGGACAGGTTCAAGATGAATGTCACAATCGTAGTGGCAGGATACCTAGACATAAGACTCGAGCACTGGTTGGAGCCAAAAGGGAGTAGCATACCTTAAGTGGAATAATCGGGTATTATCTGCACTCGCCACTAGAGCTAGACAGTCGTTCATGAAGCATATTGTTTATCCAGACAACCTAGTGTAGGTCTGTCACTCATGGCCTTTTGCTGTCGACTGCAGGGAGCGCCGAGAGACTCGATTCCTGTGGCTCACAGAGCTTCATACCGTATAAGCAGGGTTGGGGTGAGGGGACGACTGCAGCCAGCGGCAATGCGTCATTCCGAGAGCCCAGGCTAGTACGGCCTCGCTTGAGTCAGAGAGGTCGGATATTTGGAGGCACCGTGGAGCTGTACATGACAGAACATATGTCTCGAGACTGCATGCCGGAATCCGTATCGCACAAAGAGTTAATGTAGGCGAATTTACACATGTGCCGAGGTTAGAATTCGGTGAGAGACGACGGCCAGTTATGTTAGTAGGTCATGGGTCGGATTTAATACTCCCATTTCGAATCAAAGTGTCGGGGCCCCATTTAACTTCTAAATCATACTTCTTTTTTTATATGGGCCTTTTCAAAACGCGCGTAAACTTTCGATAGTAATATAATAATAACGCGTTAAAGTTGTTATAATAAATAATTCGTATAATATATAATATTTCGAAAATTATTAAAACATTATTTAATTTTAATCTAAACGTTAAATATGAAAAATACTTTATTACGTTATAAAAATATAATTTATTAATTTTAACAATCGAAAACGATTATATGAATTAAAATTTATCGATTTTATTTAATATAAAATAATTAAATAAATTTTTATAAAGAAATATTAATTATTATTATAAAAAAACATTAAAGTTATTTTTTTAAACGTTTAACGTAAATATAATATATTATTATATATTATATTAATTAATTAATTATTTAAAAAGTATTAAAAAAGTTAATTTATAAATTTAACTTAGATTTCGACAAAATATAATAATTTTTCGCCGATTATTACGATATATACGTAATTATTTTTACGATTTCGGAATATTTAAAAATTATTAATTAAAAAAATAAGAAATAAAAATTAAAGCGGTATAAACGGATTTGGGTTAACAGACGTAATATTTTTATGCCGTTATTAAATATATTTCGGATATGTTTATTTTCGTAAATAAATTAAGTATTAATAAACATAATATTAACCGTTATTTCGGTTAAGTATTTAAATATTTTATTTTTTTCGTACGGAAAAGTTTAAAACGTAATTATCGTTTTAATATATTATTAACTTTTACAGTTAATAAATTATTAAATATTTTTATATAACGTCACAGATAAGCTCGCGAGCCGGACAAGCTCGCGAGCCGTTTCTGGGCACCTTGCAACAACAAATTCAAATTAATCAACCATAATACATCAAATCAATTCCAATTAATCGGATTCTCCTTTGCTAAACGTATCTACAGCTTTTTCACAAGTACGCGCATTATATCCGGGCTTACCGCAAACGCCACATTTCCGTTCCTTCGTTTTAACCTTTTTATAACGACTGCTTCCAGCTACTATTAGCTGCATTTTTTTTACCGACCCCTTTTTTTCGGCCAAAAAAAAACTTATCCCTCTTATATAATAAGTATTCCTTCTTTTTAAAGATGTTTATTTTTAATTTTCTGACGTTTGCTTAAGATATGGTTAATTTTACGTAATTAGGCGTTTTTTTCCCGAAAAAGAATAATTTCGTACAAAAATAACAAGTTACTTTTTATTAAGAAACTAACCGATTTAATAACCCTTATTAACAAAGTACCTTAATAATTTCCAATCTTTTTTTGTAAGTAACGTCTTTATTTTGTTACTTTTTTAATATTTCTAAAGGTTTTCGCGGACAGAAAACGAATGGAACCGGCGGAGGTCAGCGGGGAAACGGTCGGCGTAAGTACAACCGGAAGAATTTCCAATTCGGAAAAAACGGTATTAAAATTAAATAAAACAAAACCAACTTTTGCAAATCCAGATTTAATATTATTAAACGTTATGGCAATTTGGAACGCGTTATAAAAGCCGGCGAAAAAATCTTTTTTGGCAATATAAATATAATAGCGTCGTATTAGATTTTCGATATACCGCAAATAAACACGTTTTAAACAAAAAAATAAAATACGTTAAAAGGTTAAAACCGATAAGAAAAATACGCGGGTATACAAAAAGTAATAATATCATAATTAACGCAATATTTTTCAAATTCTATCGAATAATAATTTTCGTAACTATCGAAAATAAAGAAACGTTTCGAATTTTTCATACGCGTTTAAATATGTTTATTAAAATGCTAGATTTATTTTAAACTTAATTTGTTTATTATCCAGTTATTATTATTTAAATTAACCTTTTAATCGGTTAATAATAAGTTATCGCAGTACCAAAACTTAAAATAATTTTTTCCCGTTATAATAATAAATAAAGATATAATTTAATTTTGGAAATTAATAACCTGGATAATTATAACCCATTTCTTATTCCCTTATTAGGCTTATCTAAATTTTTTACGTTTTTTAACATTAATAATTACCATACCCGTTATTATAAAAAGCCCTATTAAAAATTCCGTTTCGTCGAAGTTGTAAATATCCTTTTTTATAATGCCGTATTTTACGATAATAACCCGGATAAGCTCGAATTACTTACGAAATGTTTCTGGATTTTCGTATAAAACCCGTTAATAATCGATTTTCCGATTTAAACGCGTTTGAAATTTCTTTTGCCGTTTAATAAAATTCGAAACCCATTTAACTTTAATGCGCTTTATAACGCGTTAAGTAAGCAATATATTGGCCATATTTTCAACGTACTAAAGCCGGATAAAAAACGTTCGCGTATCTAAGTTAAGGATTTTTTCGACAATAAATTTCTTTTCGGTTACCGTTAATTTTCGAAAATGGAAAATAATATCGGCTCGGGCGTATCGTCCGTAATAACGGGCTTTTAATATAAATTCGAAAATGTCGTATATCGAATGTAACCTTTTAAAACTAAATTTCGGGTTTTGCTTTTTCGCCTAAATAGTTAAATTTATTTTAAATTCTTTTATAAAGCGCTTTATATTATAATGTTAAAAAATTAATAATTAAAATTAGGTAGTTAAGATGTTAAGAAAATTAACTCGCGAATTTATCCAGCTCGCGAGCTTATTTATAACGTTATTAAAAGTTTACTAATTATAACAGTTTTATTTTATAATTTAAAAAAATATTACCGTTAATAAATCCGTTTTTTAAGTTACGTTCCGTATTAATAATAAATAACGTTAATTTTTATTATTTAAACGAAATATATATAATATATAAAAAAAGATTATAATATTTTCTTAATATTTATTTAATTTTAATTTTATTTAACGTTACAAATAAGCTCGCGAGCCGGACAAGCTCGCGAGCTAATTTTTTTAACATCTTAACTACCTAACTTTAATTATTAATTTTTCAACATCATAACATGGAGCGCCTTATAAAAAAATCTAGAATAAATTTAGCCATTCAGGCGAAAAAGCAAAACCCGAAACTTAGTTTTAAAAGGTTATATTCGATATACGACATTTTCGAATCTATATTAAAAACCCGTTACTACGGACGATACGCCCAAGCCGATATTATCCCCCATTTTCGAAAATTAACGGCGACCGAAAAGAAATTTATTATCGAAAAAATCCTTAACCTAAATACGCGAACGTTTCCTGTCCGGCTTTAATACGTTAAAAATATAGCTAATATATTACTTACTTAACGCGTTATAGGGCGCATTAAAGTTAAATAAGTTTCGAATTTTGTTAAACGGTAAAAGAAATTCCAAACGCGTTTAAATCGGAAAATCGATTATTAACGGGTCTTATGCGAAAATCCAGAAACATTTCGTAAATGGTTCGAGCTTATCCGGGTTATTATCGCAAAATACGGCATTATAAAAAAGGATATTTACAACTTCGACGAAACGGGATTTTTAATAGGGCTTTTTATAGTAACGGGTATGGTAATTACCAGTATTAAAAAACGTAAAAAACCTAAATAAGCCTAATAAAAAAATAAAAAATAAAGTATAGTTATCCAGGTTATTAATTTTTAAAATTAAGCTGTATTTTTATTTATTATTATAACGGGAAAAAATTACCTTAAGTCCTAATACCGCAATAACTTATTATTAACCGATTAAAAGGTTGGTTTAAGTAATAATAACTGGATAACAAATAAATTAGGTTTAAAATAAATCTAGCATTTTAATAAATATATTCGAACGCGTACGAAAGGTTCGAAACGTTTCTTTATTTTCGATAATTACGAAAGTTACTATTCGATGGAATTTAAAAAATACTGCGTTAATTACGACATTATTACTTTTTATATATTTATGTATTCCTTTTATCGGTTTTAACTTTTTAACGTATTTTGTTTTTTTGTTTTAAAACGCGCTTATTCGCGGTATATCGAAAATTTAATACGACGTTATCATACCCATATTGCCAAAAAAGATTTTCTTGCCGGTTTTTATAACGCGTTCCAAGCTGCCATAACGTTTAATAATATCAAATCTGGATTTGCAAAAACTGGTCTTGTTTTATTCGATCTTAATAACGTTTTTTCCGAATTGGAAATTCCTTCAGTTGTACCTACGCCGACCGTTTCCCCGCTGACCTCCGCCGGTTTTATTCGTTCCCCGCCCGTAAAAACCCTTAGGAATATCAAAGAAATAACGAGATAAGGACGTTACTTACAAAAAAAGATTGGAAATTATCAAGGTACTTTGTTAATAAGGATTATTAAATCGGCTGGTTTTTTAACAAAAAGTAACTTGTTACTTTTGTACGAAATTACTTTTTTTCGGGAAGAAAATGCCTAATTACGTAAAACTAACCATATCTTAAGCAAACGTCGGAAAAGCAAAAATAAACGTTTTCAAAAAGGAGGAATACTTACTATATAAAAAGGACAAGTTCTTTTGGCCGAAAAGGAAGGGGTTGGTAAAAAAATGCAGCCAACAACAGCTGGAAGGAGTCGTCACAAAAGGGTTAAAACCAAGGAACGGAAGTATAACGTTTACAGCAAGCCCGGACATAATGCGCGTACTTATAAAAAAGCTGTAGATACGTTTAGCAAAAAAGAATCCGATTAATTTAAATTGATTTGATATGTTATGGTTAATTAATTTGAATTTGTTGTTGCAAGGTGCCCAAAAACGGCTCGCGAACTTATCCGGTCCGCAAGCTTATCTATAACGTTAAGCGTTTTTTGATAATTTTAAAATTTATATCCGTTATTACGTTAAATATACTTTTAACGATTTTTTAAACGATAAGTAATTCGGATTATTTTTAATAAATTATCATAAACGAATTAAATAATAAAAAAATAACGTATTATACGGTTATTAAATTCTTTTTTATTAAATATCCGTATTATTTTAAAATTTCTTTATTTTTAAATAATGTCATTTTAAAGTATTAATTATCCCGTTTATTTTATTTTTATTTTATTTTAATTACTTGTAATTTTAAGGCGGTAATAATGGTAAGTTGTAATTTAAATAATAATTGTTTTATTACGTACGTAAACGTTAAAAAAGGTATTAAATTAAAAAGTTTATAAAAAAGTTACGTTATTAACAAAAACGTTAATAAATGGGTTATAATATTATTATCACTTTTTTGTTAAATAATAGAATTTTTAAAACGGGTTTCTTTTTTAACGTTTTGTTAACTAAAAAAATATAAAATTATTTAACAGATAAGAAAAATCTATAGAAGAAAATACCTTGTTTTTTTATATATACTGTTAATAAAGAAATATTAACTAAACGTAGGCGTTTTTTTTTCGTTATTTTATATACGTTTTAAAAATTTAGAATTTTGTAACAAAATTAATAATTTCTTAAATAATAGTAATATAACGTAAAAAAGCGCTTATTTTTAATTACTATTTTTATGAAACAACTTATTTAATTGCAAATTGGATAATATTTTAAAATTTTGGAAAACGTTTTTAAATTTAAGCGCCTTTTGTATCTGCGAATTAACGTAAAATTTAACAAGTTTGAAAACGTTTTATTTAATTTCTTAGGTATAAATTATTTATTAAGAAAATAGCGTATTTATTAAAAAGGAATGCTGTTATTTCGTAAAGCGTTATATAAATATTTGATTTTTTTACATTACTGCCGTAAATTATTACAAATTTTTTATATACATTTTAAAGCAATTTATCAGTATTTATGTTTTCGGGAATAAAAAACGACAAATTACGAATAAGTAAGTCGAAAAAGTTATTATACGTTCGCGTTAAAAAAGGTAATATAGGAAATAATTATTAATCGTAATATTTGCTTACCGTAACCGTTAAATTCGAATGGTTTTAAAGGGCTTAAATAAATAATTAATTTTATTACGTAATATATCCCGTTAAAAATTATTATTCGTTAACCCGAAATTTATTAATTATTATATTTAAAAAGGGTTTTCTGTAGTATTTATATATAATATTCGTATTATTATTACTACTGTTATTTTTGCGTTTTAAAGGTTTAACTTTTAAAAACTTTTAAAAGCGCGTTTTTTTCGCGTTGTTTTTTAATGTTTTTGAATTCCGCGTTTGCTACGTTTTTTCTTTTATGAAATTCGTTATATAACTTAATAAAAAACGTTTTATATATAATATTAAATTTGTTAATATTATTATATTAACAAACGAATTAATAAAGTATTATATTATAATAATAAATGCCGTTTTAACTTAACATATTTAAAAACTAACGTTTTTATATTTAAAGTAATTTCTGTTTTTTTATATTCGAAGGTATTTAATAAAACTTTACGAATTTTAAAACTTTTGTCGAATCCGGCTTATATACCGGAAATAGGCATAAATAAATATTTCGTAATAAGTTTTTAATTTATTACAAATATTACCGGAAAAAGACTTTTTAAAAAAAAGGTATAAATATAAGTATTTTTGTAACGTTACGGTTTTAAAAGATTTTAACGAAAAGAATTATCGTTAATACGGGTTAATTATTATAAAACGTAATTATTTAAAAATAATAAATATTAGCGTTATATAAAGAAAATCTTTCGATTTATTATATTATTAAAAGGTTCGGAAATAAAATTAAATAAAGGCCAGGTTTTTTTAATTAAAAATTAAAGTTATATAACGTTCCACACAAGCTTATCGGACATACAAGCTTATCGGACACTTTTTTAGCCATTCTTACCACCTATTTTTAATTGCCCATATCTTAACACCAACAATATGGAACGCCTTACAAAAAAAGTCAGAATGAACCTAGCCATTCAGGCTAAAAAACGAGACCCGAAACTTAATTTCAAACGGTTTAGTTCTATATATGAAGTCCTTTTATTTACTTTAAAAAATCGAATTTACGGCAAACCTTCCCGAGCCGATACTATTTCGAATCTGCGAAAATTAACGCCGACCGAAAAGCAATCTATTGTCGACCGTATCTTTAATTTCGATACGCGAACGTTTCCTATCCGGCTTCAGCATGTTAAAAATATGGCAAATCTATTACTTGCTTAATGCGTTACAGGGCGCGTTAAAGTTAACTGGGCGTCGAACTTTATTAAGCAGCAAAAAAACTCCAGACGCGTTTAAATCGAAAAATCGATTATTAACAGGTTTTATGCGAAAATCCAGAAACGTTTCGTAAATAGTTCGAGTTTGTCCGGGTTACTATTGCAAAATACGGCATCGCAAAAAAAGATATTTACAACTTCGACGAAACAGAATTTTTAATAGGGCTTTTTATAGCAACGAGTATGGTAATTATTAATACCGAAAAACGTAGAAAACCTAAATAAACGTAATAAAGGAATAAAAAATAAATTATAATTATTTGAATTATTAATTCCCAAGATTGGGTTTTGCTGCTATTTATTATTATAGCGGGGAAAAATTATCTTAGGTCCTGGTATCGCGACAGCAAATTACCGACCAATTAAAAGCTTGGTATAAACCATAATAACTGGATAACAAACGAATTAAGTTTAAAATAAATTTAACATTTTAACAAATATACTCGGACGCGTACGAAAAGTTCGAAACGTCTCCTTATCCTTAACAGCCACGAAAATTACCATTCGATAAAATCCGAAAAATATTGCGCTAACCACGACATTATTACTTTTTGCATACCCGCACATTCCTTCCATTAGCTTTAACTTTTTAACGTATCTTGTTTTTCTATTTTAAAACGCGCTTATTTGCGGTATATCGAAAACTTAATATAACGTTATTATATTTATATTGCCAAAAAAAAATTTTCTTACCGGTTTTTACGACGCATTCCAAGTTGCCATAACGTCCAACAATATCAAATCTAGATTTGCGAAAGCTGGTCTTATTCCATTCGATCCTAATAACGTTCTTTCCGAATTGGAAGTTTCTCCAGTTTTACCTACGCCGACCGTCTTCCCGTTAACTTCCGCCGGTTCCATTCGTTCCCCGCTTACGAAAACCCCTAAAAATATTAAAAAAATAACGAAGCAAAAACGTTATTTGCAAAAAAAAATTGGAATTCCGCAAAATAGCACATCAAAACAAAAAATGGCTAAATCGGTTAATTTTTTAACTAAAAACAACTTGTTACTTTTATACAAAAATGTTCTTCTTCGGAAAAAAGCTGCCTAATTGCGCAAAACGAACCATATCTTAAATAAACGTCGCAGAACCAAAAACAAACGTTTTCAAAAAGGAAGAACATTTACTATACAAAAAGGACAAGCTTTTCTGGTTTAAAAAGAAAAAAATGGTAAAAAATTGCAACTAACAGCAACTGAAGGGGGTCGTCGCAAAAGGGTTGAAACCAAGGAACGGAAATGTGGCGTTTATGGCAAGCCTGGACATAATGCGCGTACTTGTAACGAAGTTGTAAATACGTCTAGCAAAAAAAAATCCGATTGATTTTAATTAATGCGATATATTGTTGTTAAGTTATTTGAATTTGTTGTTGCAAGGTGCCAGAAAGTGTCCGACGAGCTTGTATGTCCGATAAGCTTGTATGGAACGTTATAACATTTGAAAAAGCTTTTTTTTGTTATTACTTTTTATAATATTAATAATAGTTTTAATAAGTTTATTAGGATTAAAAATACCGTATAATAATATTCTAAAAAATTGTAATATAATTTCGTAATTAAATTTACGGCGTTACATAAATCTTTTAATTTAAACGAACGTACGCCGAAAGTTATATTCGTATTTATGATTTAATTTTTCGTTAATATAATTAATAAGGCGTTATTTAATAAAATTAACAATTTTTTTAAATACCGTTATATAATAATTATTAATATATTATTTAAATTGTTACGAATTAATAATTCGAAAAACGTTTTATATTTCATTAAGTAATTTTTAAAAAAATTTATTATTAATAATAATTTTAATAATATTAAAAAATTATGTACGTATATTTAAAAATTTCGGTTTAAAAACGTTAATAAAAATATTTCTATTTAAAACGTTTGCGGAAAGTTTATATCGAATAATTTCGGTTTTAAAAATTTTAATTTAATTAAGTTCGTTTTCGGAAAGTTTATTTTCGGAAAATCCGTTTTAAATAACTTTATTTTCGAAAAATTCGTTATCCGTAATTTCAGAAACGCTTTTCGTATTTCCGTCGATATCCGTAAATATTTTACGTTCGGATTTTTAAAAAATTTTTAATAACGGAAATAATTATTGGTTATTTATTTTTATTTTCATTTTTTAAAATAAATTTTGTAATAATTTTTATAATAATTAATCGTTTATTAATAACCGTTTTATAAATATTATTAATCCGGATATTATAAAAATAATTAAAAATTTTAACAGTTTTGATTATTTTTGTAAACGGTTTATATAACCGTTTCGGAATTATTACGAAATTAATCCGGGAAAATATTTCGAAATATTTATTTACGGTTTTATTAATTTAAATAAACTTAAAAAAAACGCATACGGTTAAATAACTTAAAAGAAATTCGGTTAAATTAATTAATTTTTCGTAATACGGAACGTAAAATAAAAACTAAAATTTTCGAAAAAGTTATTAATAATAAAATTATATAAAAAAATAATTACGAAAGTTTCGGTTTTTATTATTATAGTTATTATTATGTTATTATCAAAGGTTTATATATATTTAAAAAGGCCTAAAAATATATATATATATATAATTTAAAAACTAAATAAAGCTTTAATATTTTAATTCGAAATAGAAATATAATATTTTTATTTTAAATTAAAATATTAAAGCTTTATTTAATTTTTAAATTATATACCTTTTTCATATGAGCGTTTTTAAAATATATATAAACCTTTGATAATAACATAATAATAAGCATAATAACAAAGAATAAAGCTTTCGTAATTATTCTTTTATATAATTTTATTATTAATAGTTTTTTCGAAAATATTAGTTTTTATTTTACGTTCCGTATTACGAAAACTTAATTAATTTAACCGAATTCTTTTTAAGTTATTTAGCCGTACGCGTTTTTTTAAAGTTTATTTAAATTAATAAAACCGTAAATAAATATTTCGAAATATTTTCCCGGATTAAATTTTTAATAATTCCAAAATAGTTACGTAAATTATTTATAAAAATAATTAAAGTTATCGGAAGAAACCTAGTTATTTTCTTTAATATTTAAGTTAATAATATTTATAAAACGGTTATTAATAAACGATTAATTATTATAAAAATTATTGCAAAAACCGTTTAAAAAATTAATCGATAATTATTTTTGTTATTAAAAACTTTAAAAAATCCGAACGTAAAAAACTTACGGATATTAACAGAAATACAAAAAACGTTTTTAAAATTACGGAAAACGAATTTTCCGAAAATAAAATTATTCGAAACAAATTTTTCGAAAACAAATTTTTTAAAAATAAAATTATTCGAAACGAACTTTTAGAAAACGAACCTTTCGAAAATAAAGTTATTCGAATCCAGCTTTCCGAAAATAAATTTTCCAAAAACGAAATTATTCGAATTTAATTTTTCGAAAACGAAATTATTCGAATTAAATTATTCGAAAACATTTTAAATAAAAATATTTTTATTAACGCTTATAAACCGAAATTCTTAAATATACGTACGTAATTTTTAAACGTTATTAAGGTTATTATTAACGATAAATTTTCGAAAAAATAATTTAACAAAATACGGAATATTTTTTAAATTATTAATTCGTAATAACTTAAACGATAACGTACCACACTATTAAACGGTCCAAACCAATAAGCGGACCAATTTTGCAAACATTCTAATTACTTATCTTTAATTACTTATTTTTTAATATCAACAATATGGAACGACTTATTAAATAAGGAAGAATGAACTTAGCTATTTAGGCTAAGAAACGAAACCCGAAACTTAGTTATGCGAAACTTAGTTCTATATATGAAGTTATTCTAACGACCTTAAAGGCCCGATATCACGGTAAATACGCCCGAGCCGATATTATCCCTTTTTTACAGAAATTAACGGCGACCGAAAAAAAAAATCGATTATTAACTAAATCCTCGACCTAAATACGCGAACGTTTCTTATCCGGCTTCAGCATATTAAAGATATGGCAAATTTATTACTTACTTAACGCGTTACAAAACGCGTTAAAATTAACTAGGCGTCGAAATTTGTTAAACGGCAAAAAAAACTTTAAACGCGTTTAAATGGAAAAATCGATTATTAACGGGTTTTATCCGAAAATCTAGAAACATTTCGTAAGTAATTCAAACTTATTCGGATTATTATCGTAAAATACGGTATTGCAAAAAAGGATATTTACAATTTCGACGGAACGGAATTTTTAATACGGCTTTTTATAATAACGGGTATGGTAATTATAAATACCGAAAAACGTAAAAAACTTAAATGAACGTGATAAAAGAATAAAAAATAAGTTATAGTTATTTAGGCTGTTAATTTCCAAAATTAGACTTTGCCGTTATTTATTATTATGGCGGGTAAAAATTATTTTAAATCCTGATATCGCAATAACAAAATACCGATCGATTAAAAGCTTAATATAAACGATAATAACTAAACAATAAAGAATTAAGTTTAAAATAGATTTAATATTTTGACAAACATATTCGGACGCGTACGAAAGGTTCGAAACGTTTTCTTATCCTCGACAGCCACGAAAGCCATTATTCGATGGAATTCGAAAAATACTACGTTAATTACGACATTATTATTTTTTGCATGCCCGCACATTTTTCCCATCGGCTTTAACTTTTTAACGTATCTTATTTTTCTGTGTTAAAACGCGCTTATTTGCGATATATCGAAAACCTAATACGACGCCATTATATCCATATTGCCAAAGAAAATTTCCTCGCCGGTTTTTACGATACGTTCCAAACTGCTATAACGTCCAATAATATTAAATCTGGATTTACAAAAGCTGGTCTTATTTTATTCGATCTTAATAACGTTTTTTCCGAATTAAAGGTTTTTCCAGTTTTGCTTACGCTAACCGTTTTTCCGTTAACCTCCGCCGGTTCCATTTGTTCCCCGCCCGCAAAAACCCCTAAAAATATTAAAAAAATAACAAAGCAATAACTTTATTTGCAAGGAAAGATTAAAATCTTACAAAGTAATTCGTCAAAACAAAAAATGGCTAAATCGGTTAATTTTTTAACCAAAAGTAATTTGTTACTTTTATACGAAAATGTTCTTTTTCGGGAAAAAGCTACCCAATTACGCAAAACGAACCACATCTTAAGTAAACGTTGCAAAACCAAAAACAAACGTTTTCAAAAAAAAAAAAAAACACTTACTATACACAAAAAAACAAGCTCTTCTGGCTTAAAAAAAAGGAAGTGGTAAAAAAATGCAGCTAACAGCAGCTGGAAAGGATCGTCGCAAAAGGGTTGAAACCAAGGAACGGAAATATGGCGTTTACGGCAAGCCCGGGCATAATGCGCGTATTTGTAAAAAAGCTCTAGATACGTTTAACGAAAAGAAATCCGATTAATTTAAATCAATGCGATATGTTGTTATTCAGTTATTTGAATTTGTTGCTGCAAAGTGCTATGAAACGGTCCGCTCACTGGCTTGGACCGTTTAATGGTGTGGTACGTTATATTAATAATTATTATTTGAAAATATTTCAAAAAGTCGCTTAATTCTATTAAATAACGCGTTATTAATTATATTAACGAAAATTACACAACGAATATAAATATAACTTTTAGCATACGTTCGTTTAACGTGCTATACCACCATTCCGGACATACCACCACTCCGGACAGTTTTTAGCATATTCCAATTACCAAGTTTTAATTGTCCATTTCTTAATACCAACAATATGGAACGGCTTATAAAAGAAGCGAGGATGAACTTAGCCGTTTAGGCTAAAAAAAGAAATCCGAAGTTTAGTTATAAAAAGCTTAGTTTTATTTATGAAATTGCTTAATTTATTTTGCATGAACGATATAACGGTATATTTTCTTTTAGCGACCATATAGCCGAATTGCGAAAATTAACGCCGACCGAAAAGAAATCGATTGTCGACCGAATCTTTGACCTAGATACGCGAGCGTTTCCTGTCCGGCTTTAGCATGTTGAAGATATGGCGAATTTGTTGCTAGCCTAGCGTGTCGCAGAGCGCGTCGGGGTTAACTGGGCGTCGAGATTTGTTCGACGGCAAAAAAAGTTTTAGACGCGTTTAAATCGGAAGATTGATTATTAAAGGGTATTATGTAAAGATCCGGAGGTATTTCGCAAGTAATTCGAGCTGGTTCGGGTTATAATCGCAAAATACGGCATTATAAAAAAGGATATTTATAACTTCGACGAGACGGGTTTTTTAATGGGGCTTTTAATGGTATGCGGCATGGTAATTACAAGTACCGAAAAACGTGGAAAACCTAGATAGGCGTAATAAGGCAATCGGGAATGGGTTACAGTTATACAAACTGTTAATTCGCAAGGTTGGGCTGTATTGCCATTTATTATTTTGGCAGGGAAAACCCACCTTGGTTCCTGGTATCGCAACAACCCATTATTAGCCGATTGGAAAATCGGAACTAGTTATAATGGCTGGATAACGAACGAATTGGGTTTAAAATAGATCCAGCATTTCGATTAATATACTCGAACGCGTACGAAAGGAACGAAACGTTTCTTTATCCTCGACGGCTACGAAAGCCATTATTCGATAGAATTCGAAGAATATTGTGCAAACAACGATATTATTACTTTTTGCATACCTTCCTATTCTTCCTATCGGTTCTAATTTCTTGACGTATCCTGTTTTTCCGTTTTAAAGCGCGCTTATTCGTTTTATATCGAAAATTTAATGCGACGTTATTATACCTATATCGCAAAAGAAGATTTCCTTGCCGGTTTTTACGACGCGTTTAAAGTTGCTATAACGTCCGATAATATCAAAGCTGGATTTGCAAAAGCTGGGTTTGTTTTATTCGATTTTAATAACGTTTTTTCCGAATTAGAAATTCCTTTAGTTGTACCTACGCCGACCGTCTTCTTACTTACTTCCTTCGATTTTATACGTTCCTTTTCTGCGAAAACCTCTCGAAATATCCAAGAAACAAAAAGACGGGCGCGTTATTTATAGAGAAAGATCAGAAATTACTAGGGGAGCTCGCCGACAAGAATGGTTAAATCAGTTAATTTTTTGACAAAAAGTAACTTATTATTTTTGTACGAAGTTATTTTTTTTCGGGAAGAAATTACCCAATTACGCGAAACGAATTACATTTTAAGTAAACGTCGGAGGACCAAAAATAAACGTTTTCAAGAAGGAGGAATATTTACTATCCAAGAAGGACAAGCTTTTTTAGCCGAAAAAAAAAAGGGTGGTGAAAAATCCCAGCTAATAACGGCTGAAGGTAGTTGTCGCAAGAGGGTTGAGACGAAGGAACGGAAGTGTGGCGTTTGCGGCAAGCCCGGACATAATGCGCGTACTTGTAAAGAAGCTGTAAATACGTCTAGCGATAAAGAATCCGATTAATTTGTTTTGATTTGATGTGTTATGGTTGTTTTATTTAAATTTGTTGTCGCAAGGTGCCAAAAACCGTCCGGAGTGGTGGTGTGTCCGGAATGGTGGTGTAGCACGTTATATAAAAAAATTTATATAATATTATAAATTGAATTATAAAGTTATATTGAAATTTTTAAGGTATTATTATACGGTATTTTAAACGTTAATAAATTTATTAAAATTAATATCAATATCGCAAAACGTAATAATAATTTTTTTTTTTAAAAACTTTATTTATAACTTTAATTTTTAATTAAAAAAAATCCCGGCTTTTACCCGATTTTACCTTTAAATTTTTTAATAACGTAATAAGTTAAAGAACCTTTTTTATATAACGTTAATATTTATGATTTTTAAACAATTACGTTTTATAATTAACTTACGTTAACGATAATTCTTTCGTTAAAACTTTTCGAAATTGTAATATTATAAAAATACTTACGTTTATAATTTCTTTTTTTAAAAACCCTTTTCCGGTAATATTTATAATAAATCGGAAATTTATTACGAAATACCCATTTATATTTATTTCTAGGATATAAGCCGAATTTAACAAAAATTACAAAGTCCGTAAAGTTTTATCGAATACGTCCGAATATAAAAAAGGCAAAAGTTCTTTTAATTACAAAAACGTTAATCTTTAAATATATTAAGTTAAAAACGGCATTTATTATTATAATATAATACCTTAATAATTGGTTCGTTAATATAACGATATTAACCGATTTGACGTTATATATAAAATATTTTTATTAGGTTATATACCGAAATTTATGAAAAAAATACGGCGGATACGGAATTCGGAAGCATTAAAAAATAACGCGAAAAAGGAATTCCTAAAGCTAGGTTTCTAAAGCGCAAAAATAACGGTAACAATAATAATACGAATATTATACATAATTATTTCGGAAAAGGTTTCTTAAATATAATAATTAATAAATTTCGAATTAACGAATAACAACTTTTAACGGAATATATTACGTAACAAAATCAGCTAGTTACTTAGGTTTTTTAAAGCCTTTCGAATTTGACGGTTATAACGAACGAATATTACGATTAACAATTACCTTTTATATTACCCTTTTTAACGTAAACGTATAATAACTTTTTCGATTTATTTAGTCGCAATTTGTTACCTTTTATTTCCGAAAATATAAATATCGATAAATTGTTTTAAAACGTATATAAAAAATTCGTAACAGCTTATAGCAGTAACGTAAAGAAAATCAAGTATTTATATAACGCCTTACGAAATAATAATAATATTACTTAAAAAAACTTTGATAACCGTTTAATACGTTATTTTTTATTATATATATATTAATTAATTAAATGTTAATTTACTTATATTTTTTTAAAAATAACTTTTAATTTTATTATTATTATTTAACGTATTTATAATAATTTATAAAAAGAATAACCCGACTTATTCGTTATTAAAAAAATCGTTAAACGTATATTTAACGTAACGACGGATATAAACTTTAAAATTACCGAAAAACGCTTTAATAAAATTAAAATTAAATAAATGTATAAAAAATATTATAATTTTATTTTAATCTTTTCGTATATCGTATATATTTTGTTCGAATAATAAAATTTAACGATATTTATTATTATTATAAAAGGTAATTTAAAAAATAAATTTATTAATTATAATACCTATTTTTAATTACAAAATAAAACTTTTATAATTAATAAACTTTTAATATATAAAAATATTTAATAATCCGTTAATCGTAAACGTTAGTAATATATTAAAATAATAATTACATTTTAAAACTTTCCGTAAATTTTTTTTTTAAATATTTAACCGGAACGACAATTAATATTACGTTTCTTAATACCCGATTTATTTACGAAAATAAACATATCCGAAATATATTTAATAACGGCATAAAAATATTATATCCATTAACTTAAATCCGTTTATGCCGCTTTAATTTTTAATCTTTTTAATTTATAACTTTTAAATATTTGGAAAGTGTAAAAATAATTACGTATATATTATAATAATTGACAAGAAATTATTATATTTCGTTAAAAAATAAGTTAAATTTATAAATTAATTTTTTGAATAATTTTTAAGTAATTAATTAATTAATATAATGTGTAATAATATATACTATTTATATTAAATATTTTAAAAAATAACCTTAACGTTTTTTTATAATAATAATTAACGTTTTTTATAAAAAGTCGTTTAATTATTTTATATTAAATATAATATCGTTTGATTATACGTATGTTTATATTAAATAAAATTAATAATTTCTGGTTATTATAATTGTTTTTGATAATTAAAATTAATAAGTTATATTTTTATAACGTAATAAAAGGTTTTTTATATTTAATTTTCGAATGAAAATTAAATCATGTTTTAATAATTTCGAAATATCGTATATTATACGAATTATTTATTATAATAACTTTAACGCGTTATTATTATATTACTATCGAAAGTTTACGTACGTTTTAAAAAGGCCCATATAAAGAAAGGTATATAATTTAAAATCTAAGTGGGGCCCCGATATTTTGATTCGAAATGGGAATACCAGTAGGTCGGTATAGTTTAGTGTAAGTGATCCACCTTTGGAATGTACCCCCCTTTAAAGGCCAAATCCTACCAAATTATTAGGTTTTTAAAATAATATAACAAATAAGAAAAATGGGTATAAATAAACGATTTGATATAATATAAAATGAATATTATAAAAACGTAACTAATAATATGTATTATATTAAATATCTTACTGTTAAGTTTCTTAAACGTTTTTTTTATTTATAATATATAAAGTAATTAAAACTTTTTAAATTTTTATAATTGAAATGCCTTATAATAAAATCGAAATATATAGCTTTTATAAGCTTTTTAAAAAAACAAATATTATAAAAATAGTTAAAAAAATGTACTTAGCAAAACTAATTTTATATATAATTGAACTATAAATTATAATTTAAAATATGAAACTCCGTAACATGTAATATTAAAATATTATAAATAATCTTAATATTTATAAAATCTTAAACCGTTAAGAAATAAAGATAAAATGAGTTTTATAATATTATACGCATGGAATCTTCTTAAATTTAAAACATTTGGTTTTAAGATTTTATATATATAATGTTAAATATTATACGTTAACAAAAAGATAACATATAGTTTTAATCCCTGATTTTATATTTAATAATTATAAAGTTATTATTATCTAGAAAGAAAAATTTTGCTTATATTTATTACGTTTAAATTAAATTTAAAAACGTTATATAAATTTATAAAAACAATTTTTTTTATTTTCTTAGCTGTTTTAACTGATTTTTAAATTGAAATTTATTTATCTTAGTATATAACAGCAGTAAATGCTATTTATAACTTTTTAAAGTATATTTTTAATTAAAGTGTTGACTTTTTACCATTTTATTCATAACTTCCCGCCAAAGATGGGTGCACTCCAAAGGTGGGTTACCCACACTAGATCTGGGTCATCTGGCAGACCACGACGAGTCCTAAACCAAGATGTGCGTCTAATCCGTGCTGGCTTTCATCGGTCCCATGGCGTCGCGGCCCGTATCACAAGACTCGAACGAGTCTACTCCAGTACTTCGTATAGGCTATGGGATCTCGCGCGGCCTGCACGATGCCCAAATCCTCACCCAATAAGCGCTGATTCCGCCGTTTGTTCCTTGGCGGAGAAAAACCGCCGGAGTAACGCCACCACCTGGCAGAAGACGAACTTGGGGCTCGACCTAGTTACCCGCGGACATAGGCTGGATGGATTTGTTCAAAGCTCGGGGCAACTATGGGGGATGGTTGGCCATACGGATGGATCTGTCCCTACATCATGCTGATGTTGAAAACCATTATGCCCAAGTTGAAATTGATTCTAGAACTAGCTGAAAAAACGGGCGCGTTGCGCCCGTTATTTTTCAGCTTCAGTTCTAAGGATATTTAGTTGTTTATATAATCGTACGTATTTGTATATAACTTAATAAAAAATAAACGGGCTTAATTAATGGTTTGTACGTAAAATTAATTTATAAAAAATTATCTATATGTATATTTTAATGTTTATTATAATTGGTTTTTTTAAACTATTATAAAATAACTACGAATAATTTAAATTAGTTATAATTTAGTATTTAATCGTCTTTATACCTTTTATTTATAATTTTTGTAATTACGAAATTGAAAAAAGTTTACTAACGGTTACTTAAAAGAAAAATCGGTATTCTTTTGTATTTTTTCGGCGGACGGCTTTGTATAACCCTGCTGTAACGTCGAGTTTAACTTTTATTTAACGTTCCTTTTTTATTTTATTCAACTTACTTTTATTTGTTTTATTTCGTATTACTTCCGTTTTTAGTAATTTTTTGTAATTTGTACAGTTATATACGTTATATATATACGTATTAATTTATTTGTTATTATATAATTCTATACCTTTTAATATTATATTTTAACGTAAGAATCCGTACGTTTACGGGCGGTTTCTTAATAATATTTAACCTTAAAAACATTAAACGATTCCGTTTAGGGCCGTTCGAAAATAACATAATTAATTCGATATTACTTACGATAGCCGGTAAACGTTTTCGTACGCAAAATCCCGAATTTGTTCGATATAATACGAAAATAATCGAAATCGTACAAATCGAAAAAAATATAAATATTAAGTTTACGTTTAAATCCGAACGGGATAATACGGTTAAATACGATAATCTACCCGAATCGTATTAACCGCCCGAACCCGTACGTAAACGAATTAAACTTATCGTCAAATTTCGTACGAAATTAAACGAAATTGTTTTTATTACAAAAATAAACGCTAATTAAGCGCATAATATTTAATAATTAAATATGTAAACGTACGTTTATATACGAAATAATATAATCGACAAAATTAACAAAATATTTTATAAAATTAAAATTTATACGGTTTTGTATAGTTATATTTATTCCTCTCTTTATTAATTTACTTATAAAGCACCTAACCAAAATAATTTATATAATTTTATACGGATTTCAAAAATAACCGGGTTAATAAATTTTTGGGTTCTGGAGCTTTAGTTTTTTAAATTTTTCCTAAATTTGTTAATAATTATTTTTTCGTACCTTAACGTTTTGCTTGATTTTATTTATTTTGATGCCCAAGGAGGTGTAAAGCTTATTTAAATTAACCTCGGATTGTTATCTCTGGATGAGTGTTTTAAATAGTTTTCCCGGTTGCTGTGGCTGGGGTATTGGAGCTTTCTTTTTTACTTCTTCCTTTCCCTTACTGTAGAACTCTTTTTCTTGTGGTATATCCTGATTAGTAGAAGGTTTAGGTTGCGGAAAGGGAAATGGGGAGGGGCTTTTGTTACTTGCGTGTTTCTGACCCTTCTAGAGGACGAAGTTATTGTCGGATGGGTCGCTTTCAATAGGAAGCTTCCCGCGGTTCTTTTTCTTGCTCGATATCGTTAACTACTAAACTTCCTTTTGAATCGTTAGCTAAGCGACTTTGGTTTAAATCTCTTGTTCTTTTTATTAATTTAGCTGTTAAACTGCAAATAACTATTTCGTATAACGTGCTAAGGTTGCTAATTAACTAAAAGATGTTACTATGTTAGCAGTTACAGTGATTAAATGCAGCAAGATGGCGTAACTTATATGTAATGGTTTTTTATCTGTTTTAATAAATAAATCCTATCCGTAGCAATCGTTTTTAAATACATGATTAGGCGGTTAAAGGGGAAGCGGTGGATAAGGCATGTCGCAAGCTGCATTCTATAGCCCTATACCGACAAAGTCTTCCAGCCTGCAATACCTAAAAGCATTTAAATGCCGATAATAACAACAAAAACCAATTACGACCTTGTTACATTATAAATACGAATTGGGACGTATTGGTATACCGCAATAGTGGACTGCAAAACATTAAGCGCTAATTATATTATATTAAAATTGGTAAACGCTTTTAAACTATTATAGAAAAATAAGAAAAACCCTTATATCGCTAAGGACGCCGAAGGTTAGGTATTTAACTACGATAATAGGAAATTATATGAAAGATTAATTACCTTTAAATTTTTGTTAAAAAACGAATCCAAACAGTTAATTTCGATATAATCCAGTTAAAAAACTATGATATAATTTTCATAAAACAATGGTTATATCAATACAACCCTTTAATTAATTAAAGTATTAGCTAACTAAAGTTTACTTTATACTTTACTAACAAAATGAAAAAAAAAAGATTTCCATATTTAATCGAATTAATAAAAAAACGAATACAGACATAAAAATATAACAAAAATCTTATTTCCTAAAAGGATAAGATATAAAGGAAAAAAGGGCATAACAAACGTATTCGATGTATTATCGCCATTATCCGGGCATAACTTTGTGATATAAACAAGATTTTAAAAAATCAACTCGAAAAGGTAGAATAAGAAAACATAGCTAATATATTATTACAATATCGCAAATATAGGCGATTATTCAAAAAGGAGCTAAATAAGAAGTTACTTGAATATAGTAAATGGAACTATAAAATAATTTTTAAAAAAGACACCTTACCGAGGTTTTAGTTTATTTATAACTTAAATGAAACGAAGTTATATACGTTACGAAAATACCTAAACGACAGATTTTAAAAAGCATGGATATGTTAGTTAACATTCTTTGCCGGATAACTTATGTTTTTCGTATTTAAGAAAAATAAGAAATTAGGATTAATTGTAAACTACCGATATTTAAATAATATTATCTTAAAAGATCGTATATTATACTTTTAATTACAAAAATAAAGAATCACTTGTAAAAGGCTAAGTAATTTACCGTATTGGACTTACGAAATAGATATAACCTTATTCGTATTAAGAAAGAATACGAATTGAAAACGGCGTTTAAAACAAAATATAAATTATACGAATACCTGGTTATAGTAATAGGATTTATTAACGCCTTAATAGCGTTTTAATGGATGGTTAATTACATACTGCGAGAAAATTTGGATATCTTTATAATTTGCTATCTTGACGACATCTTGATTTTTTTGGAAATGAAAAAATAACATATAAAACATGTTTATATAGTCTTATAGGTTTTATAAAACGTTAATTTGCTTGTTAATGCAAAAAAAGCCAGTTTTATATATAGAAAATAAAATACCTTAAATATATTATTACCTTATGTGAAGATACGCAAAAGCGTTCTGTTGATAATTGGTATTGTGATGATATGTATTATTAAGTTCTGTTTTAATTAGGATTAATCTATCCGTTTTGGCTATATAAACAATGTGGGGTATATGGACCCCTACAGACGCGTTAAGGTAAGCCTAAGTACGGGCCACCCAGCTGGTGGCATATTAACGCACCAAATTTTAATACGCCTTTTTACGTTATATATGCATTCTTAAAACTTTAAGAAAAACTACCTAACATGTCTGGGAATTGAACCTTAACTTCTGCGTTTAGTTACAGAAAAGTTACAGAAAACTTAATAAAAAACTTTAAGAAAAAATAATGTAAAATGTTTCGGAATTAAACCCTCGATCTCCGTATTAAAAGATGTGGTATTAGCCGTTATACCAAGCTGCCGGCCTTTTTAAATTACCGTATCGTTATACGTGCGCCGGGTTGCGGGACCTACTTTTCCGAAACGTCCCGGGTCCGGATTGGCTGTCAGTATGCGAATTGCAGCTGTATGCGCCAGGCTGCTATCGTAAAGGTTTTATTATTGCAAATAAATAACCCGTTTTTTAACGGCAATACCAGTAAGTAATTAAAATTACTATTTTTTGGGTCCCTTTTTGTAAAAGGCCAATAAGTAATGCTTTTTATTCGGTTAGTTAAGGAACGTTAATTAACTATAAGCTATGTACGGATTACCTGTTACCCTTAAGTTAATATTTGTAAGTTATAGAAATATAAAATACAGGTAATTTTACCGAAAATTAAAGCTTTAAAGTTAATAGATAAGCGGATGCCTTCGGGTAGTCGTGAAAAAATTGCCGCAGTTAAAATACTTTCGAATACTTAACAGGTTTCAGTAAGGGAACGTTTTTCCTTTCGTATAAAGGAAGTTTAGCGGGACTATTCTTTTGCTTATTAAAGCTACCTTTTGCAAGTACCTTCAGACTTTTTTAAGACTTAAGTTAGTAATGAACCTTTCGTGTAATGTTTTATCTAAAGGCTTAATAAAACCGTTAGTAGGATTTTCTGCGTTTTCTATATATTTGACCTATATTCGGCCTTTCTGGATTTCCTGCCGTATGTAATAGTATTCAACCCGTATATGGCGCTTTTTCCGGGATATGGTACTTTTTTAGCTTATTTTTTTACGCCGTTATTATCTTTTAGGACGGTAATAGGGCTTTTAGGTATAAAGTTAAGTTCCTTGAAAAAGATCCGTACGCCGGCTGTTTCGGTAGCTGCGGTATTTAATGTTACGTATTTAACTTCCGAAATATATCTAATAACAACCTGTTATTCTTTTAATACCTAAGTTATAAAGCTTTTTATTATGAACAAAACGTAACTAATAATAAATTTAGCTGTATCGGGATTATTTACAAAATTTACGTTAATTGCTATAAATAAGCTTAATTAATTATATTAAAAATAGGGGTATGTATTATTTAGCTTTCGGTATTGAATAAATAGCTTTAAAATGCTTTTTAGATATATCGGAAAACGTTTAATGTAATTTTAATATTTCGGGAAAAGGTTATTTATAAATCGTACCTAGGTGGATGTCGTATATGCCGTATTAAGTTTCGTTATATAACTGGAAAAATTAAATTTACTTACGAAATTTGCGTATTCGAAAATATTCTGTTTATTAACCGTACTTTCGAAACGAATTGCGTAACTTAAAATGCTTTTTAATAAAAAAAGTCGGTTTTGTTTTTATATTATTGATCCTTAAATTTGCTGGCGCTTTATTAATATATTGTTTTTAATTTAAGCGAACGTTACTTATTTCGGAAAACCGAATAATTCGTATTCCAAAGTATTAATTTATAATTTCGAAATTGTTAATAAAAACGTTTTCAGTAATAGTGTTCATTAAAGTTTTTAAACGTATTTTATTAAGATTAAAAAAAAGGAAATGGTTAACGTATAAAGTTAAGATATTGTGAGTAATCGGGTTAATATATAAAATATTATTGGATAATAATGGTTTAAAACCGTATTTTTCGAGTATAATTCGGATTCGTTTTTATTTTACGATACCGGCTTATTTTAATCCGTACAAAAGGTTTATTAGCCATATAATTTTCTTAAGTGCAAAATCAAAACGTTATTTTATATTTAGGTAATTATCGAAATATTCCTGTAATAGGAAAAACCGTTTTATGAAGATTCGTTTTCTTAGGTTCTTATTTAGGTATGTTACAATAAAATTAATTTGCCATATATACTAGCCGTAAAACGTTGCAAAAGTTATAAGAATTCGCCAGTATACTGCCTTTATAATGTTTACGGCCGTTTCGTTATAGTTTATACCTTTATATTAAGTAAAGCCTTTTGTGCAAATCCGGGCCTTGTATTTTTTTAGTTTGCCCGTTAACGTATACTTTTTTTAAAACCTATTTGGCGTTAATTAGGTGTCCTGTAGTTTCGGTTGGTAGTCGGAAGGCAAAGATTTTCGCTGTAGATTCTTTCCAATTTCCGTATTGATGGCTTTAAGCTATATATCCTATTCGGGGCTTTCCATAGCCTTCTTTGGGGTGGGCCCATTTCCATTTATATTAAAAAGATATTCGTTAATATAAAACACGTTCTGTACGTGTATTTGTTCGTAGGCTTATCGGATTGTAACGGTGCTGTCTGGATTTCGATAAGGGTTATAAACGTTTTCGTTTTCCGATTCGTTGAAAAAATTGATGCTGTAGATTTTTGGATAGGGATTAATGCCTTTTTAGGTTAAGGCCTTTATAATTTTAAGATCCTTCTTAAAAGTTTCGTAAATATACAGCTCGGATTCGTACAATTCGGGCTTAACCTTTTTCGGTTTGTTACGTTTCCGTTTTACGGTTTTCGTTTCGTTATCTGTTTAATCGTTCGAAATATCGTTGTTATTTTGATTATAAACGTTAACGTTTTTCTTTCTAAGACAGTAACGGAATTTGCGTTATACGTATGGAAGTAAAAACTTTACAACTTCTTTCGGGTTAAATAGTTCGTTTTTTTTTCAATATACCTATTTTTTCGTAAATTCGTATATGTGGTATAATTAAGAAACGACCGCCCTTTAATCGCTAGACTTTATAGTTATAGATACCTTAACAGCTTAAAAAAAGCCCTTTAATACTTTATATTTCCAGTTTTTTAGTTTTGATACCGTGATTTTCGTTGATTAAGTGTAACGAGCCTGTTATATATCCACCTGAAAGTATAAGCAGTATCCGAAATAGGGTTTTGATTTGTAGGTAATCATAGTACGATAAATGATTTAGGGGTTTGTTAAAAAGATTTGCGAACTTTTCCCTTAATAAAAAAACGGTACTTTTGATTAGAAGTTTAGATTAATAATTAAGAAACGAAACTATTTAAAGGTTATTTATATAAGAAACCGATTTATTATATATCCATGATTAATTCGGTAAATGTGTTGTGGATCTGTGTAATTTGGGTGATTTAGTTCCTAGATCCCTTAGATTAATTAGATTACTAGGAAAGCCAAGTTTCCTTAGCCGAGGTTTAGCCGTGACGGCTTTACGTTAAGCTCTAAAGGTTAGTTTCCTTAGGATAGGAACTTCTGTTCCTGTAACATTATTTCCCTTTTCCGAGGATCTTTGTTTTAAAGATAAGAACCGTAGATGACGTTTTTAATTATTGGAGAAATTTCCTTAAAACTTTCTTATTAATTTCATTATAACAGGTTATATTCGAAGAGAAAAAAAAAGCTTCGTTTAAACTAGCGTGATTTTCGTAATATTCGCGCTAATTTAATTAAGAAATTTGGTATTAAAACCTTTCCTCGTTTTAATTATCCTTAATTAAGAAAAACCAACTGTTACTACGTACCCGAATACGTAAGCTGTGGTTGTTATGTTCGTCGTTAACGTCCATTTTGTAACGTTTTTGTTATGAACTTCCTTTAAAAAATAAATGAAACGTAAGAGCGCTTGTTGCGGGAATAGTGCGAAACCGAGGATAACTTCTTAGCGTTCCAGGAAACTGCAAAAAAGGAACAAAAGGCGGTAGAAAGAGGGTTAGTTAAATTGCGACGTTAATAAGACGAAAAATCGCGGGAATTTGTTGGAAGGCTAAGGCGGTTGCGTTTTTAACAAAACCTTCTTAAAAAAAAAGCGTTAGAAATATTAAAAGAAGGTCTGGAATTGGATTAATTAAAAAAACAAGAAAAAATAAAGGAAGAGTAGCGTCGGGTAGAAACGAAGTAAGCGCAGCTTGCTTCTAAGATAAACGTCATGGCGGAAGCGTTTACTTTCTTCGACTGGGATGCCGTGGGGTTAGATTTAAGTAGGGGGCCGTTGTCGCTTGCAACCTTAGCTGCGTTGGAGATGGTTGGTTAGGGTTCTGGCGATAAAACTTCTTAACTAGGTCCTTTATATTCGTTAGATAGTTAAGTAGTTCCTATATGTTTTCTTCGTGTAAGTAGTTTTTTCATTTAATTAGATATTAAATTTTATTTTTAATTATTTTAAAGTTTAATATTTTTTCGATTTCGTATTCGTCGGTATTGTTTTCTAGTTCTAAGTCTTTTTTTAACAGAACGTTTTCGGTATTGGTTTAAATAAGGAAATATAAAAAACAGGGTGTATTTTTATTATTTTGGGTAATAATAATCGGTAATTAATTTTAGAAATGACTTCGTTAATTTTAAAAAAGCTAAGTTTTGTAAAATTGAATTTATTGCTAGGCCTTTTTGTTTTAATTTGTGCAATGTTTAACGTTATATTAGGTTTTTGCCGTAACAAGTAAATTTTGTTTCCTTTTGACAAGATTAGTCCCTTAATCCTTTTTTGTTATAATATTAAGTTATTCGTTATTGAAAAACTTATAATTTAATTCGTAAGCGTACTTGTATTATTTTAATTTCTATTATTACTGTTTTTGCTTTTGATGCAATTATAGTTAATATAAATGCTTTATTTAGTAATTATTCCAGGCGTTAAGGTTTTATTTTATGTTTATATACCGCTATATAAGGAGATACGCCTATGTTTTCGTTAACGGAGATATTATAAGCCATTTAAGCAAGTAATAAAAGTTTTACCCAATTTTTTTGTTAATAATTAACATAGTTTCGCAATTATTGTTTTAATATCTAATTTAGCCGTTTAATTTATCCATTTATTTAGGGGTAACATGTTACGAAAAATTTAAATTTGGCGTTAATTTATTTAAAGAAGTTGGTGCCGAATTTCGATGTAAACAGCTTATTTCTATCGGAAATGATTCTTTTTAGCATTCCGTATTTATCGAAGTAATGTTATATAAAAACGTAGGTTAAGTGTTTTGCTGTAGTGTTTTTCTTTTTAAAAAAAGGAAATATCTATACTTAATAAGTCGGTTAATGATTACTTATATTCCGTCGTATTTAATTCCAATAACTAGGCTTTTCGATAAGGGTAAATTAATAATAAAATCCCAAGCGATAGTATTTTATGCCTTATCGGAAATGTCTGTAAGTTATAATAAGCCGTATGACTTATATCGGGTTGCTTTAACTTTGTTGCAGATGTTACAATTTTTAATTACCTATTTAACCATTCGTTGAAATTTTAGAAAGTTGTATTTTTCTTATAGTCGCTTAATGGTTTTAAAGATTCCTTGGTATCCGTATAAAGGGTTTTCGTAAAACTTTTTAACAAATTATTTCTGTTGTTTTCTAGGTATGTAAATCTTGCCGTAATATAAACGTTAGTTCTTGGGTCGTTTTTTCAATTACTTTATTTTTTTTCGTTCGTTTAAATTGTAAAAATTTGTAAACTGTGCTAAAAATTGTAATATAGGCCGTTTCAGAACTTTACATAATCGTAAGGTGCCGTTTTTTGTAACTTGTAGCATTTGTATATGTTTTTTCGGGATTTTGGAGTTATAGTCGCCTTTACGACTTAAAATGTCTGCCTGGACATTTTCCTTACTTTTAATATGGTAAATCTTGAAGTTAAATTTTAACAAGAAAACCATCCAAGTTTCGTATCGTTCATTAAGGTCCTAAGTTGTTATAAACCGAGTAAGGTTTTTGTAATCTGAGTAAACGTTAAAAGGTTTCTTGGTTTCGTTAAGGAAAAGTTTTTATTCTTTAAGTGCTAAGATAATTATTAATAGTTCCTTATCGTAAATTAGATATTTAAGCTCGGCGTCCTTAAAAGCTTTGGAAAAGTAGGCCATTAGGTATTACTCTCCGTTATCCTTTCATTGTTTTAGGATTATTCCGAAAGCATAATTTAATACGTTTATCTTTAATTGTTTTTTTTATGGTAATTAGGAAGTTTTACTATTAGGGCATTAATGATTTTATCCTTAATTTCCTGGAAAACTTTTTTGGCTTTTTTCGAAAGTTCGACTTCTTTTCCGGTATATTCCTTAATAGTAAGTTTTGTTAAGGAACTGGCTAACCTCTTATAATCTTTAACTAGGCTGCGTATATACCCGGTAAATCTAAGAAACTATCGTATATCTGTAATAATTACCTTATCTAAAAGTAGCTAACTTTTAATTATTTCCAATTTAGAATTTTGGATCTAAATCTGTCCCGGGATAATAATATAACCTAGAAAGTCTAGTTTTTATATATGCCACACGCTTTTTGCTAGGTTAACGCATATATTTGCTTCGTTTAATGTCTTAAATACTTAGGCAACATGTTCTTTATATTTCTTTAATGTTTTAAAATAGATAAGGATATCGTTAAAGTAAACGAATACAAATTTATTTAGGAATTATCTGAAAATAATCATAATTAACCGTTGGACACTGGCAGAAGCGTTAATAGGTCCTATAGGCATTATTCGGTATTCGTAAAGCCCATATACTGTTTTAAAGGTTATTTTCCATTTTTCGCTTTTGGCCATTTTAATACAGTAATAGCCATTACGGAAATTAAATGTAATAAACAATTTGGCTTTGCTAGCGTTTTCTTTCAAAGTATTTATAAAAGTTAAAAAGTACCCGTTTTTAATCGTAATGTCGTTTAATTACCTATAATTAATTACTTTTTTTTAAAAAAAAAATAGGTCTCCATTTTCGTTAATTTTTTATTTGCCGTTTTTTATTTTTAAAACCATGAAAACGGGGTATCCGGCGGGAGAGTTAAAAAACTAAATGTATCTTTTCTTTAAATTTAATTATATGCTTTTCCATAGGGCTTTTAACTTCTTTAAGTTTATGTAATAAATTTTACAAAACTTAAAATAATATCCTTCTTTAATAGGTATCCGATAATCCTACTGGCCATAAAAAAATAACTCGTAATCTTTTTTATTTTTAAATAATTTTTTAAACCTTCAATATTTCGGAGGTACTATAATATCTTAATTTGGAATTCGTACTTCCTTGATAACATAACAGATTCTTTAACTATTTCTTCTTAATGGTTTTATTTTGTTTTCCCAAGAAAATATCTGCTTCTTCCAGTTAATACGTAAGTTACTAAAACGGAACCAGGGTATTCCCAAGATAACGTTATGTCCTAAAATGTCAGCTATGTCGAAAACAACCTCTTTTAAGTATCCTTATATTTTAACTGGAAGCTTTTCTATTTCTCTAAAAACTCGACCGTTCTCGTAAATAAACAGGCTTTCATAAACGGTACGTAATTTATAAAACTCTAACTTATACCTCCAAAGGATCTAATACCTTTTTGCCATAACGGGTAAAATAAAGTTACTTTCCGCGCCTAAATTAATTATAACTTTAAACGTTTTGTTTCCATAATGTAATAAAATCTTAATCTAACTTTTAAGTCCTATTCTGGCTTCGTATAAGGTTTTATATCGGTAGGTTCCTTAATACCTTATTATCGAAAGCCTCTGAAGTTTTTTAATTAATAAAATTAGTTATATTAAAAGCGTTTCCATTCGCAAGCCTTTTTAACCGCGTACTTAGAACAATAATCGTTTATACATTTAAACCAAATTCGTTTACCGAACTTACATTAAATTCTGGAACTAAATAAAATTAGATTAAACCTTCCATAAGTAAGGGAAAACTAAGTTAGATTTTAACCTTCCGTAGGTTCAATCTTACCACCAGGGCTTCGTACATTATACATAACATAAGTAAATAATACATATATTTTTATACTATAGCCCTTTAACTTTGCTCGGATTCCGGATATAAATAACAGAACTTAAAGTATTCTGGTTATCGTAACGTTTCTATGCATCTGCATTCCTCGTCAAGTTTTGTATCTAAGTTATTATCCTATCCAGGCCAATAATCGTTATCTTCCTTGTTTCGCAAATAAGTCAAATAACCATAATCGTAATAGGTAAAAAAATTCAGGAACCTATAGTTATCCATTTGTCGTATTTCAGCAATATCGGGTTTCGGATATACTGTACATTCAAGAAGCTCACAAAGCTCAAGGGATAACTATTCGTAACTACTAAGGTTTGGTCGTAACTGGCCATCTTCATTATATATTTTGCACCCTTATACGTCGAAGTGATAAGTGTATCTTAACTTTATAGCTATCCTGGAAATTTCTTATCCTAGGTAATACTTACAAGCTCTAACCGTAAAGTCTTGATAAATATAACAATTTTCGTATTTTGGGTTATTATCTTGGATCCTATTTATCGTAACGATAATAAATTCTTACTGGAAAAAGGCAGTATTAACTTCCTTCTCCTTTTCCTTTTCCTCGTTATCTAATTCATATTCTGCTATTCGTACCTTCTTTTAAGTTTTTCTTTAAAATTTCTTCTAAAGCTAAGGAATTCCTTTTTTTTTTAATATTTCCCTTAACTAAAAAGCAATATTTGCTTTTATAGTAACCCTTCTTGCCACAGTTAAAACTTTTTATATTAAACTTATTTGTTTTAAAATTTTTCGAAATTAAATTAACTTTTTTTTAAAGTTTGTTTTTTCTTTTTTAAATTCGGTTATTCGAACTTTTATTATCCTTTCGCTTATTAAATCCTTTTTTTTTTCGAAATACTTATTAAAAGTACGTCGATTCTCCCTCAAGGAGACGTAACCGTATATACACTTGGAAAAATAATAGATTGCTACGTCAACTCTTAACTTTACTACCCCCTTCCGTTTCGCAACTCCTATCCACGATTCCTTTCGCAATTCTAGAAGCTCTTGGTTATTTTAAACAACCGGGTAAACCATCGCCTGTAACTTTCCGACGTATAATATTCCAATAGCTGGATTTCGGAATTATCCAATTTGTTATTATTATTCCTTTTCAGCTTCGCCAGCAGTACCTCCGTCGAAATAAAATTGTTCTGTATAAGTTACTGCTACTTAAAAGATTAGTTATTATTATATTCGGTAATTAAACGGTAACGGAAAATTAAAAGATGCAATCGGTTTGCTTGGAAAAAGTTTTCCAGATCGACAGTAACGTCGACCGCCTTGGATTGTGGAGCCATCTTTTTTAAATAGATGGCTGAAAAAAGGACGGTTTCTATCGAAACTTTCCCGTAACAGATAATAGGTATCTGGTACTTGGGGTCGCCTGGCATATTGTACTATTTCGGCTCGTATCTTAATTAATAATAGCTTAAAAAGGTGCCGTAGGAACGATTCAAGTTGGACTTTATAATCGTAAAACTAACAAAAGCTTATAAAGCTTTTTGCAAGCTTTTAAAGTTTACCGTGTAAAACTATTTCTACCGTTAAGGACCCTGCTAAACCGTGGCCAACGGGCATAAGGTTCACCAGGGCCGAAGCTTATCGGTAACCACCAATCGGAATCGGAGTAAGGTATAGGATTAAGGTATATAATCTATCCAAACCGTAAAAAACTATTTAAAAAGTTATCGTATTCGAAGATACTAAATATAATATCTATCGTGGAAAATTATCGTAGAATGATTTCTATATATTAACTCAGCCTTATTTTCCAGGCTTAAACCTTTATTTTACCTTGCAAAAATACGTCGATCGGCGATGATAACCTGGTTTGTATATTTTTTAAAAGATTTTATTTTAAATATTTTATACATTTCATCTTTAACTTAAATTTTCAGATTATCGTAATATAAATAAAACAATACGTTTGCTAGTAATTACGAAATAACGGCTAAGCGATTAAACTCGGTCGTATACTTTACTGCTAACTTATTTTATCGTAGCAAATGTAATCGTTTTACCGTATGTTATTCCTTGTCGGTATTTCCGAATAAAGCCCATATTTTCTCTTCGAAATACTTATAATTGCTGAAAATGTAATTAATTACATCTAATATTTTTTAAGGTAATTATTTTAAATAATCCCTTAAAATTAGTTCGAATTATAAAAAAACTCTTCCTGCGAATACTTAAAAAATGGCCAATATTTTCTAGTAATCTTCCACGAAGGAACTTTGGTAAAATTTAAAATAAATCCTGGCTTAAATCAAAAACCTTTCTACGTTTATAAATCCATTATAAGGTTTAAAAACAACTGGTTTATAACTTTTAACTTTTAGTATTTTATAATATCCGGAAGGTAAAATAGTAATTTCGCGATATAGGTTGAAAGTAAATAAAGGTAATGCGGAAGCTTTATCTTTTTCTCCTTAGGCAAGCTTAACACACACTCTCTCTCTTCGGGTAAACCTGGTATTTTCCTTTTTTAAAGCTTAAAGTTCTGTTGCTAGGAAGTCCAGCTTTTCGTTTATCGTACGTTCTTTCTCCTTGTCCTTGGACTTTAGCTTCTAAATCTCAGGCTCCTCCTCTTCATACTCTTCCTCATCCTTTAACTTACCTTATACCTCAATAGTTTCTTTAAGGGCTGAAATAAGTTACTGCTAAAACTGAAAAAAAAAGTTCGCCTTTAGTTCGAGTCGCAAAAAGTGCTATGTTATCGACTAACTAAAGAACTTTTTCAATAAGAGGTAAGTCGTCTAATCTTGTTACTAATCCCTTATTAATTTATAACGGAAATCAGGTATGCTATCTATCTTCTAAACGTCGTTCTGTAATATCGCTTTTATTAAGTTTAAAAAAGCTTATGCCTAACTGGGCCTTAAATTATTCGTTAACTATTAATCAAAAAGCTATCAAAATGTAACGAACCTGTTATATATCTACCTGAAGGTATAAACAATATCCGAAATAAGGTCTTGATTTGTAGGTAATAATAATACGATAAATAATTCAGGGGTTTATTCGTTAAAAGATTTGCGAACTTTTTCTTTAATAAAAAAACGGTACCTTTAATTAAAAGCTTAAATTAATAACTAAGAAGCGAAATTATTCAAAGGCTATCTATATAAGAAACCGATTTATTATATATCCATAACCAATTCGGTAAGTATATCGTGGATCTGTATAATCTAGATAATCTAGTTCCCAAATCCCCCAGATCAACCAGATTACCAAAAAGGCCAAATTTCCCTGGCCGAGGTTTAGCCGTAACGGCCTTACGTTAGGCCCCAAAGGTTAGTCTTTTTAGGACAGGAACCTCTGTTCCTGTAACATTAAGACGGTATAGCGATTACTGATAATTCGAAAGTATGCGTTATCTGGGTTTTTCGTTTTTTTGCTCGTTCTGTTCTTAAATCTTAACGTTTTGTTATAACATTTTTAGGGCGTAATATTTTCGACTGTAAATTGCCCCGTACGGTTAAATATATAAACTGTTACTTTTATAACGTAATTCTAAAAGCAGGTTAAAATACGTATCTGGATAATTATAACGCAAGCGTTGTTTTAAACGAAACGGATATTTTTTTAAGATACCGTTTTGGTATTAATTATAAGAGCTGGAGTTAATTAAATTAATTCCTTTAGTATCGTAAAATATTTCGAACAGGCTTATTTCGAATTTTTTATTTCCGTTAATAAGGAAAATTTTAACGGTTTTATTTTCCAGGGTTAATTTAATTTTAACGTTCGTAATATAAAAGTATAGGTATTATTATATTCGTTTTTCGTTTTATATACTTTAAAAACGCGGTAACAGTTAACGTTGTTTATAATAAGGTTATAATATACGTTGTTATTAATAATAACGGGCTTAATTTATCTTACATTATATCAAAATAATTCTTTAATATACGTTTTGCGTTTTTAAGCATTTTTCGAAAGTATTTTAATAATTTTGGTTTTATTGCATATTTTATAAACAATCGGTTTAACGTTTATTTTTTTTAATCCACTTTTATTATTCGTATGGTCCATTTTAATTTTTAATCGTTAAGGTAATATAATCGCCGGTATCAAAAGATTAACCGTTATATAACAGCTTTAATTATTAAAACCTTTCTATTTACTGTAAAAGTTTTTAAGGCTTTTAACATATCGTCGATTTTACCGTATAGTATATTTAATACATAATTTTACTAATTAATATCAGGGCTTTTAACGAAAAGCTTTTTATACCTATATGTTTAAAACAAAAATCCTTATTTTAAGACGTTAATTGTTGTTAATTTCGTTTTATTGTTACTAATCAGGTAGTTTTTGTTAAGATATCCTTCGCATTTATAAAAAACTTCGCCGGAAAATATACGTAACGGAAACGTGGGTATATATAACGTATACCGCAAGGTTATAAAGTTGCATTTGCTTTTAAATCCTTTAAAATCCCAGCTAACTGTACCGATTATTTTAACTTATATAGTTTTTCCGCCGGTAATAATTATGAACTTTTTATTTCGAATATCTAATAATTATTTAAGAAGATAATCCCTCGAATTATTAATAATAAATACGTTAGCCCTCGAATCCCACAATATCTTATTGCGGTTTTCTTTTTATATATTATATAACTAGAATATCAGGGTTCGGGGCTCGTCTTAAGGCTTGTTTTTTAGACGTAGCTCGAGTTCGTCGATAGCCGCATTGCTCAGGGCGCATATAAAAAGCTTCTTTTACATACCAGTGCCTCCAGTACTTTCAGGAAGTTCAGGGTACTGGGAAAAAAATACCATAAAAATAGAGACGCCGGGAATGGAACATCCGGAGGCGACGTCCTCTGGAACGGCGCCTTTTGGAGCTTGCGTGCCTTATAGCGAAACGTTCTGCTGCTCCATTGCCCTATCAAACAACTGCATGATTTCTGCCATGTCTAATTAATCAACTACTGCGGCGTAACCTGCCTAGTATCTCTTCGTAAGGAGGTTGTACAGGTCTTTAAAACCGTCTGGAATAAAATGCGCCTCTAACTAACGCTATTGGCTATTCGCATTGTTGCTGTTGCCATTGTTGCCATTGTTGTTAGACCTGTTGCCGTTACCGTTATTTCCGTTTCGTCTATTGTTACGTTAACCATTCTGATTTTGATTATTCTAATCCTTTCTCGGCTTGCGGCAGTCTTTTAACAAGTGGCCGTATTTCCTGCAGTTCCAACAAAGGGGTTTGCCCTTGGCGTTCCATAATGGCTTGTTACTGTTATTGTTGTTGTTCCTCTCTTTGTTATTGCCGTTATTTCGGCCTTTCGCATTATGGCTTTGGTTCTTGGACTTATCGTTATCTTTATCGCTTTTAGCTTTTTTAATACAGTAATGGAATTCGTTGTTGAAATCATCCATTAAACGGTAAATAGTATAATCGGTTTTTCGAAATATGGAGCTTATTATTTAACATTAATTATTCGCTTTCTTTTCTATAACGGTTAAAAACATGATAACCTATTAATTTTTAGTTAACTTTATATCGTATTTTTTAATTTTTCGAATTAACTTCTAAAATTTCGTAATAAATAAAACCGGGTCCTTTCCATTATAACGCAATTAACTTAATTCTTTCCAAAAGAAGCACTAACGTATTTTCCCAATTATTACGTAGGTTTTACAGAAGGTTTAAGGCGTTTTTCCAAAGTTCCTAATTTTTAAAGCCCTTTAGGTGATTTTCCTTGTTAAAGACAAAGTCGAAACGTTTTTAACGGAGGATGGAATCCTTTTCTTTTTGGATTTCTTAAATTTCTTTTTTTTGCGCCTCTTTTTATTTTTCTTTGCGTTATATTTTTTATAACATTTCTTTCGGTTACTGTCATTATTATTCAAATTATTATCCGAATCGTTCGAGTCGCTTTTTAAATCTAAATCCAAATTATTAAACGATAAGAAAGAGTTTTTTTTAAAAAAAAAGCTATTACTGCTTCCTTTTCCGCTTCTACCGCCTTTATTGCTATCGTAATTACCGTTATTACCTAAAGGTAACGAAAATGAACGATATGATAAAGCATTTAACGAAATTATTTTTACTTGCAAAGTTCTGTCGTTTAAATTAATAATTACGAAATCCTGCCAAACAAAAGCCTTAAAAAGTAATTTTTCCTTTTTTTCGGGAAAAAAAGGAATTACTAACCCGGGGAGCAGGGACATATGTTATCATATAGGGCTTTTAATAACTATCTAAAAACTGCTATGCACTAACAATCCAAATATTTTCGAACGGCTTTAAAAAGCCGTTAAAGGTCCCCGCAGAAAAGTTGATAACGGTCCTTACGGAAAAGCTAATAAAGGTCCCGTTTTTGGTAACGATTTGCTGTTAGAAATTAAAAAGTTAAGCTCGTTCGTTAATAATTCCTTAAGTCGCTTCGACTTACGTTTAAACAAATCGCTTATAATGTTAACTTTCAAAAGTTCTTTTTTATAACCCGTTAGTTTTGTTCGGCCAGCTCTTTCTGCTTTTTTTCGGCAGCCGCTTTCAGAACAAGCACTTTTACTTAACGGCATAAACGTTTTAATTCAGCTCGAAAACGTTTTTGTTCCAGAACTAACTTTCTTAATTTAATAAAGGAATCCTAACGTTAATTAAAAATGTTCTCCTATTTGGGCAAGGGCATTAACTAATCGTTTTAAAGTTCCATTATAATATACATTAACCGAACTAACTCGTTTTCGTAACTTACCGGCTGCTTATAACTTTAAACCGATTAATTAATCTTAATTAACCTCGTAACGCGTTTAATAAATAATCTCGTAGCATATACTGCAATAACAACAAAAACTTAAATACGTTTTTCCTTCAAAAAAACCAGAAAATGCTACTATGTAAAAATACGCGAAAGCGTTCTATTGATAATCGTTATTATGATGATATATATTACTAAATTCTATCCTAATTAAGGCTAATTTATCCGTTTTGGCTACATAAACAATATAAAGTACACGGACCCCTACAGACGCGTTAAGGTAAGCCTAAGCACGGGCCACCCAGCTGGTGGCATATCAACGTACCAAACTCCAACACCTTAAGTTATATTATAATAAACTATAAGAAAATTGCTGCAATTGCAGAATAAAAAACCCCTAATATTATTAACGAAGTATAGGCTTTTTTCGGATTTGTTAATTATTAGAGGAAGTATTTTAAAAGCTTTAGCAGAATTGTTATATTATTAACGAACCTTACTAAAAAAACGACAGTATTAATAGACGGAAGTAGCAAAAAGAGCTTTTTAAGAAATTAAGGAAGTTATTACGAAACAACTAATATTAATTATGTATAATCTTTAACAACTTATCGAGTTTAAAACCGACGTTTTAGATTACGTTTTAAAAATAATTATCGGATATAAACATAACAAAAAAATACTTTACCTTATTGTATTTTATTTTTATAAGTTGAAAGTAATGAAGCTGAATTATAGTACGCCTGATAAAAGATTTATAAATATACTATATGCATTTGGAGAATTTAGATATATATTGCGAGGTAATGTGTACTAGATCAAGGTTTATACAGATTACAAAAACCTTATACGGTTAATTACGGCAAAAAGATTAACAAAATAACAGCTACATTACATAAAAGAACTTGCTAGTTATAACTTCGTTATTATTTACAAAGAAAGCTTAGAAAAAAATAAAGCAAATGCGTTAAGTAAACGACCAAAATTGGAAAAAAAGCTTACCAAAATTAATTATACGATTTTCGGTATTACGACAAAAAGATATTTTAAAATACGACAAATCGTGATAATTAAATAATAACATTCGAATAGCTTTTATACAAAAATACAAAGATATAATAAAATATTAACGTTCCACATAAGCTTATCGGACACACAAGCTCGTCGGACACTTTCTGGCACCTTGTAACAATAAATTCAAATAACTTAACAACAACATATCGCATTAATTAAAATCAATCGGATTCTTTTTCGTTAAACGTATCTATAACTTCGCTACAAGTACGCGTATTATGTCCAGGCTTGCCACAAACGCCACATTTCCGTTCTTTGGTTTTAACCCTTTTGCGACGACCCTTTCCAGTTACTGTTAGCTGCAATTTTTCACCACCTCCTTCTTTTTGAGCCAGAAAAGCTTATCCCTTTTGTATAATAAGTATTTTTCCTTCTTGAAAACGTTTATTTTTGGTCTTACGACGTTTATTTAAAATATGGTTCGTTTTGCGCAATTAGGCAGTTTTTTCCCGAAAAAGAACATTTTCGTACAAAAATAACAAGTTATTTTTAATTAAAAAATTAACCGATTTAGCTATTTTTTATTTTGCGTGTTATCCTGCAGAATTCCAATCTTTTTTTGTAAATAACGTCCTTACTTTATTACTTTTTTAATATTTTTAAGGGTTTTTGCGGGCGGGGAACGAATAGAACCAGCGGAGATTAGCGGGGAAACGGTCGGCGTAGGCAAAATTAGAAAAACCTCCAATTTGGAAAGAACGTTATTGGGATCGAATGGAACAAAACCAGCTTTCGCAAATCTAGATTTAATATTATTGGACGTTATAGCAGCTTAGAACGCGTCGTAAAAACCGGCGAGGAAATCTTCTTTGGCAATATAGGTATAATAACGTCGTATTAGGTTTTCGATATACCGCAAATAAACGCGTTTTAAAATAAAAAAATAAAATACGTTAAAAAGTTGAAACCGATAGAAGGAATGTGCGGGTATGCAAAAAGTAATAATGTCGTAATTAGCGCAATATTTTTCGAATTCCATTAAATAGTAACTTTCGTAACTGTCGAAAATAAGGAAACGTTTCGACCTTTTCGTACGTATCCGAATATATTTGTCGAAATGTTAAATTTATTTTAAATTTAATTCGTTTGTTGTTTAGTTATTATAGCTTATACTAAATTTTTAATCGGTCAGTAATTTGCTATTATAATACCAGGACCCAAGATAATTTTTTCCTGTTATAATAATAAATAACGGCAAAATCTAACTTTAGAAATTAACAACTTAAATAACTATAATCCATTTTTTATTTCCTTATTACGCTTATCTAAGTTTTCCACGTTTTTCGGTACTGGTAATTACCATACCCGTTACTATAAAAAGCCCTATTAAAAATTCTCTTTCGTCGAAGTTATAAATATCTTTTTGTGTAATGCCATATTTTGCGATAGTAACCCGGATAAGTTCGAATTATTTACGAAACGTTTTTGGATTTTCGCATAAAACCCGTTAATAATCGATTTTCCGATTTAAACGTATTTAGAGTTTTTTTTGCTACCTAATAAAGTTCGACGCCCAGTTAACTCTAACGCGCCCTATAACGCGTTAAGTAAATAATAAATTCGCCATATCTTTAACGTATTAAAGCCGGATAGGAAACGTTCGCGTATCGAAATTAAGGATACGGTCGATAATAAATTGCTTTTCGGTCGGCGTTAATTTTCGCAAATTTGAAATAATATCGGCTCGGGAAGGTTTGCTGTAAATTCGATTTTTTAAAGTAAATAAAGAGATTTTATATATAAAACTAAGCCGTTTGAAACTAAGTTTCGGGTCTCGTTTTTTAGCCTAAATAGCTAGGTTCATTCTGGTTTCTTTTATAAAGCGTTCTATATTGTTGTTGTTGAAATATAGGCAATTAAAGATAGGTGGTAAAAATGGCTAAAAAAGTGTTCGATGAGCTTGTATGTCCGATAAGCTTGTATGGGACGTTACCAGCAAAATAACATTAAGAAAAATAACAAGTATTAATCGTTTTGTTGTTAATTTCAGCTTTTATTATTATTTACAAAGTGGTTATTTAGGTTTTTACAATTGGAACTAAAGCTATATATAAATCGTTAACTTATATAACTGTTATTTTCGTTTTTGAAACGCCGTATTGCTGTTTTTAAACCATTATTTCTCGCTATTTTATAATTTATTCGTTTAGCCTTTTGCCTATCTTTACGGTTTATTTTAGATTTTTTCGGTATTTTCGTTAAGTATTAATTTGGAGTTTGCTATCCTATACCTTGCCGGATTCGGCCATTTTAGCGTATTATTTTCGTAAATTCTTTTCTGGAAAAGAACTTATCTTTTTAATTGTTAAAAATACAGACTTTAGGACTTATTTCGTAAAGTCGTTAATATCTTTTCGGAAAATATCGTACTTACGGTTTTTATAGGTATACGCCGTAAAGTCCTAATTATAAGCTTATCTGCCTTCGGTCGTTATCTTTAAAGTATGTATTGGGTAACCCGTATAATCGATTTTTCCAAAGGTTCATTTTGAAGAAAAGGATAAAGCTGCTGAGGTATTGGTCCGCGTTGGATAGCAAATTCGTGTTTTCGGATAGGAAGCTATATCGGGTTCTATAGATTTGATAGGTTATGGAAGTAACTGATTAAAATCGATAAAGCTCCAAATATTAAACGCATACGTTTTAAATGGGAATTCGCCTTTGAAACGGTCCCAGTTTTTGGGTTCCTTGTAGATAACGGAGAACGTCGACGGTACGGTTGTTATTATTATTATTAAAGTATATTAAGATAATTGTTATTAATATATAGCCTATATTGCCTTAATAACAGCTGATTAATTTATAACTGCTTAGATTAAACAAAATAAAACTTTTAATTATTAGATATAAAGGATGTTTGTTATATTATTGTATTTAGTTCATTATGCAGCTTCTTAGTACGCGTACAGTTTTTATATAGCCTAGCAACGGAACAATTATTCTCCGATTAAAGCGTAGCTAATATGCGTTAGCACACTAACTACAAAAAGCTACGTTTTGATTAGAAGATAATTGTTCCGTTACTAGGCTACACAAAAACTGTACGCGTATTGCAAAACTGCACAATTAGCGGAATATAACAACGCAACTAACATCCCCCATATTTAATAATTCAAAATCTTATTTACTTAATTTAAGTAATTATTAATTAATTAGCTATTACTAAAACGATATAGGCTGTATATTAGCAGCAAATTATCCCAATATATTTCAATAATAATAATAGCAACCGTACTGTCGACGTTCTTCATCATTTATAAAAAGCTTAAGAATTAAAACTGCTTTAAAAGCGAATTCTAATTTTAAACGTACGCGTTTAATATATAGGACTTTATCGATTTTGATTAGTTATTTTAATAGCTCGTTAGACTTATAAAACCTGATATAAGCTTTTATTCGAAAAAACGAATTCGTTATATAACACAGATTAATACTTTAACTACTTTTTTATTTTTAAAAGAAATTTCGAAAAAATCGACTTTATAAATTACCTAATAAATACCTTAAAGATGATAAAAAAAGGCAGATAAACCTATAATAAGGACTTCACGGCATATATTTATAAGGATTACAAATACGATACTTTCCGACAAAAATATTAACGATTTTACGAAATAAGTTCTGGAATATATATTTTTAACAATTAAAAAAATTTACGAAAGTAGTACATTAAAATACCCGAGCCAGCGGGCATAAGGTTCACCAGGGCCGAAGCTTGTCGGCAACCACCAGTCGGAATCGGAGTGAGACATGGGACTAAGGTGTGCAATCTATCCAAATCGTGAAAAACCATTTAAAAAGTCATCGTGTTCCAAGATACTGGGTATAGTATCTATCGTAAAAATTAATCGTGGTATGATTTCTGTGTATTGGCTCAGCCTTGTTTTCCAGGCTTGGACCTATATAGTTACCTTGCATTAAAATACCCGAATCCGGCAAAGTATACGATAACACGTTTTTAATTAATACTTAACAAGAATAGTACGAAAAACTGAAACAAATCGTAAAATTAAGCAAAGATTTAAACGAATAAATTATGAAATAATAAAAAATAATGATTTAAAAACAGCGATAACGTCCCACACAAGCTTATCGGATACACAAGCTTATCGGACACTTTTTTAGCCATTCTTACCACCTATCTTCAATTGCCCATATCTTAATACCAACAATATGGAACGCCTTACAAAAAAAGCCAAATAAACCTAACTATTCAGGCTAAAAAACAAGACCCGAAACTTAGTTTTAAACGGCTTAGTTCTATATATAAAGTCCCTTTATTTACTTTAAAGAATCGAATTTACGGCAAACCTTCCCGAGCCGATATTATTTCGAATTTGCGAAAATTAACGCCGACCGAAAGCAATCTATTATCGACCGTATCCTTAATTTTAATATGCGAATGTTTCCTGTCCGGCTTTAATACGTTAAAAATATGGCGAATTTATTACTTACTTAACGCATTACAGGGCGCGTTAAAGTTAACTAGGCGTCGAACTTTGTTAAACGGCAAAAAAAACTTCAAACGCGTTTAAATCGGAAAATCGATTATTAACGGGTTTTATGCGAAAATCCAAAAACGTTTCGCAAATAGTTCGAGCTTGTCCGGGTTACTATCGCAAAATACGGCATCGCAAAAAAGGATATTTACAACTTCGACAAAACAGGATTTTTAATAAGGCTTTTTATAATAACGGATATCGTAATTACCAATACCGAAAAACGTAAAAAATCTAGATAAACGCAATAAGGAAATAAAAAATGGGTTACAGTTATCCAAATTGTTAATTCCCAAGGTTAGGTTTTGCCGTTATTTATTATTATAACGGGGAAAAATTATCTTAAGTCCTAATATCGCGATAAAAAATTACTAACCGATTAAAAGCTTGGTATAAGCCATAATAGCTGGATAACAAACGAATTAAGTTTAAAATAAATTTAATATTTCTGTCAGCAGTCATGGTGATCAAATGCAGTAAGCTGGCGTAACTTGTGTGCGATGGTTTTCTAAGTGTTCTGATGGACAAATCTAATCCGTGGCAATCGCTCTTAAGTACATGATTGGGCGGTTAAAGGGGAAGCGGTGGACAAGGCATGTCGCAGGCTGCATCCTGCAGCCCTACACCGACAAAGCCTTCCAGCCTGCAACACCTGAAAGCACCAAATGCCGACACGCCCTCTTACGTTAGGTATTTAAGGCTGGGAAGTCCGAAAACAAATCTAAAACAATTAATCTGTATAGGGTTCCAACCTATACTTACTTATCCTGTATTCTCTCGAATTTTAAGTTCCGTATAAACTTTTCGAAATCCGTTTTATTAAGTGGTTTCGTAAGTCCATCAGCTAGGTTGTTTTTGCTTTCCACGTACTGGAAGCTGATGTTTCCTGCCTGGACCTCCTGCCGTACGTAATGATATTTAACGCGGATATAACGCTTTCTTCGTAACATCTGGGTCTTTGTTACTTACTTAAGTGCCCCTGTATTATTTTCCAGAATGGGAATGGGGCCTTTAGGTATAAGCTCTAGTTTTGTCAGGAAATTCCTAATCCCTGCTACCTTTATGGCAGCTGTACCGGCTTTAACGTATTTTGCTTTTGTAATACACCTCGTAATAATACCTTATAACTTCGAAAGCCATGATACGGGTGCTCCAGTTATGAAAAATATATATCCTGTAATAAACTTAGCTAATTTTTAATTATCCGTAAAGCTTATATCCATTATTCCGAATAATCCTAAGTCGTTATATTGTAAGTATAGGTGGCCCTATTCCAGCTTCCGGTACCGAAACAACATATTTGCTGTACCGTTTAGGTAACGTAACAGTTTTTTGATACGTTCCTGATATTTTGGAAAAGGGTTCCCCATAAACCTAGCCCAAGTCGACGTTGCAAAGGCTGTATTAGGTCTGGTGATGCAATTAAAGAAGTTAAATTTCCCTACCAAATTTACGTATTCGAAAGTGTTTTTTTTGTTAGCCACGCCGTCGTATTTTACAGTATGCTTTAAGTAATCCTTGATAAATAGGGTGGGTTCCTTTCGTATCTTGTCCAGGCCGACTGATTTTAGTAACTTTTCGATATACTGCTGTTGGTCCAGCCTGATATTTCCAGTTGGTGAGGAACGGACAAGCCGTACGCCTAGGTACCAATTTGCGTTACTTAAGTCCTTAACGGGTACGTCCTCGGCGAGCTTTTTCGCGGTACTTTCCAAACGTTCCCTGCCAGCCCCGAAAAGGAGGAAGTTATTTACATATGACGAAATAACGTCCCTTATCTTTGCGTTACGGTAAATTGCGTCGTCCGAAATTAACGGCAGAAAGCCCAGTTTTGTAAGTAGCTTCCTGACTTTCTCTTGCCAGGTAGCTCCGGTTTGCTTCAGGCCGTATAGGGGGTTTATCAGCTTGATAATCAGCTCAGGTAAATACCCGTATTTTTCCCTGTTTTCCGGGTATACCTCGAAATATTCCTTAAGCATAGCAAATTGTTTTATGTAAATATCTTTCTTTAGGTTCCCATTTAGGTACGCTGTAATAAAATCGATTTGTATAATATGCCATCCCAAATAGGTAGCAAGGGCTATTAGAATTTTCCAGTGTACAGCTTTTACGGTACTTGCAGTTATTTCGTTATAATCGATACCTTTCCGTTAAATAAAGCTTCTGGCGTAGATACAGGCCTTATATTTATCCAGCTTTCCTATAAACGTGTATTTTTTTTTTAGTACCTATTTTGTATTAACTAGATGCCTATAGGCCCTATCCGAATCCGGGGATATAAACTTGAAGGTTTTACGCGAAAGGTTTTCCTTAATTTCAGTAAAGATTGCTTTAAGCCACATTTTTCGTTCTGGGTTTTCCATAGCTTCTTTTAGTAATGGGCCGTCGTCTACTGTAACGTATCCATGGTTCCCAACAAAGTCGTCGTCGTCACTTAGCAGTGGGAAGCTCTGGAGCCCTTCTGGGTCGTAATTTAGGTCGCAATCGCCCTTTTGGGTTAAAGCTAGCTTCAGTTCGCGCATTAGTTCTAGGGCTTCGTCCGGGGCTTCCAAGGCATACAGTTCTGGAACCGTTTTTTTAGGACGCCTTTTTTTGCGCTTAACCTTCTTGGTTTCTTGGTCTTTATTATCTTCCGAAACAACGTTATCGTTTTTGTTCTTTATTCCAACGCCTTTCTGTTTCTGACGGTGTTTCAGACGCTTTTATACAGGCTGTAAGAATAATCGGATGATATCCTTAGGGTTAGGGGGCTGCCCTGGCTTTTCTAGGTTCTCGTAAACTGTGACGTATGGTGTAATAAACATTTTGCCGCCTTTTAGCAGCTATACCTTATAATTGTAGGTGCCTTAATAGCCCAATAGCATGCCTTTTGCTCTACGGGTTGTTAATTTTTCTGACCTAGTCTTGTAATTCTTATCGATTAGGATAGTGCACCTGTTACCGAGAATTCGGAAGTGGCTGTTATTAAGTTTATGGGATCCTTTAAGGTTAGGGTCGAATATTTTCTTAAAGCATTCGATCGGCGTCATATCTTTTACTGTGGACTGTCCAGTTCTGTTAATCGTATGCGTTATGGCTTCCATGATAAAGTCCCAAAAACAGGTAGGTATTTTCATCTACGTAAACGTCGCGCAAGTTTCGTCTTGGAGAAATTGGATACTTCTTTCCGCCACACCGTTCTGATATTAGTTATAAAAGCTGGAAATCACCAGTTTAATGCCTTCCATTACGCAGAACTTCTCAATAATCGTTATGCCGAATTTTTTACTGCCGTTAAGGCGTAAGATCTGTACCGTCTTTTTTCTGCCTTCTAGGGAAAAAGCCTTTAAACACCTGGAAATACAGGTAATATACCTACATAAGCTTTCCTGTACCTCGTTTTTAATTTTAAACGAATAATATTCCTTACAACGCGAAAAATCCTTTGTAATAAAACCGAAATAACCGTTATTTTCGATACTGACAAGCTTAACGAACCTTACATTATACCAAATAATCTTTTTAATAAACGTTATTTTCCTTTAGGGATTTATGAAAGGGATTTTCCGTATTTTACCCTCGTTACAAGCTATATAAAAAAGTCCCTTTATTTCCTTAGGGTCTAGATCTATCCCCGTAAACCTTTTAATAATCCAAATCAATCGTTCAGTGTTAGGGTGGTAGAGGCGGCGGTGCTAAAGGATAATTTTTTTTATAACTTTTTTAATTATGAAAATCTTTCCGTCCTTAAAGGTACCTTGAAGAATTTTCTTTAGGTTGTCCTTACCGAATGCCTCCCTTAGCCCGTATTCTTATTAATCGTCATTCCCTAGCTCTGGAGCCCTAATAAGGGGCTTTGGCTTCCCATAAAGCCACAGGAAGAAACCTTTCCGAATAACGTTAATCGTTGTTAGCTGTAACCCATTAGGGTTTACTAAGGTGTTTTTATTTAGGTAGCCCCTTTTTTTGTAATACATCTTTCTAGAGAACACCTTTAGGGGAAACGTATCAATGCATAGGATGTATTTTACCGTGATTTCGTTCTTTTTTTTACGCGGGCCTTTTAGAGGCCATTTTACTGTCCCGATAAAAATAACAACCATTAGGCTACCCCTTGTCAAAATCTGTATTCCTTTGGATTTAATATCCAGGACGCTGTTACGTTCGAAATCCCTGATATTATTGGTAATATTAACGTTAGCTCCTAAGTCCCAGAGCAATTTGTCTCTGTCGTTTTCCATGGAGGAATAAACACGTAGGAGCACTATAGCTCTTCCCATAATAACTGCTTTAAAGGTTTTAAGCGCTGTAGCTTTAACGCGTTCGACTGCTGTAGCTACCCCTGTTCCAGGGCTTTCGTCCACTGTAGCCACTGCTCCAGGGTACTTAACCGCTATATCTTTAGGGCTTTTAATTATTATAGCTCCTGGAGCTTCCTTCTGAATTATCTCGTCGTATTACTGCATAAGTTCTTGCAGCTGTTGTTCGTTAACGTGGGCGCTGAACGTTTTTCCGCTAGACCGATACAGGTTTCTCAAGCCTTTTGGGATGAACTGCTTTTCGTCCTGTTTATTACCTTTACGGGTGTTGCGAGAGCTGTTGTTGCTGTTGTTATTGCCCTAACGTTAGCCACCATTTTAACCTCTTTTTTTTCTTTCTTTCCTTTTTTCTCCTTTTGTGGTTCAGGGCAGTCCTTAACTAGGTACCCGTATTTCCTATAATTAAAGCAAAGTGGCTTACCGTTCTTATTCCATACGGGTTTGTTATTCCGGGAGTCTTTATTACCTTTTTTGCCCTTTTAAGCGTTATTAAACTTCTTGTCGTTTTTCTTCTTGCTGGAACGTTTATAGAACTCGCTGTTGAAGTCGTCGATCAGTTACTGGAAGGAGTAATCTGTCTGCCGCAGTATTGATTACATGGTCTTGCACCAGCTGCCAGTTCTGTTTTCCACAGTAATAAGAAACATAGTAATGTATTCCTTGCTACGGAGTTTTATTCCGCAGCCCCTAACTTTCCGCAGGAGTTTCTAAAACTTAGTGGTAAATTATACTGGATTTCCACCGTCGTAAATAATCTTGTTAAGTTCCTTCCAAAGGGATCTCTGCCTAGCCTTGCTTATAGCAGCGTAGGTTTTCCGCAAGGTCCTTAGCATCTTTGTACTTTTTTTGATACCTGTGATTAACTTTAGGGGTGCCTTTTTGCAGGTTTTGGTAATGGCTTTAGCTAGGCGCAGCTAATCCAATTATTTTAGCTTCATACCGTTTTCGTAGTTAATTTCTTTAAGCGCAAGGTTTAAGGCGTTATTCCAAAGCTCCCAATTGGCCCAACCTAGCAGGTGATTCTCCTTGTCGAAGGTGAAATCGAATCGTTTCTAACGGAACTTCGAATTTTCCTTATTATTAAATTTCTTTTCCTTTAGACGTATACCTACGTTAAAGCTATCTAAGCTACTGGAGGAACTGCTGGAAAAGCTGCTATGGCTCTTTCTGTATTTCGGGGGAGGAACTGCAGACGAGTTTGCTAAAAAGGAAGTAAAGGAACTGTCTGAATTATCAGGTTTATTACGCGCCACATTTTTTCCGTTAGGTGGTTTTTCGCTTTTTTTTTTTTCGGGGGGTTAGGCTTTTTTATAAACCATCTTTTAGGCCTTACTTCGTTTTTTTTAAGTGGGTTAATCTTTTTTATATTACTTTTAACTGCAATGTGGACTTTTTTAAGGTTATTCGCCTTAACTTTAGGTTTAGCGTTTTTTGATTTTTTGGGTTATGCATTAGGTTGTATATTTATATTTGGCGATTTCGGCTTTTTTGGATTTAACTTATCCAAGAATTATATTATTATTTCGCTTAATCGCTTTATTATCTTAGTAATTTTTTGGTTCTGGAGCTTTAGTTTTTTAACCTTTTTCTGGACCTGTTAATAGCTGTTTTTTCGTGCCCTAACGTTTTTTTTAATGCCACTTATCTTGGTGCTTAGGAAATGGTAAAGCTTATTTAAATTATTTTCGGGTTGTTATCTCTAGATAGGGGTTTTAAATCGTGATCCCGGCTGCTGCTGGGGTACTGGAACCTTTTTTTCCACTTCCTTTTCTTCCTTACTGTAGAACTTTTCTGCTTGGGGTATATCTTAATTATTAGAAGGTGCAGGTTATGGGGAAGGAAATGGGAAGGGGCTTTTGTTGCTTGCGTGCTTCCGGCCCTTCTGGAGGACGAAGCCATTGTCGGATGGGGCGTTTTTAACAGGGAGCTTCCCGCGGTTCTTTCTTTTGCTTAATATCGTTAACTGCTAAATTGCTAGATTTTCTCTTAAATCGTTAGCTGAGCGACTTTTTCTTAAGTTTTTTGTTTTCTTATTAACTTAGCTGTTAGATTGCAAATAACCATTTTGTATAACGTGTTAAGGTTGATAATTAACCAGAAAATGCTATTATGTCAGTAGTTACGGTAATCAAATGCAGTAAGCTGGCGTAACTTGTGTGCGATGGTTTTTTAAGTGTTTTGATGGACAAATCTAGTCCGTGGCAATCGCTTTTAAGTACATGATTGGGCGGTTAAAGGGGAAGCGGTGGATAAGGCATGTTGCAGGCTGCATCCTGCAGCCCTACACCGACAAAGCCTTCCAGCCTGCAACACCTGAAAGCACCAAATGCCGACAATTTCGATAAATATATTCGGACGCGTACGAAAAATTCGAAACGTTTCCTTATCCTTAACGGTTACGAAAATTATTATTCGATAAAATTCGAAAAATATTACGTTAATTACGACATTATTACTTTTTACATACCCGTATATTCCTTTTATCGGCTTTAACTTTTTAACGTATCTTATTTTTCTTTTTTAAAACGCATTTATTCGCGTTATATCGAAAATTTAATACGACGTTATTATACCTATATTGCCAAAAAAATTTCCTCGCCGGTTTTTACGACGCGTTCCAAGCTGCCATAACGTCCAATAATATCAAATCTGGATTTGCGAAAGCTGGTTTTGTTCCATTCGATCCTAATAACGTTCTTTCCGAATTGGAAGTTCCTCCAGTTTTGCCTACGCCGACCGTCTCCCTATTAACTTCCGCCGGTTCTATTCATTTCCCGCCCGCGAAAACTTTTAAAAATATTAAAGAAATAACGAAATAAGGACGTTATTTGCAAAAAAAAAAAAATTAAAATTCCGCAAGGTAATACGTCAAAATAAAAAATGGCTAAATCGGTTAATTTTTTAATTAAAAATAACTTGTTACTTTTGTACGAAAATGTTTTTTTTGGGGAAAAAGCTGCTTAATTGCGCAAAACGAACCATATCTTAAATAAACGTCGCAGAACCAAAAACAAACGTCTTCAAAAAGGAGGAATATTTATTATACAAAAGGAACAAGCTCTTCTGGCTTAAAAAAAAGAAGGTAGTAAAAAATTGCAGCTAACAGCAGCTAAAAAAGGTTGTCGCAAAAGGGTTGAAACCAAGGAACGGAAATGTGGCGTTTGTAACAAACCTGGACATAATGCGCGTATTTGTAACGAAGTTATAAATACGTCTAACGAAAAAGAATTCGATTAATTTTAATTAATACGATATATTATTGTTAAGTTATTTCAATTTGTTATTATAAGGTGCCAGAAAGTGTCCGACGAGCTTGTATGTCCGATGATCTTGTATGGGACGTTATAGCATTTTAAAAACAAAAATAACCATTATATAAGTTAACGATTTATATATAACTTTGGCTTTTATTTTAATAACCTAAATTATTACTTTCTAGATAATAAAAAAAGCTAAAATCGATAATAGAACGATTAATTATCAAAAGATAACAGTTAACTTTTTGGATTATTAAACCATGACCTATTTTTTTTATATTACGAAATATAAAGCTATCGTTTCCGACTTTTTACGGGGTTTTTACAAACCCTGCTAATTAAGATAATCCTGATTAGGAAAATAACAAACTTTTTAACCGTTAACCTTAAAATAAAACCCTTAAACAAGGACTAAAGCGAGGCAGCCGTGGAAGGTTTTATACGGACCGAAACCTTAGCAAACGGAAACGTAACGAATCGGATGCTTAAAAGACTCGCTACAAAGCGTACCTAAGTCTAATGTATTTACTGCTTTAATGTTATTATACGTTCCCTAATAAGGCTCCAGTAAAAATTATACCTAGCAAAACAGCTATAAAACTGGTTCGAAATCGGATAGCTTTTAATTAATCTTTAAAGGAAGAAATTAACGGTATATCTAAATCTATAAATAAGTTAATTATAAAGAAAAACAAATTAATTCCTAAAAGAAATAAAACGAATCTTAACGTACTTTCTAATTATTTATTAACGGACTGTTATAAGCTTATCGTCTTACCTTTTACGGAATTCGTCCTTTTTGGATTTAAAATTTATAATATACGTTTTTAACCTTATTAACAGGTTTTTAAACTTTAAACTAACCGTATAAAGAACCGGGATATATGCAGGTAATAACTTTATTCCAATTAGAAGGTATAGAAAGGTTAATATACTCCTTTAAAGCTTTAGCAGTACGAAAGCGTTACAGCTATATAACGTAACCCATTATAAGAAATTTGTTTGCAATTTGGTATTATTTCGATAATTCCGAAAAAGGGTTTTAATAGGATAACTAAGGGATTAACAATTGCATTCGAAATAAATATAATTAAAATATGGTTACTTTAATAAATAAATTTCATTAGTTTATTATCGAAAACATTAACGCAATAACGTTTCCTGTAATTTTAGCTATTTATAAACGAAATATTAACTTATCAACGCCGAAACCGCCACGTACGGGTAATAGTATTTTGTGGCATTTGTAATTAGACTATCTGTTACGACCCGACGTTTCGAACGTTGCAGTAATTCAAAGAAACGGTTGTAACGCGCTATAAGTAGCTGGAAACGGAGGAATTACGCTACAGATTTCGGGACGGCTCCTTAATACCAAAAGGAGCTATGTGCAATTAGACGGTATGGCGCCGGATAGCTTTACGGAGTTATAAGGAGCCATATGCGATTATACTAAGAACGTTTCGTAATACAAAAAGAAGTACGTTAAGATATATAGCCACAATTATTACCTATTTTTTAAATTTAAAAAATAACAGCTTGTAATAAAACTTAATTACGCAAAACGCATTTTGTTATTATTAAACGTAACAAATATAAACCTTAATTTTTAATACTTACGATTTATCTGTTAATATAAACCGTACGTTTAAGGTTTAATAATTGGGAACTTTCTTTAATCGTTATACGTTGTAAGCTTTTGTTTAAAGGAATCGTTAAGTTTTAAATAATATTTCAGATATTATATCGACTAGCTACCAAAACGACGTTATATAGCAATTTTAAGACCGGATTAATTAATTTAGAATTACGATTTAACAACTTATTATATAAACTATAACACGTATACAAATTTTACGAATTAAACTTAGTAAGCTGTAGTTATATAACAGGAAAGGGAGCTTTTAAAGTTTTTTAACTTAAGTTTGAATATATTTATACTTTTCGGGAATCGACGATCTACTAGAAAAAATCTTTACCGTTATAGTTTTTTTTATAGAAGATATTTTCGATTAATTTAAACCCGTAATAAAAGATTACCTAGACAATATAAAGGTCGATAAAACGACGTCCATTATTTAGTTATTTACCAGTTACGCCAATTTCGAAAATAAGCTTAAAACAAATTTCGATATTTCTGATAAGGAACATATGGCGGTATAACAAATCCTATATTTACGATAAACCGGACCCGTATTTAAGTATGTAGTAACATTTTAAAGCCTTATAGCTAAAGCCGGCTGGATAGATATAATAACAATAGCTTAATTAATATATTTTATAACGGTTTAAAAGAAAATGTTAAAAATAAAATTATTAAATTCAAACAATTTAATATTTTTAATAGATATATTGCGAAAGCCGTTAAAATCGATAACTGATAATACAAATGACGTCGTAAAAAAACAGTTTATTTTACGAACGGGACAGTATAAGCCTAATTAAGAAAAATAACGCGAAGTATTTTTTACGTTTTATAAAATATAATTAGGATTTATGGAATTAGGAACGACTTAATAACGAAATTTAAGTTAGGTTTAATATTATAATTATAGCAAGAAAGGAAATTTAGTACGTAAGTACAGGATACCAAAAGAGCCTTAAGAAAAAAGACGACGATAGTAGCTAATACCTGAAAGAACCTTATAAAGCAGCAGTTTAAGAAAATTAGTTTCCATAATTTACTTAAAGGAAAAACCTAATTTACGTTAAAAAATCCGATAAGAAATAAAGGCAGTTAAGGTATTGTTACAAATAGCAATTTAGCAATAGATTGCAAAATAAACGGGATAGGAAAACCCGATTAACATAAGTTTAGTAACTTTTCAGGACCTAAAAAAACGAAAAGCCCTGGGATAATAAATTTGAAATTACTAAAAATAGGTAGAAAATTTACTGTTAGAAAAACCTAGTTGTTATAACTTAGTTTACTTAATAAACTATAAACGACGTAATTACGTAATATATAAGGAACAGTAACAATATATCGCCCGACGTATTCGTAAAATATATAACCAAAGGTTTGATTTTATTAAAGTTAAAAAAATAAAAACGACCGATAGTAATATACGTACTTTTGTACGTTTATATTACAAAACGAAATTAATATATTTATGGCCAGACGTAATTAGTTAAAAAGACGACGATATCTATAAAACGACCCTTTATGTTATTATTAATAATGTGATTATCAAATTTTAAAGAAACTGGTATATTATACGGTAATAAAAGCAATGTAACGAATTATCGGCAATATATAGTTCGATTTAGTATTTACGATGGACTTTAAGAAATAATAAGAATTTAAAGATAAGGTTTAAAAATTAGCCAAAAAGTTAATTTAGTACGATATGAATTACCAAGCTAAATAGGTAATACCCGGGTAAAAGATTGCCGGTTTAGATTATAAAATACATATTATGTAAATAAAGGTACAGATTAAAATGTAAGATAAGTAAATCGTTTATTTACGAAAAATCAATTAATGGTTAATAAGACGGATTAAGGAGTTTATAGAGATTATCAAATATATCGATGATATATTAATTAACTATAACAAAGGTGTAATATAGACCGAATCCCTAAAAAAGGGACGCCACCTATAAAAAAGCCTTAAAATAGCGAAAGCTGGAAGTAACAGCAAGATTTCCCTAAAATAACTTTAAGTATAATAACGAAAACGACGAATAACCTTGTTACGTTACGAATACGAATTGGAACGTATTAGTGTACCGTAATGGTAAACTACGAAGTATTAAGCGTTAATTATATCATATTAAAGTTAATAAACGAGCTTAAATTACTATAAAAGGACAAAAAAAATCTTTATATCGTTAAAAACGCCGAAAGTTAGGCATTCGTTTACGATAATAAGAAAATCGTACGAAAAATTAATTACTTTCAGATTTTCGTTAAAGAAAAAGTCCAAACAGTTAATTTCGATATAATTTTAGGAGATTATGATTATAATAATATAACCCCTTGATTAATTAAAATACTGACCAGGTAAAGTTTCCTTTATACTTTATTAATAAGTTAAAAGAAAAATATTTTTTTATATTTAATTGGATTAAAAAAGGAAGATAAATATAGGTATAACGATACGACAGAAACCGTATTATTTAAAGGAACAAGATATAAATAAGAAAAAGGGCATAATAAACGCATTCGACATATTATGGCCATTATCCGGACATAATTATACGACATAAAAGAAATTGTAAAAAATTAAACCGAAAAGCCAAACCAAGAGAATATAGTTAATATATTACTATAATATCGCAAGTATAAGCGGTATTTAAGAAAAAAATAAATACAAAATTACCAGAACATAGCAAAAAGACCAAAAAATAATCTTTAAAAAAGGTATATTACTAAAATTTTACTTTATTTATAATTTAAACGAACAAAAGCTATATACGTTACTAAAATATCTAAACGATAAACTTTAAAAGGAATAAATACGTTAATTGATATTTTCCGCCGGATACCTTATGTTTTTCGTATTAAAAAAACGGAAAATTACGATTAATTGTAAATTACCAATACTTAAATAGCATTACAGTAAAAGACCGTACTTTTTACTTTTAATTACAAAAATAATGGATCGTTTATATGGAACTAAGTAATTTACCGCATTAAACCTGCGAAATAAATACAATCTTATTCGTATCAAAAAAAATTTAAGTAAAAAACGGCATTTAAACGAAATACGAATTGTACGAATATCTGGTTACGTTAATAAAACTTATTAATATCCCAGTAATATTTTAACAACTAATTAATTACGTATTACGAAAACATCTGGATATTTTTGTTATTTATTATCTCGACAACATCTTAATCTTTTCGGAAACGGAAAAATAACATAAAAAATACGTTTATATAGTTTTATAAGCCTTACAAAACGCCAACCTGTTAATTAACGTAAAAAAAAGCCAGTTCCATATATAAAAAATCGAATATCTTAAATGCAAGGTCAAGTGCTATTAGGTATCTAGCTATGTACAAGCTGACCGGCTTACTATATACATACACGACTGGTTACACGATGCGACCGGGGAGCACCCCCTAAAAACCGTACCCACAAGCGGGCCGGATGAAAAACCGTATAGGAATCTTGAACACGATAACGAATCAATGGAATACACGATGGTTTTTGATTGGTCTAGACCCAACCACTCCAATTGGTGCCAACACGATTGGAAACGCAAGCGCTTCCGCTAGTCCGTGCGCTGGGCTTGGCATCACCCAGAACATGTCGAATATCTTAAATATACTATTATTCTAGGTTATATTATAACAAACCTTAAGAAAATTGCAGTAATTACAAAATGGAAACGACTTAATATTATTAAAAAAAATATAGGCCTTTCTAGAATTCGCAAATTACACAGAAAATTCCTTAGAAACTTTAACAAAATTGCTATACCATTAACGAACTTTACCAAAAAAACGTCAGTTTAAATAGATAAAAGCAGCAGAAAAAACCTTTCAGGAAATTAAAAAAGTTATTACCAAAAAACCAGTATTAATTATATATAACTTACGATAACTTATCGAACTTAAAACTAACGCTTCAAATTACGCCTTAAAAGTAATTATCGGACATAAAAATAATAACAGAATATTGCACCTTATTACTTACTATTTTTATAAGTTAAAAAAAGGAAGGTTAAATTATAATACTCCAAATAAGGAATTTATGGGCATAATATACGTATTTAAAGATGTCAAATACATACTACGAAGCAATATGTATCGAATTAAAGTCTATACGGATTATAAAAGTTTTATACGATTTACGATAACAAAAAGATTATCAAAACAATAGTTACGTTACGTAAAAAACCTTACTAACTACGACTTCGTTATTATTTACAAAAAGGCTTAAAAATAACAAAACGAATGCTATAAGTAAACGACCAAACTTGGAAAAAAAATTACCAAAATCCCTTATATAATCTTTAATGTTACGCTAGAAAGATATCTTAAAACGCGATAGATTGTAGCAATTAAATAACAGCAATTTACTAGCCTTTATACGAAAATACGGCAATATAATGAGAAACTACTAACAAAACAATAACAAGAAAAACAACAAGTATTAAAAAATATTAACAAGAATTAATACGGCATGTATACGAACATTAGCTTTACGGATACCTAGGAATAAACAAAACATTTAAACGTTTATAAGAAATATACATATTTCTTTACATAAAAAAACAAATTAAAAAAAACACTAGAACAATACAACATATATAATAAAGTTAAAATATAACAACATCGACTATACGGAAAATTGCAACCTTTACCAATTGCAAAACAACTATAAAATTCAGTTACATTCGACTTTATTACGAAATTACCACTTTTAGAAAACCCTGTTATAAAAATATATTATAACAATATAATTGTAATTATCGACCGATTTATAAAATTTTCTTACTTTTCTTTATATAATAAAGCTACGAATACCGAACAAATAGCATATATCTTTTTTAGATGTATTATTAGCATAAACGGATTACTTATAAAAATTATTTTAAACCAAAAAATTACTTTTATATTAAAGTTTTAACAAAGCATAATAACATGACTTAGATTAAACCATTAATTATTAAGCGCCTTTCGCCCTTAAACGGATGGATAAATAGAAAAAACAAACTAAACACTGGAAACTTATCTACGATACAATGTTAACTATAAATAAAATAATTGGGTTAGCAAGTTGCCCGTTACGCAACTTAGTTAGAACATAAGTTATTATGAAAGCATTAAGACCGCCCCAGTTAAATTGGTCGATAGGCGGCTAATCGGTGTTTTCGATAACCGACCAGTTCAGAACCGGAGTTAACGTTAGGACGGGTACAGACGTACCTAACCCCGTACGTTCTTGCTTTTGCTTTTCCTGTTCCTTTAGTTTATTAAGCAACTATAAGTTACGATAAACCATTTTAATACTTTCTATACGAAGTTATTTTTATTAACGTTTTAAGCGTTAAAAACGGCTTATAATTTCGTTTATCTTTTACTGAAAACGTAAAAGTTGTTATTTAACTAAAGTTTTTTTATGTTTTAAACGTTCGGATTTTCGAGTAATGTTACGCAAAGAAAAACGGATACGCCGGACTTATCGTACGATTGTTTGTGAAAAATAGAGTTTTCATAACGAGATAAATTTTCGGCCATAACATATTCCGTATAAGTACGAAAGTACTATAAGTAAGGCATAACTTCGAAACCTAATTAAAAGATAAAAGAGTCAGTTCGTTACGTTTTTCCTTATGGTTACGTTTACGAAATTTAATAACCTTATTTGCCATGGTTGTAAAAAAAAATTAACGAAAATAAAAAAAAATAAAAAAAATAAATTAAAAAATAAATTAAAAATACAAAAATAAAAAAAAGATATATTTATTAAACTACACGACAAAATTATTTTCGAAGACGAAGATCCTAGAAAAGGGGAGATCGTATTACAACCTAACGTTTCGAACGTTGCAGTAATTTAAAAAAAACGGTCGTAACGCGGTATAAGTAGCTGGAAACGGAAAAATTATATTACAAATTTCGGAACGGCTCCCTAATAGCAAAAGGAACCATATGCAATTAAACGGTATAACGCCGGATAACTCCACGGAACTATAAAAAGCTATATGCAATTATACTAAAAACGTTTCATAACATAAAAAAATACGTTAAGATATATAACCACGATTATTATCTATTTCCTAAACTTAAAAAATAACAGCTTATAATAAAACTTAATTACGTAAAACGCATTGTGTTATTATTAAACGTAATAAGTATAAACTTTATTGCTTAATATTTACGATTTATCTGCTAATATAAACTGTACGCCTAAGGTTTAATAATTAGGAACCTCCTTTAGTCGCCACACTATCCAGGTTTTGAAATAATAACCTAGTTACAGTTCCATACTAAGGGAGTTAGATTGAAAGACCTTATAACTATCGAATATTAAGCGTATAGTAAGGCGAAGGCTAAAAAGCAAATATGCCGAAAACTTAGTAAAAAAGCTTTCCGATGAAGATAAAAAATAACTATTAATTTTATTAACTTCTAAAAGAAACTTAAAAAAATATAGATACGTTATATTCGCTACCGATAGATACATAAGTTTTATTTAAAATATGTATCTTAAAAACCGAAAGCAAAATATATTAATTACTGCGTTCCGGTACCTGCTGAACGTTTTAAAAAATCAAGATAAGATTTTCTTATAAGTAATCGAATACGATAACGAAATTTTAAAAAATCACCTACTTCGAAATATCTTCCAATCGCCTTTTTTTAGTATTAGGGTTAAACCTTCAGCATTGCATACCCAGGCCTAAAACGGAGGTACGGAACGTTTAAGAAATATAATTAAGAAAAAAATAATTGCTATACGAAATAGCGTTAAGTTACTTACGTTTTTAATCGTATACATTTTTAAAGTTACGGTATACTTTTATAACCGTATTCCTAAATACTTTTTTTAGCAAACCTTATACGAAGTTTACTATATTTATTTAACGTATAAAAACGGCGTTGTAATACTTAATCGGAAGCTTTAAAAGGTTTATTTGCAAATATACGGCTATATAGCTTACGTTATAACAATTATTGCTATAAAAAAAGAACAAGGCTTTAGAAATTAAATCCCAAAATATGGATAAACTTTCTTATCGGTTATTAATTAACAAATATTGACGAGATTTAGAATCTTTTAACAAATAAAGTTATTATTATTCGAAACGAATAATTTAACGCAAAAGCTACCTTTTCAAATTATATCAAAAATTTAAAGAACGATTTTTTTTACGTTGCCGAAAACAAATTATAGAACTTATTCCGATAAATCCACGTACTTAATCAGGCCCATGGCCACCTTATATATACATAAAAAAATAAAAACCTAAATGAAACAATTCAGTGACCGGCTAAGCAGAAAAAATAGCTTCAAAATAATATAAGAGTCCAAAAAAACCTACGGGATAAAAAAAAAACCTATACGTAAAATATTAATTATCTTTATATAACCGCTATATTCCAACCACTTCCGTTCTTTAAACCATCGCCGCCGCCAACGTTTGCCGTAATAACTATTATAATCATTACGCTAATAAGAAACTAAAAGTAGCTTTAAGCTTTTATCAAACTATTTAATCCAATATAACGGTAAAAAACGAAAATACGCTACGAGTCGTAAACGTAAACTCCCCATACGTTCCATATCAAAAAAATAATTATCGATATAATTACAAAATATGAAAAGCCGCGTTTAACGTTAAATAATTAACCTACTTTATTAATACAATCAATAATCGGCCAGTAAGTTACAGAAACTTAAAAAAAACCCCGAAACTCGCGCTACTTTAATTAAAAAGGTTTCCATATACTATAAACAATCTCTTTCGAAAAGACGTAACCGTGTATATAATTAGATAAAATGATAGATTGCTACCTTAATTCCTATTTCATTAATATCTTTCCGTTTCGCAGGTAAGTTTCCCCAAGGTTGGAGAATTGGTACAATACCAACCGCTCAGGTGTTTTATTTTAAAACGACTCCAAACTGCCTAATTTTGCCCTTATCCACGTCAATTCCTTTCAAAACTTTGGAAGTTCCTTGCAGTTTTAAGTAACCAAGTAAACTAGCGTTCGTAATTTTCCAACGTGTAATGTTTTAACAGCTGGATTTCGGAATTGTTTAACTTATTATTCTTATTATCTTTATCCCTTTATACCTTTGCCACTAATCTTTCCGTTAAATCGAAATTATTTATAATAAGTTTGTAAAAAAATTAAATTCTTTTTGTTAAAATAAAGTAACATCCGAAAATCAAAAAGCGTAGTCGATTTTTTTTAAACAATTTTCCAAATCGACAGTTACGTCGACGGCTTTGGATTATGCGGTAATTTTTCTTAAGTAAATTACCGTAAACGGGACGGTTTTTGTCGAAACTTTCCTCTTCTGGATAACTGGTATTTCGTATTCGTATAGTATGTTATATTATTTCGGTTCGTATTTTGATTAATAAAATTTTAAAAAACCGTGGAAACGATTAAGGTTAAACTTTCTAATCGTAAAACTAATAAAAGCTTGCAAAGCTTTTTATGCCCTTTTAAGGTTTATCTTTAAGGTTTACCGTATAAAGCTATTCTTTCCAACGGGCATAAGGTTTACCAAAGCCAAAGCTTGTCGGCAACTACCAGTCGGAATCGGAATAAAAACGGAACTAAGGTATGTTGTTATGACCCAACACATCTTGGCCTCCACGGACGGTCAAGACAGGGATTCTCCAACACGGGTTACGTGCGCGGTTACGTAAAAAAGCATTAGGATCGCTGGCGAACCTAGCGATCCAAGAAGCATTGGGATCGCTAGCGAACCTAGCAATCCAGGAAGCATTGGGATCGCTGGCAAGCTTAGCGATCCAGGAATATTCCTTCGGAACCATATTAATATATATAAATACGTTTATTACTTTTCATAATTTTAAATAATACCAGCTTGTAATATAACTTGGTTATTTAAATTACCTTTAGTTATTTAATATTACCAGACGTAATTAATATCTTTATTATTGCTTAGTTTCCCATAATACCATTACTAACATAAACCCGTACGACTAGATTTAATAATTGGTTAATTAACCCAGCCGTTACACGTTATAAGCTTTTGTTCAATAATATAGTCAAACTTTAAGTAATATTTCGAATCGCCACTATGTCGACCAACGCTTAAGTAACCGCAATTTAGGAAACTATAACTCAGCAGCTCTAAAACAGGATTAAAAAGCTTAAGGCCACTATCCAACAGTTTACCAATCAAGCGGTAATAGCCCAGCAAGCCCCTATGGGCATTTGCAAAATAAAGCCTAAAAAGCCAGGACCTTATAATAAGAAAAGGAACGTGCAGAATTTCCTAACCCAGGCTCGGGTTTATATTCGTCTCGAAGGACTTGTCGACCCAGCGGATCAAATTCTCGCTATTATAGCATGTCTGGAAAAAAACGCTTTTAACTAGTTCGAACCTACCATAAGAAACTTCCTAGAAAAGGGAAAATCCGATCAGGAAAAAATTACCAAAGAAATCTTTTCCGCTTACATTAATTTCGAAAAAAAACTTAAAAACAACTTCGAAAATTTAGACGAAAAACAAATTGCAGCCTAGCAAATCTTCTAATTGCGCCAAAAAAAACCAGCCTCCAAGTACGCTATGAAGTTTAGGAACCTTATGGCTAAAACAAAATGGATAAATAATAAAAACGATACCTTAATCGATATATTTTACAAAGGTTTAAAAGAAAACGTTAAGGATAAAATTATCAAGTTTTTACGACTTACGACACTCGATAAGTACATTACCAAAGCAGTAAAAATTGATAATCGGCAATTCGAGAAACGACAAAAAAAAAAAAAACACTTTACCCTATGGGTTAAACATTCCAAGGCCAACCAGGGAAAAAGGCGCAAAGCACCTCCTACCTCTTTTAAAACAGCTCCAGGACCCATGGAATTTAGCACCATTTAACGACGAAACATAAGCCAGGTACAGTATTACAATTACGGTAAAATAGAACATGTTACACGACGATACAAAGCGCTACTAAAAAACGACAAAAAAATACATTAAACCTCAGTACCAAAAGAACCATTAAGAAATCCCGATAACAACAAACAAATTAACATAATTCGCATTTATAACGATAATAAACAGGAAAAAATACAACAAGAACTGAAAACGGCCAAAATCCTATTTCAAGCAGAAATTCAGCGATAGCGCTTAGCTATAATAAGATAGTTAATGGAATACCAAGAATAAAAGGAATTTTTTACTTCTAAATTTCGCTTACAATTATAAGAAAAAAAGCAAAAACGGTACGAACAGTTAAAACTAAACGTATGGATTAAGGAGTACTACGGTTAGGATAAGGCCTTATTACCAAAAACGCCTAACCGGCATAAGAAATTATATGCTATCTACTGCAAACGAACTTACTGCCTTTAACACGAAAAATAATAAAACTACATCTAACGCCGCATTACACGTATGTAACATTAAGGGTTCGATTTTTAAAACCAAACTAAAAGCAACCCCAGAAATTAGCGATGGTACCGTTACTTACGCATAATGGCATTACAGGATACCATCGACATCCTTACCGCCAGAGGAAGTTGGCTTACGGGCAAAAATTGCCCAGAAAAAAACCCGATATGTTACTTCGAAACATGCGATTATAAGACACAAAAAGAATAGATTTATTAGACAGTTATGAAAGCAGGACGAGAAACTCTCAATAACCTGCAATTCCAGCTGGTATTTACAACTGGTTCCAGGAAACGACAAGAACTTCGAAAGGAAATATAATCCCAACAAAAAGACATGGCCAAATATAACGCATAATATTAATAATAATCTGATAGCTCAGATAACTGGATAACAAAAATAGACTATCTAGAAAAAAGCATAATTAAACAAATCGAAAGGGATATTGTTACCTTAAAACAATACAACAAGTTATTCGATATACGTATTATGAAACTAAAAGCAACATTGTAACGTTAAAAAAGGCACATTAAACAGCTGCAAGTAAGGATTAAGCAGCTAAAGAACCCAAAAAATAGACGCTACCTATAAAAGAGCCATAGGATAACGGAAGCTAAAGGAGTTAGCATAAACCCTTTAGAAAAGCTTTATGCACGATAACAGGAGTCAATAACGACCCTGTTACCTTGAAAATACGAATTAGGACATACTGGTATACCGCAATAATAAACTGCGGAACTTTAGGAGCCAACTATATCACCCCGAAATTGGTAAATCAACTTAAACTACTATAGAAAGATAAAAAAGACCCTTACATCGCCAAGAACGCCGAAAGTTAGGCATTTGCTTACGATAACGGAAAAATCATACGCGAAATTAATTACCTCGAGATTTTTATCCAAGGATAAATCTAGATAGTTAACTTCAATATCGTTCCGTTAAAAAACTACGACATAATCCTAAAAAGGTTATAGTTGTATCAATATAACCCCTTAATCGATTAAAATACTGGCCAGGTAAAATTTACTTTACACCCCATCGATAAACAAACAAAACGAACGAAATCTCCATATTCGATTAATAAAAAAAAATAACGAGTATAAACATAAGGACACGATAAAAACCTTACCATTCAAAAAAAACACGATACAAAAAAAAAAGGCATAACAAACGTATTCAACGTATTATAGCTACTATCCGGGCACAACTTTGCGATATAAACGAAATCCTAAAACATCAACCCGAAAAGCCAAAAAAAATATGGTTAATATATTACCAAAATATCGCAAATACAAACGATTATTTCAAAAAAAGCTTAAAACAAAGCTACTAAAATATAACAAATAGGATCATAAGATAGTTTTTAAAAAAGGCACCTTACCCAAATTCTACCCCATTTACAACCTTAACGCAACAAAATTACATACTTTACGGGAATACCTGGAAGACAGACTCCAAAAAGGATAAATTTAACGATCTACATCTTCGGCAAAATATCCCATATTCTTTATACCAAAGAAAAACGGTAAGTTACGACTGGTAATAAACTATCGGCATCTTAACAGTATTACCGTCAAAAATAAAACACCCTTGTTATTAATTACCGAAATAAAGAACCGCCTATAAGGAATTAAATAGTTTATTGCTCTAGATCTTAAAAACGGGTATAATCTAATTCGAATTAAGCTAGGTTATAAATAAAAAACAGCTTTTAGAACGAAATACGGATTGTACAAGTATTTGGTTATATCAATGGGACTTACGAACGCACCAGCAACCTTTCAGCGGATAGTTAACTACGTATTCCGAAAATATCTGGACGTCTTCGTTATATGCTATCTGGACGATATTTTGATTTTTTCGGAATCAGAAAAAGCACATGCAGGATACGTTTATCAAATCCTTTAAGCTTTACAGGACGTTAATTTGTTAATTAACGCAGAAAAGAGTTAATTTTACATACAGGAAATGGAATATCTAGGATATATTATTATTCCGGGATACATCAAGATAAACCCCAAAAAAATTGCAACAGTTGCCGAATGGCTAAGACCTACCACAGTTATAGAAGTACAGGTATTCATTAAGTTCGCCAATTATTACCGAAAATTTATTAAATACTTCAGCAAGATTGTAACACTATTGTCGAATTTAACCAGAAAAGGGAACGAGTTCCAGTAGATAACGGAAGCAAAAAAGGCATTCTAGCGGATTAAGGACGCAATCACTAATGAACCAATATTAATCATGTACGATCCAAATTGCCCAGTTAAGCTAAAAACCGATTTTTCGGATTACGTATTAAACGTAATAATCGGATACCGAAATAATTAAAAGGTATTTTACCTAATTACTTTTTATTTCTATAAGTTGAAAGGAGCAGAATTGAACTATAGCATTCCTAACAAAAAAATTTATAGCTATTATTAAGGCTTTCCGAAAATTCAGACATATACTTAAAAGGAACTTCCACCAAATTAAAATCTATACTAACCACAAAAACCTTATCCGTTTTACTATTACACGAAAGCTTACAGGACGACAATTACGCTACGCAGAAAAACTGGCTAAGTACGATTTTATCATCATATACCAGAAGGGCTTTGAAAATAATAAAGCAGACGTTTTTAGCAAGCGACTTAATCTAAAAGAAAAATTGGTTAAGGTTAGCTACAAAATCTTCGATATTACCCCAAAAAGATATCTAAAGTTACGACAAATTGTAACAATCAAGGCAATACCCCCCGACTTACATCAGAGAATTTAACGATATAACGATAATCTACCCGAGAACTAAAAGATAAATAAAATCCAGGTTTTAAAGAAACATCAGGAAAACTTAATATGAGATATACATTAATATTTACTTTACGGATATCCAGGGATCCATAAAACCCTAAAACGACTATAACGTACTTATTACTTTTTTAAAATGAAAATAACAATACAGAAAATCAGAAAATAATGCAATATTTGCGCCAAAGTTAAGACTTTACGATACAAACCATATAGAAAACTACAGCCATTTCTAGTTTTACAGCAATTATGGGATTCCATTATTATGGATTTTATTATTAAATTTCTCTTATCCGAAAATCTAACGATAAAAATGCATTATAACAGCATTTTCGTAATTATCGATCGATTTACCAAATTTTCCTATTTTTTTCTATACCTCGAAAACACAAACGTAGAATAAATGGCATACATCTTTTTCCGATATATCTTCAGCATACATAGGTTATTAACAGAAATTATCTTAAATAAAGGCATTACATTCACCTTTAAATTCTGGCAAGGCCTTATAGTATAGATCGGCCTAAACCACAAGTTATCTAGCGTATTTAAACTTTAAACAAATAAACAAACAAAACGGTTAAATTAAACTTTCGAAACCTACTTACGATATTACATCAATTACGAACAGAATAACTGGGTTAAAAAGCTACCGGTAATTTAATTGGCCTACAACACCAACTATTACGAAAACATTAAAATAACCCCAGCAAATGCCAATTTCGGTTTTACGCCAAAAATCTACAGGAAAACACGCGATAATGGCCTAATTAATATAAAGGCTATTTTAACATCAAAACAGCTCAAGCAATTACACGCAAAAATAAAGACAAAATTCGAATTTATTCGCAACCAGATAAAGAAATATTATAACTAGAAAAGGTTAAAAGAACCAACTTTCTCGGAAAAAAAGATGGTTTACCTAGCTACAAAAAACATCAAAATTAAACGCCCGAATTAAAAGTTAAATTTTAAGTATATCGGCCCATACAAAATCGCCAAGAAAATTTCAAAAAATAATTACAAATTAGAATTGTTACCGAAGGTTAAACTCCATCCAGTCTTTCATATTTCCTTACTTAAATTAACAGCAAACACTATCAAGGTTAATACGGGATAAGAAGATAAGACGGAAAAAAATACACCAGTATACGAAATGGAAAAGATCCTGGATATACGCAAAAAGGATGGACTTACCCAGTACCTGATCAAATAAAAAAAGTACCCAAACTCCAAAAATATTTGGAAGCCCGCCAAAAACCTTATAAACGCTTAACGCCTTCTGAAAAACTTTTACTAACGGCGCCGGAACCAGTTATAAGCGCACCCCAGTCCACATCATCTACAGTGGACCAGTTAGTAGCGACAATACCTAACCAGTTAATCGGAGCAAAAGTTTGCGCTGCAGAAACAGGAGCTTCGGGCTCCTGTTCCCCCGCTTCTTCGCGTTCCAATCTTTCTAACTCCTCAAGGTTGTTAATACCCCGTATTACAGCCTTCATCATTCTATCATACCACATTTTCTTTTGTTTCCAAATTCGACGTATTCGAGCTTTGGCTAGCTCTTCGGCTTCCATGGCAATTTCAAGTTCTTCCTCCAGTTTTTTGTGTTAAAAAGCAATTTTTTGAAATTACGTAAGGCTAAAACCCCGCACGTCACAATTACCTTAGTCGTAACAGATACACAAAGAACAACAGGAAAAATCCGCTTCAAAAACTTTGCAAACCAAGTTTCGGCGTTTACAATAAAAACAAGGAGCCATTTAAACAGGACCTAAAAGTACAGCGGAAAGCAAACTGTTACGTTATTCGGCTTTCACCTTAGAAAAAGGTTTAGCAGGCTTCTAAATTTTGTTAACCATCTTCGCATTAAATAACAAAAAAAAACTTACAATTTTCGGGACGAAAATTTGGAAAGGAAGGAATCGTATTATAACCCAACATATCTTGGCCTCCACGGACGGTCAAGACAGGGATTCTCCAATACGGGTTACGTACGCGGTTATGTAAAAAAACATTGGGATCGTTGGCGAACTTAGCGATCCAGGGAGCATTAGGATCGCTGGCGAGCCTAACGATCCAGAAATATTCTTTCGGAACTACATTAATATATATAAATACGCTTATTACCTTTCATAGTTTTAGATCGCACCAGCTTATAATATAACTTGGTTACTCAGATTATCTTTAGTTATTTGATATTACCAAACGTAACTAATATCTTCATTATTGCTCAGTTTCCCACAGCACTACTGCCAACATAAACCCGTACGACTAGGTTTAATAGTTGGTTAACTAGCCCAGCCGTCACATATGTAATCTATCCAAACCGTAAAAACCCATTTAAAAAGTCATCGTATTCGAAAATATTAGGTATAATATCTAACGTAGAAATTTTATCGTAGAATCATCTTCTATGTATTGGCTCAGCCTTATTTTCCAGGCTTGGACCTATATATTTTACCTTACATACCAAAAACAAAGTCCAAAATAAAAGTACTACCTAAGTTGTAAGGCCGGGTACATAAAAAAGACTTACCGCCACTACCACAAAACTATAAAAAGCTAAGTATACACCAGTTAAAAAATGTTTCTAAAAACTAAAAAGACCCATCTACAAAATTACAAAAATATGCAATCCTAAAAGATCATCAATCCATTCGCTATTAAAAGAAAACAAGTTTTAAAATATATATAAACATACGTTTATAAATTTTATAAACATAACTAGTTACAAAAATACAAAGCTCGTTTTATCGTACGAAACGATTAATAGCTTAAAAGCGCTTATAATAATACTTGCATATCCACTTTAATTAAAGAATTCTTTAAAACCCTAAAACTATTGCAACTAAGTTCGATTTAAAACTTAAGCAATATAACGCTATAAACGTTTTCGTTAACGCGAACTTACCTTATAAAATCTTCATAAAAACGCTTCCGGGATACCCCAACATAACAAGATATTCCTAATCAAAAAGGCCTTATACGGCCTAAAGAAATCGCCTTTGCTTTAATAAAAAAAATTCACTAACACGCTTAAAAACTTAAAACTTAATCCAATTCCTTACAAACCCTATTACTTTCTTTTCAAAAGGTACTACTTTTTTTTACGTCGACGATATTATCGCCGCGTATAACAAAAAAAACTAAGCTTTCGTCGATCGATTAATCCAACAAATACAAAAACGGTACACTTTTACAGAATATAAAAACCTATAGTAATTTCTAAATATCAAAGTAATTAAAAACAAACTTAATAAAAAAGTCTAGCTATCTTAATCAAACTTTATAAATAAGCTGGTTAACTTAATTTCTAAAAGAAATCTAAATAACTCCCTAAAAACGCTAATAACAAACGCCAAACTACTGCCAAGCCTTAATCTAGCCCATTTAGGCTTTATTAACAAATATTAAAAAAATCGGTTTTATTTTATACGTTACGGTTTATACGTAACTCGATATATCTTTTATAATATCTAATTTTGCCCGATTTAACCTAAACCTTAATAAAATATACCATAAAGCAATTAATTACGTTATACAATACCTACTTAACACTAAAACGTTAACATTATAACTAAATGGCAACAACTTCTTAAATACCTAAAATAACGCCTTTTTTACAAATAATATATTTAATCGAAAAAGCTTTTAAACTTACGTTACGAAATTATTTTAAAAAAAAATATAAAATGACATACGAATAAATAAGATATAGTAACTACTTCCACAACCGAAACGAAGTTATTATCCCTTATGCAAGTTGCTAAAAAAAACGTATTTGCTTTTTAACTAATCAAAAAAGTTAAAAGTTGGCCTAAATACAAAACCCTTAAATTGATAATATAATAATTAACAAACTATACAACTTATCAACGCCAACGTCGCCCTTTTAAAAATAAAGTTATGGCACGTAAATATACATAACTATTAACTACGAAAGGCAACAAAAAAACGTCTAATCAAAGTGAATTATACGCCTACAAGTTATATATTAGTTGATAAATTAACTAAAGGCTTATTACAAAAACCCTTTAGGCACTTTAAAAAACAGCTAGGATTAATAGATATCACAAAAACCTTAAATCTGCGGAAACAGTTTTTAAAAGCTATTTTTTAATAAAGAATTAGCTAATTAAAATGATACAATCACCGGAAAAAAGTTTAAAAAAAACTGTAGCTTTAGAATAATAAAGTATAACGATCAAAGCCTCGAATTCTTTAAGGCGTTAAGGGGGTATATCAGCTAGCCAGGTATGCTATAGCACACTAACTACAAAAGGTTACGTTTTGATCGAAGGATAATTTTCTGTAACGGCTGGGCTAGTTAACTAACTATTAAACCTAGTTATACGGGTTTATGTTGGTAGTGGTACGGTAGGAAACTGAGTAATAACGGGGATACTAGTTACGTCTGGTAATATCAAATAACTAAGGGTAATTTAGGTAACTAAGTTATATTACAAGCTGGTATTATTTAAAATTATGGGAAATAACGAGCGTATATATCCTTTCTGTTAATCTTTAGTAATTATTCCTGATTACTGTCGTTGCGGTAATTATTAGTAATTAATCTATTTGTGATTACTTTTAATTACTGGATCCTTTGTAATTACAAATTACGTAACCCGAGCTTAGGATCGGAATTTGTTTTTTTGTAGTTTCCGACCGTTTGGAGAAGCTAAGCTTTATTAGGCCATAATACGATTTTCCTTTTTCCAGAATTTTTGCCCTTAAAGATTAATTTGTTTATTTGTAACTTTTGGTAAGTAATTTCTTTTCCTTACTATTATTTTCTTTTAATAATTAATATGTTTAATCGAAAAGATAGGACTTGTCGTAAGTTACGTTTTTCCATTATTTGCCGTGCTGAACTTGTAAAGGTTTTTAATAATTTTGGATTCGAAGTTATGTCTTGTTTTTGGTGTTTTTCTAAAGGATTAAAATGTAAGATAATGGAAAATATGTCGCGATACAAGGAATACGTTTCCCGGGGTCGTTCCTGCGACGGTACCGGCATGCCGGTATTTTCTTTGCAGAGCATTTGTCGAGAGTACCAGCGTTTCGAACGGGAGAAGACGTTTGCGAAAAAGCGTTTTTTGGAGCTTTAACGGCGTTATTTAGAAATATAATAACGGTATTAAGAGGAAATAAATAAGGCTTTAGTTCGTTTAATTCGGTTGCGTAAACAAAAGGTTTCGGTACGTTCGAAAGGTGTTATTATGGTTTAACGTGGTTTATAGTTGCTGGACGAGTTAAAAAAAAAAGAAAAACAGGAATAAGCAGGTTTAAAAACTAGTGCTATTGCGTTAATATAGGTTCCTGGTTTGGTAGATTAGTCGAGTATCGAAAATATTGACTGGTCCATTATTAACAATATCGATTGGGGTGTTATGACCGGCGATTCCGGCGTTACTGGTAGAAATTTTTTAGAAGGCGTTAGGCGTTTATGAGATTTTTGGCGGGTTCCTAGGTGTTTTCGGAGTCCGGGTGTTTTTTCTATTTGATGAGGTATTGGGTGAGTCTATCTTTTTTGCATATATCCAGGATTTTCTCCATTTCGTACATTGGTGCATTTTTTTCCGCTTCGTTTTCCCATTTTGTATTAACTTTGATGGTGTCCGCTGTTAATTTAAGTAAGGAAACATAAAAAACTGGATGGAGTTTGACCTTCGGTAATAGCTTTAATTTATAATTGTTTTTTGAAATTTTCTTAGCGATTTTATATGGGCCGATATATTTAAAGTTAAGTTTTTAATTTGGGCGTTTGCTTTTGATGTTTTTGGTAGCTAGGTAGATTATTTTTCCTTCCGAAAAGATTGGTTCCTTTAATTTTTTTTGGTTGTAATATTTTTTTATCTGATTACGGACAAATTCGAATTTTGTTTTTATTTCTGCGTGCAATTGTTTGAGTTGTTTTGATGTTAAAATGGTTTTAATATTAACTGGGCTATTATTACGTATCTTCCTGTAAACTTTTGGTATAAAACCGAAATTGGCGTTTGTTGGAGTTGTTTTGATGTTTTCGTAATGGCTGGTGTTGTAAGTTAATTGGGTTACTGGTAACTTTTTAACTTAATTGTTTTGTTCGTAATTGATATAATATCGTAGATAGGTTTCGAGCGTTTGATTTAAACGTTCCGTCTGTTCATTTGTTTAAGGTCTAAATACGCTGGATAATTTGTGGTTCAGACCGATTTGTGTTATAAGGCTTTGTTAAAATTTAAAGGTAAATGTGATGCTTTTATTTAAGATAATTTTTATTGGTAGCTTATGTACGTTGAAAATGTGTCGGAAAAATATGTACGTTATTTATTTTGCGTTCGTATTTTTAAGGTATGGAAAAAAATAGGAAAATTTCGTAAATCGATTTATGATAACGAAAATGCTGTTATAATGTATTCCTGTCGCTGGATTTTCGGATAAGGGAAGTTTGGTAATAAAATCCATGGTAATCGCTTTTTATGGTCGCCGTAAAACTAAAAATGGTTGTAGTTCCCCATATGGTTTATATCGTGAAGTTTTGGTTTTGGTACAAACGTCGCATTATTTTCTGACTTTCTATACTGCCGTTTTTATTTTAGGAAAGTAATACGTACGTTAAAGGCGTTTTAAGGTTTTGTGGATTCCTGGATATCCGTAAAGTAGGTGTTAATGTATATTTTATATCAAGTTTTCCTGATGTTCCTTTAGAACCTGGATCTTATCCGTTTTTTGGTTTTCGGGTAGACTGTTGTTATATTGTTGAATTTTCTGATGTAGGTTAAGGGGCACTGCCTTAATTGTTATAATTTGTCGTGACTTTAAATATCCTTCTGGGGTAATATCGAAGATTTTGTGGCTAACTTTAACCAACTTTTTTTTTAGGTCAGGTCGCCTGCTGAAAGCGTTTGCTTTATTATTCTTAGAGCCTTTTTGGTGTATGATAATAAAATCGTATTTAGCCAGTTTTTTTGCGTAACGTAATTGTCGTCCTGTAAGTTTTCGTGTGGTAATAAAACGGGTAAGGTTTTTGTGATCGGTGTAGACCTTGATTTGATAGAGGTTTCCTTTAAGTATATGTTTGAATTCCCGGAAAGCCTTAACGATAGCCATGAATTTTTTGTTAGGAATGCCATAATTTAATTCCGCTTTTTTTAATTTGTAGGAATAAAAGGTAATTAGGTAAAGTATTCCTTAATTATCTCGGTATCCGATTATTACGTTTAATACGTAATTCGAAAAGTCGGTTTTTAGCTTAATTGGGCGGTTTGGATCGTACATGATCAGTACCGGTTTATTAATAATTACGTCCTTGATCCGCTGGAAGGCCTTTTTTGTTTTCGTTATCCATTGGAATTCGTTTTTTTTTCTGGTTAGATTCGATAATGGTGTCGTAATTTTGCTGAAGTATTTGATGAATTTGCGATAATAGTTGGCGAATTTAATAAATGCTTGTACCTCTGGGATTGTGGTAGGCCTTGGCTATTCGGTAATTGTTGCAATCTTTTTAAGGTCCATTTTGATATATCCTGAAATAATGATATGTTCCAGGTATTCCATTTCTTATATGTGGAATTAACTTTTTTCTGCGTTAACTAGCAGATTAACGTTTTGTAAAGCTTGAAAAACTTAATGAACGTGTTCTGCATGTATTTCTTCCGATTCCGAAAAAATCAAAATATCGTCCAGATAGCACATAACGAAGATATCCAGATATTTTCGGAGTACGTAATTAACCATCCGTTAAAAGGTTGCTGGTACGTTCGTAAATTTTATTAATATAACCAAATACTTATATAGCCCGTATTTCGTTTTAAAAGTTGTTTTTTACTCGTATCCTGGCTTAATTCGAATTAGGTTATACCTATTTTTAAGGTTTAAAGCGGTAAATTACTTGGTTTTTTATAAACGGTCCTTTATTTCGGTAATTAATGGTAAAGAAGTTTTATTTTTAACGGTAATATTATTTAAGTGCCGATAGTTTATTATTAGTCGTAATTTGCCGTTTTTTTTAGGTACGAAGAACATAAAGTACCTTATTAAAGATATGGATCGTCGAATCCATCCTTTTTGGAATCTGTTTTTTAGGTATTTTCGTAAAATGTAAAGTTCTGTGGCATTAAGATTATAGATGGGGTAAAACTTGGGTAAGGTGCTTTTTTTAAGGATTATCTTATGGTTCCATTTATTATATTTTAGTAACTTCGTTTCGAGCTTTTTCTGAAACAGTTATTTGTACTTACGATATTGTGGTAATACATTAGCCATATCTTTTTCTGGTTTTTCGGGTTGTTATTTTAGGATTTCGTTTATGTTACAAAACTGTACCCGGATAATAGCTATAATGCGTCGAATGCGTTTATTATGCCCTTTTTTTTTTTATATCGTATTTTTTTAAGTGGTAAGGTTTCTGTCGTATTTTTATGCCTGTATTCGTTATTTTTTTCGTTGTTAATCGAATATAAAAATTTCGTTCGTTTTTTTTGTTTGTTAATGGAATGTAAAGCAAACTTTACTTAGTTAGTATTTTAATCGATTAAGGGGTTATATTGGTACAATTATGGTTTTCCTAAGATTATATCGTAATTTCTTAATGGAACGATATCGAAATTAACTGTTTGGATTTGTTTTTTAACAAAAATCTCGAAGTAATTAATTTCGCGTGTGATTTTTCCGTTATCGTAAGCGAATGCCTGACTTTCGGCGTTTTCGGCAATATAAAGGTTTTTTTTATCCTTTTATGGCAGTTTAAACTGGTTTATTAATTTCGGGATGATGTAATTAACGCTTAAAGTTCCGCAATCCACTATTACGGTATACCAATATATCTTAATTCGTATTTTTAAGGTAATAAAGTTATTCTTGGTTCTTATCGTCGTACATAAAGCTTTTTTAAGGGGTTTATGTTAACTTTTTTAATTCCCGTTATCCTGTAGCTTTTTTACAGGTAACGTCTGTTTTTTGGGTTTTCCAGCTGCTTAACCTTTACTTATAGCTACTTAATGTGTTTCTTTTATCGTCGCAGTATTACCTTTAATTCTATGGTACGTATATCGAACAACTTGTTATATTGTTTTAAGGTAATAATATCCTTTTTAATTTGTTCGATTACGTTTTTTTTCGGGCAATTTAATTCCGTTATTTAGCTGTTTGAGTTGTTAAATTATTGTTAATATTGTACGTCGTACTTGGTTATATCTTCCTGTCGAAATTATATTTTTTCTCGAAATTCTTGCCGCTTCCTAAAACCCGTCGTAAACGCCAACTGGAATTGTAAGTCGTTAAGGGTTTTTCGTGCTGCTTTTATGATTATTTAATGAACTTATTTTTCTTATGTTTTATGGTCGCATGTTTCAAAATGACATATTAAATCTTTTTCGGGGTAATTCCTGCCTTTAGGCCAATTTCCCCTTGCTGTAAGGATGTCGATGGTATCCTGTAATGCCATCATACGTAGGTAACGGTACTATCGCTGATCTCTGGGGTCGTTTCCAGTCTGGTTCTGAAAGTTAAATCCTTAATGTTACATGCGTATAATACGGCGTTGGATGTAATTTTGTTGTTATTTATGTCGAGGGTAATAGGTTCGTTTGTAATAAATAGCATATAGTTTCTTATATCGGTTAGGTATCCTTAGTAACAAGGCCTTATCTTAACCGTAATATTTCTTAATTTATGCGTTTAGTTCCAATTGTTCGTACCGCTTTTGCCTTTTTTTTTGCGATCGTAAGCAAGGTTTAGGAATAAAAAGCTTTTTTTATCCTTAGTGTTCCACTAATTATTCTGTTATGGCAAAGCACCGTCGCTTAATCGCTGTTTGGGAAAGGGCCTTAGCCGCTTTTATTTTTTGTTATATTTTTTTTTGTTTATCGTTATTATGAATGCGGATTATGTTGACTTGTTTATTATTGCTAGAATTCCTTGGTGGTTCTTTTGGTACTGGAATCTAATGTATTTTCTTATCGTTTTTTGGCGACGCTTTGTATCGTCGTGTAATATGTCCCACCTTACCGCAATTATAATACTATACCTGGCTTATATCTTGTCGTTAAGTAATACCAAGTTCCATAAATCCTGGAGTTGTTTTAAAGGAAGTAGGAAGTACTTTGCGCTTTTTTTCCTGATTGGCTTTGGAATATCTAACCCGTAAAGTAAAGTATCTTTTTTTTTTTTTGTCGTTTTTCGAACTGCTTATTGTCGATTTTTATTGTTTCGGTAATGTACTTATTAAATGTCGTAAGTTGTGGAAATTTGATAATTTCATCCTTAACATTTTTTTTTAAGCTTTTATAAAATACGTTAATTAAGGTATTGTTTTTATTATCCATTTATCCTGCTTTAACTATAAAGTTCCTGAATTTTACAACGTATTTAAAAGCTGGTTCTTTTTGGCGTAATTAAAGGATTTACTGGGCTATAACTTGTTTTTCGTCTGGATTTTCGAAATTGTTTTTAAATTTCTTTTCGAAATTGATATAAGCAGAGAAGATTTCCTTGGTAGTTTTTTCTTAATCGGACTTTTTTTTTTTTAGGAAGTTTTTCATAGTAAGTTCGAACCAATCGAAAGCATTTCTTTTTAAATAGGCTGCGACGGCGAAAATCTGGTTTATTAAATCTATAAGCCCTTTTAAGCGGATATAAACCCAAACCTGGGTTAGGAAACTTTGAACGTTCCTTTTTCCGTTATACGGTCCTGGCTTTTTAAGCTTTATTTTGCGAGTACTTACTGATGCTATTATTTAATCGGTAAATTGTTAAACGATAACCTTAAGCTTTTTAATTTTATCTTAAAGCTGCTGAACCGTAAATTCCTAAGTTGCGATTGCTTAAGTACTGGTTAATATAATAACGATTCGAAATATTGCTTAAAGTTTAACTGTACCATTAAATAAAAACTTGTAACGTATAACGGTTAGGTTAGTTAATTAATTATTAAACTTAATCGTACGGGTTTATGTTAGTAATAATACGGTAAAAAACTAAGTAATAACGGGGATATTAATTACGTCTAATAATATTAAATAATTAAAGGTAATTTGGGTAACCAAGTTATATTACAAGCTGGTGTTATCTAAAATTATAGGAAATAACAAACGTATATATTTTTTTTGTTAATTTTCAGTGATTACTCCTAATCACTATCGTTACGGTAATCACTAATAATCAATCCATTTGTGATCACTTTTGATCACTGGATCCTCTATGATCACAAATTACGTAACCCGAACCTAGAATCGGAGCTTGTTCTCTTGCAGTCTCCGACCGTTTGGAGAGGCCAAGCCTTGCTGGGCCATAACATTTTCCGTTACTAGATTACACAAAAGCTATACGCGTATTGCAAAGCTATATAATTAGCGGAATACAACAACGTAATTAAAATCCCCTATATCTAACAATTATCTATTCCGTTACAATACCTATAACGTATTTTCGCGATACGCTTTTTGTGCGGTTTAACTATTTGCCATCTAATATAACTCAGCTTAGTTGCTATAATAATTACGTAAAACGTTTTACGTATTATCGTATAACTACACGTTTAAAACGAAGATTATAATGGATTCTATATGTCAGTTAGGATAATACTAATAAGAACAGCACAAAGCTATCCATATCTAATCGCTACCCGCCACATCATGGTCGGAACCGAAAAATATTATAAATGGGAATAATTACGAACCTCGATTTAACTAGAAAGTTATTAGTGGGCTTCTGTGCATTGGTTACCGAAGCGGTTGGTGTGCTAAGGGAAGCATTTGTAAAAAGGCAACTGTGGAGAGGCTAACCTACGAACCTACCATTTTAACGGCTCGTAATTCTTAATCAGCAGCGAGCAAGAGGAGCTTCGGTGGGGGGTCCCACTCATGCGTCCTACACCTCGGCGCACAAATCGACTTCTATAAAAGGGACAACATTTCGGTCGCGAATTTTACATCCTTAAGTCCAAGTCCATTACTTAATATATAAATGTCTCGGACTTAACGGCTGAATATATGTGCTTTGCTATTAAAATCATTGATTAGACATCAAAGGGTCTGAGGAATATAAGCGGCCTTAAGGAAGGAATAGAAGAAGACGGATCGTATCTCCGGGGTCTCCACATACTATATGATATGACCTGCTAATATGGGAGGAATATAAATGGCGAAGGTAATAACGTGAGAATTGACACCTGCCGAATTGGAACACTTCACATTTCAAGTTTTGCAATCATGACGAGCGATTAAATTCTCCTCACTGGCGCGATTGGCTTCCTTGGTTATCGCGTATTAGTTCAAGTGCTACGGGCTGGATACCGCGTCCGATGCGGCGTTTGTTTAGTAAAAGGCGATATATGCTGTTAGATTAAAGTACCTTTCGAAACATTCAGTTATCAGTCTATTACGGACGACAGGAATAACTAATCTCTTACTTAGTCAAACCCTAAACTAATAACCACCCTCCAGTTCATTAGATATATCGCTGACCCTACGGTCACAATGTATCCGACAAAGCCCATACCTCCTTATAGCCGATTCCCTACACAATAACTATATCTGCGACTCTACTGAGGCGACCCCAGCACTATCTAAGCACCATAGCACAAGTATCACCTTTCACATAGATAAGTTAGAGGTTTTGAATAACAGTGCAGCCAGTCCCGGTTGTGAAAGCTTTAGATGCGTAACCATGCTCCCGCTTATATGCGCTAAGAAACACAAAGTTAGATATTAACAAAGTTAACATAGATACAGGAGTACTTACGCATAACCGGCAGGACCCACAGCATGACTGCTATCAATAACATACATCCCATCTATCCAGAAGCATGCCACATTGTTAAGCTGAGCCTTATTCTTGCTAAACTGGCTGCAGTATAGATCAAGATGTTTGTCATTCCGGGGGCTCGTAATGAGCTGGACTCGGTATCTCTTCAAGCCAGATTCATTCCAGTTGGACTTCCACTGGAGTGTCAACTGACAATTCTCGCGCTTCACTATTGAGGGTGATATTTAGTCCTCAACAGACCTAGAATACAAATAACTGGAAGACTTACCTTCAGATGTGTCGATAACAGGGGGAGCTAGAGCTGTGGAAAGAACAGGAACAGCTAGAATCGCCTGGGTGAAGATTGTGAACTTCATTGTGATGGAGTAGATTGAGAAAGTTGAATCAAGATAGAATATGCTTGGCAGTTGGATACAGAGTAGGAGGATCGGACATGCATTCTTCGGGGTGAGGCCTTGACTTTATAGTATGCTAGAATCACCCAAGCCACATCTAAGTCTATAACTCCCCTCGTAACATAACACTCCGGCAGAAATTGGGTTTCGGAGACAACGCAATAGTCTGACAGATATTGCGCCTCTACTCCAAACCCACAGCTTGGCAGAGCTCGAATCCCTGCAGCAACTCAACAATCTGGCAGAGATTACGCCCAGCTTGGCAGCGCCTTTAGGTTATAAGCATACGGACTTGTTGAACCGTGTGATTAAAATTGACTGTGCTAATGTCCTTTGCCCGTGCTGTCAATGGGAGACAGTTATCAGCGGTTAGATAACAGGATCCATAGTCAGCCTGACTAATACCAACCTTGTATTAACATTAGTACTAAACCCCAAGAAAGTCACATACAAAGTCGCTGAATCTAGCTACCTAAAGGTGCTGACTAGGGTGATTACCAGGGTTAAGCGCTGTTACATACTAGACTACGCTGCATGCATAAGTCTTGCTAGCGGGGGACCACCAAGGCACAGACCTTGTTAAGTCCTGAAAGTGAAAGAGAAAGTACCTCGTATTAAGTGCTGCGAATTGAACTCTTAGAATTTCGTATGTTTGTCATTGGCATCAATAACAGATTGACGACGTCCGGGCATCGTTTGAAGCGGCTTTTTTTTCCCGCCCAAAAAAAACATAAAAGTCCACTGGCACTGCATTTCACAACTCTTTCACAGCAACTCTAAGGGCATCACAGAAGATTTTCTCAGAGATATGCTGCTGTACATGGTTTCTTCATCTAATTTCAAACAGTCTCTATATGATCAAGACCACCGAGTTAGGCAGCCGTTTTATTGTGTTGACGCCCCGCTCACGTGCATCTTGAATAGTTGCGGCAGTAGCGAGGCCTACAAACTGCAGTGATAACTGCCTCAAGCGGCGCCTTCCGTAAATGGAACTGCGGGTCACTAACCCAACTCCCCTATTGGATGGTCGCTGTCAACCAGGCCGTTTTGACCCACTGTTCAAATGCTGTTGGTACTGCACTCAGTTGGCGTTCACCTTGGGACGCTAAGAGGAGTCAAGGTCTAGGCATTCAAAAGCCTCATCAGCGGCTGAAGCCAGCCTACAAACTGCAGTGATAACTGCCTTAAGCGGCGCCTTCCGTATAATGGAACTGCGGGTCACTAACCCAACTCCTCTATTGGATGGTCGCTGTCAACCAGGCCGTTTTGACCCACTGTTTAAATGCTGTTGGTACTGCACTCAGTTGGCGTTCACCCCTAAATCTCTTCCTGCGGAAGCTAATTGGGTTAATTTGAGCAACTAAAAAGAGATTGTCACCAACCTTCAGAGACATTGTTGGCGCTAAGGTCTCGTCGCGTTCAAGCAGAGAACCCCGCTTTAAGGTTACCCCCGTCTAGACTCCACCGGACGAACTACAGAGTTGCGTTGCTGCAAAGGACAAGGACCTAAATATGACTTTGCTGATTCTGGACTAACGGGTGAACCAGAAGAGTCCTACTATGATAATTGAGTATATATCTTTAGCTATAAAGCTGAGGCCTAATTCCGCAAAATGGACTCCTCATATCTTTACTCTCACCTCAACATTCAAGCAAATTTCAACCTTACAACCTCAGTCTATCATCAAGATGAAATTCACTGCACTTGCCCAGGCTGCTCTAGTCATCCCTTTCATCACTGGAGTTATAGCTACTCCTACTATTGATACCTCTGATAGTAAGTCGTTTAGACATGAAGACTTTCTATATACTAAACTTAAATCAGGCTCGGAATTTAAGAGGCAATCTTGTACCCTGACTATTAGATATGTGACGGATTGGGTTGAAAGTGGTCTGGACAGGTATCGAATCACGCTTATTACCACCCCTCGGAATGACCGACATCTCGATGTTTACTGCACCAACTATAAGAATAAGGTCGGTTTCGGCATAAACGAACAATGTTTCTGGGAAAATGGAGTATACTATATTGATAGTAGCTTCGCTCGAGGCCGTGCTGGGCACAAGTAAGTGGTACCTCATTTTGATCAAGTTTCTCTAGTAACTCACCATTCCGTAGATCGTTTAGGAACTCTCATTTTGCAAGCCGGGATTCGTTTGAGCACCTCACTGGTTGCGCAACTAAGACCGAATTTTAGTCGAATCTGGTGGTAGGCAAGAAGGGAGAGATACGCAGGTGAGGGGAGGGGGTAGAGAGGAGAACAGGGGGAGGGGGCAGAAGGGAAGTGGAAAAAGAAAACGAGGAGAAAATAGAGGGAACTGGAATAGCCAGTCAACATTGTATATCCTTAATATACGAGTCTCTCACCAAAATAGTAGCCGCTGCCTGTTCCGTATCTCTCACATTGATGACGGCATCTATACCGAGATCGAGGGCACCGATGAGTTTGTTTGGAGCCCGGAACTTTCCAAGGCCTCCAAGGCCTCCAAGGCCTCCTAAGTGATATCCGCCGTATCTTTGACATATTTGGACCACCATACAGCGTGCCAATCTATAATCAACGCATAGCGCACTACTGTCATGTTTTATAAGTGGTATTATCTCTAGATCAAGCCTAAATATATGAATGTCTATAATCCTTATTAATAATTATAATTATAGGTAGGCCTTCTTATATACTAATGGATTAATTGGATCCGTGCGTACCCCCATCAATCGACCCTTTTCCGTATTTACCTTATACCTTCAACAATTTATTTCTTTATTAAAATAGGTCCAATTAAACAGTTACATATATTATTTTGTAGCCCTGTTCTAGGGCTTTAAAACCGCATATATTATCTTTTAACGCATCGAATAGTTCTCGATCTTTTTGGAAGTAACTTAATAAGCTTTATTATAAAGTTGATATATAATTGGGATTACGCGTCCTGGATTATTTCAAACGTACGGCAACGATTTTTTTCATTATTAAGTAAATAATTAAATTCGGGCTTGATTTCGTAGATTTTGTCTTTTAAAACGTACCAAAGGTGTTCGATAAGGTTTAAATCTGGCGAATGCGTTAAACTTGTTTTCCGACGCGCTGATAATCCATTCCTATCGCTTCGGCCACCCGGGTCTAGGTTGCACCCGTAACCACGGCCCCAATTATAGAGGCCCGGGCTTCCGGACTGAACTTCTCGTTAGGCCGACAATCGGCGACAAAAACAGGGGCGACCTTATCCGAATCCATATTGTGGTTACTAAGTTATTAGATTTTAAAGTTAAAGGGGGTTGGAGATATATGTCGGAGTTAGGAGGTGGGGTGTCCGAGCGCACGGATCCAATTGATCTATTAGTGTATTTAATTTATATAGAAGTTTAGCGCGGCGCTAATATATTACAAACTAGCTTATATTTAATTAAGCCTTTTATTTATATTTTAAAAAAACCAAGTTATATTTATTATAAAAAGTTAAAAACTTAGCTTAACATAAAGAAATATCTAATTAGATAAATACTTTTAATAATAAGCCCCTTTATTATTAATATTTTTGAGATGTTTATTAGGATATCTCTAGGTTTTTATTAAAAAGTAGTTTTTAAATTTAAAAGAAAGTTAAAAAAATAAGTTATTTTAAAAATAAACTTCTAAGTTATTTATAGAATTTAATATTAATGTTTTTATTAAAATAGCATTATGTTTAATATACTATACCCCTAACTAAGCCTTGGTTATATAAAATATAAACTATAGAATTACCTAATTAATAGTAAATAAGGAAATAGCTAATATAATATATAATAATATTTATAATATTCATAAAGAGAAATTACGTTTATAAGATTAAAATTTAAAATAACTTAGTTATTAAAAAAAGAAATTACAAAATTTCCTTTTTTTGTTATTTTTCTTATAATTTATATTTTAACTATTTAAATAAATATTTTATATCTTTTAAATATTTTATAGTATTTATTATAAGTTTTTTATTTATAAGTCTTATTATAAAGTAAAATATAATAATAATATTTACTGTTATTTTTATAGATTTTTTATTAGTAATATATAGCTTAGTTTATTAAAATATACTACATACTAGTTTCTAGTATTAATATCTATATATCGCAATTATGCTTCCATTTTTCTTAGCGCTATAGCTTTATATAAACGTTAATATAATACTTCGAAGATTTAATAGCGTTAAAATATTATAGTTAACGTATTATAGATTTAGATTGATAGCTAAAGAACTAAAAGCTAAAAAAGTTATCTTATTAAGATCAGGTCTTATTTTCGAGGTTGCGGCTGCGCCAGCGGCGCAGCTGTGGCTAGAGCTTTTTAAAAACCTGTAGCTCTAAGTACCGATTTACAAGAGATGTTACGACCTGACGTTTCGGATGTCTCGGTAATTCAAAGAAACGGTCGCAACTACGTTACGGGTAGCTAAAAAAGGCCATGCTACAATTTGAGATGCAGTAAAACAGAATAACGCTGGATGCTAAGGTACTGCCATGCAGTTATACGGTATGGCGATAGATGGCGGTATAATAACTATCCAAAATACGATTTAAATATATAATTACGATCGTTATTTATTTCTTAAACTTAAAAGTAATAATTTGTAATAATATTTAATTACATAAAACGTACTTTGTTATTATTAAACGTAGTAATAAAAGCCTTATTGTTTAATGTTTACGATTTACTTGCTAATATAAATTATACTTTTAAAGTTTAATAATTGGAAACCTTTTAGTTGTTATACGTTATAAACTTTTATTTAAAGAAATCGTTAAGCTTTAAGTAATATTATAAACATTATGTCGATAAGTAACAAGAACGATATTACTTAGTAACTTTAAAAAGGGATTAATTAGTTAAAACTTACGATTTAATAACTTATTATAAATGCGGAAATAACGGCATTTACGTACGTTTTTAACAGGTTTAAATCTGTAATAAAAGATTACCTAAAAAATATAAAAGTCGACAAAATAACGTTTATAAAATAATTATTTGCTAATTACGCCAATTTCAAAAACAAACTTAAAGCAAATTTCGTATTACGGCGTTGATTGTTTTTTAGGTTTAGATAAAGTATTTTGTTGTTACATAAGGAAAAAAAGGGAAAATTACTTAATAAGCGCGAAGTGCCGATATATATATAACGTTACGGTAACTTAATTAAGCTGTAACATTAATACCGTAATAATAACCTTTTTCAAGGTAGTTATTTTTAATTGTTTAAAAAAATTTAAGTTAAATGGCATATTTTAAGTTTAAATCCTGGACTTTATGCAGTATGTTGGGTATTGCGGTACGGTATAAAGGTGGTATAGAATTGGTATTATGGTATCGGAGTAGGGCCGTTTAAAGGGCGTTATTCCGGGTAAGAAAAGTATAATATTAAGGCCGGTAGCGAACATAATAATATCGTTACGCCGCTGGGTTTTGTTGATTAATTACGTAAGGTTTTATTAATTTTTTTTACCGTTTTCGTGAAATAAATATCTGTATTTCTTTTGTTTTTTTTGTTTTCTTTTTTTAGGACCGCCGTATTATTATTACATTATTACCGCCGCGTCTTTTTTTTGTTTTTTCCGCGTTATTTTATTATCGTTTTTTAAAAGTTATTTTTGTTTTTTTACCGTTTACGTAATTATTATATTGTATAATTATATCGTTTATATTACGTTTATTAAGGTTTAACGTTTTTATATAATATATTTCCGTTATATAATTTTAAATTATAATTCCGTAGCCGGTAAATTGCCGGTATTCCGTTACCGTTTCGTTATCGTTTTTATAAGTAAATATATATTTTATTCTGAACGTTATAAAATTTATACGTTTATAAATTTTAATGCGTTATTTTGTTGATTTTTCGTAAACGCGTTATTGTTAATACGTTAATTTCTTAATATTTAACCGGTAAAAAAAATATAAAGTAACGTTTTAAATTTTGAAACCTTTTTTAATTAAGTTATTTTCTATTTTGACGTAATTTGCGATATAAATAATAATCCGGTTTTTAACACCGACGGTAACAAAATTTACAAATACGACGATAATTTCCGTACGGAAATTTATAAGGCGGTATTACGTTTTTATACTGCCTTTAAAATATTAAAAAAAATACCGTTCCGGCTTTAATATAACAGGCATTAAAAGAAATACATCCTTTTTCGTAATTATGATTATATTATTAATATAATATTTAAAAAAATCCGGTTATTTATTTTATTTAAGTAATCGTTTGCCGTATTTTAATATAGGTATAATATTTTTATTTTACTAATAACGCCGTAAATATACTATTACGTATATATATAATCATTATTCTATTAATAAGGTATTAATAAACCGACGTTTAAATTATTATTTTTAAAAAATAATTAAATGCCCTTTAGTAACCGGTAATAATAAGTATTAACTGTAAATTTCAATTAAACGTGTTTTTTGGGATAAAATAGCCTTTACGGTTACTTTTATTTTAAGTTCCGTTCAGTTGGCCGCTGATATAATAACGTTGTTCGTACGTATTAATAGCTTTTAATTATCGTTAAGTTTTTATATTGCTATACTTTTGTTTTTCATTACGTTCCGTTATTGTTATATAGTTATTATATTGGCGTACCATTATTTAACCGCCGTTTTTAAAATTATAATATTTAGGGCGTTAATGAAATTTATGCTTGTAATTTCTTTTTAATATAATATAACTATTATCTATCGTATTACCGCCGCAGTGCCGGCTTAATAAAAAAATTTCTTTCTTTTTCCGGTCTCTTTACGTTATTTCTTTTAATAATATTTTATATTATACCCGGTCGTTACTTTAGGTTTTCTTAATAACCCCTAAATCTTAATTATAGCCGTATTTATTTTATTAAAACTTAAACCAATTAAGTAACCTAAATTTATTAATATTGTTTTTATAAAATTCGGTTATGTCAAAATTATAACTTTAAATGTTTTTAACCGGTTTTTAAATAAGGCGGTATAAATATAGTTATTTAATTTTATATTAAAAGTTCTACTTGGTACTTTTAAAACTTAAGATTTTTTTAAAATATTATTCGATTTTTTTGGTTCTTAACGTTTATAACGATAACGTTTTTTTGCGTACGTATCTTATTTTGCGTCAATGTTTTTTTAAGTTAAAAAGCCCGGTTTACAACGTTAAATTAAAGAAATATAAAAAACCGGAAATAATTTATAATAAGCAAGTAATTATACGGTAATAACGTAAGGGTATATTTTAATAATAATAAAAGGGTTTATTTATTTATCGTTAAATTTATTATTAAGTTTACCGGATTTTATATATTACGTATTAACTTATATACGTTTTTTTTTCGTTAAACGTACCGACGTCGAAACGGTATTAATTCGTTTGTTTTATACAATAGTTTTCAGATTTTGTTATTAACATTTTAACGCGTTCGAAAACCCGTTTTAATTTATTTACATAATATAAGGTATTATTATATTTTTGTTATTACGCTGCCGTTTTAAAAACGTTTAAGTTACGAAACGGTTTCGGTTTTATGTTAAGGTAAAATTTATAATTAGCAAAAAACGACGAAATACCAGTAACTTTTAATACGTAATTATTATTAGCAAGTTTAATTAAAGGAAATTAATTTACTAAATTATTTTAATAAAAAAAATAATACTTTTTAAGATATTATTTTATAATAACGTTTATTTTTTCGGTTTAGCCGTCGGTTTACGGGTAATACGTAATTAAAGCGTATAACGTAACGCTTAAACGTTAATTTAATTTTCTTTTAAAAGGTTAAAATAAATTATATGCCCCGGTTAAACATTATCGTAACCGGTATATTATATAAGCGGTATATGTTAAAAAAGAAAACGTCAACGAAAGTTTCTGTAAATATATCTGTTACGGAAACGAAATAACGTATTTTCGTAAAACGATTAATTATTATAAGGACGTATTTATAAATATATCCAAACTTCTTATAAAGTAATAATAAGCCGATATAATTTATTAATATGTCGTTTTATAAGCGGAACGGTAACGGTAAAAGGTCGAGAAATTTAATAGGTAAAGTTTTAAATGTCTTAATACGGTAATAAAAATAATAGCTTTATATAAATATGGTTATATTTCGAAAATAAACGTAATTTATAATAACTTTACTGTAATAAGTTTTATATTTTATAACGGCCCGGGTAATTAACTGGTGTTACGTTATAGTTACGATATAAACTCTAAAGGTTAAATACGTTGTCGTTTAAGATAAATAATTTATCCCGGATATAGATACGTTTCTGTACCGTTTTATAATCGGTTTTTATAACTTTAAATTTCCTGTAAATATTTTATTTAAAACGTTTATAAACCGGGCCGTTAATATGGTTAAAATGTTATTAATTAATTAAGACGATTTATAAAAATTATCGATGAGTACGTTTATTAATTCGTTAACGTTTATAGCGTATACTTTTAAAAGGGGGCTTTATTAATTTGGTAAGAATATTATTTTATATTGTTATGTAACTTTTTCGTTAGCTTTATTATTACGATCCGCCGGTTTTGCGCCGAGTTAGCGTAATAAGGGATTTAGGACCGTAACTTTTTTCCCGGGTGTATAAGTTATTTAAAATCGAAAATTATTAATGAATTTAAATTACCAGATTTAACGTTAATATAAAAGCTTTATAATAATAAAATGTTAAAGGTTTTTATAATCGGTAACAACTTTAATAAGGGTTTTGGTTTTTTGTAATTCCGGACGTTATTTTTTAAAAGTTTTAATAATAATTACCAATTTTTTATCGTAAATTTCGTAATTGTATTTAGTTAGGTTATGTTTAACCGAAAAAAAAACGACGGGTTGTAAAATACCTTATGCGTTATATTAAAAAAAACCTTTTAACGCCTAATTAAAAGCGTTAGTTTCCAAAACCGTACGACGTCGGAGGTTATAATAAGATAATATTAAAGTTATTGAAAAGATATTTTTAAATTGCCGGAACGCCTTTTTAACGTTAGTTATTAAAAAGTCCGTCCATTTAACCTTACTTATTAAGTTAATAAAAAGTTTAGCAATTTGTAAAAAGCCTTTAATAACTCGGCGCTAGAAATTTACGAAGCCGACGAAGCGTTATAATTTACGTAATGTTTTAAAAATTCTTCTTATTAAATAACCTTTACCTTTTTAAAGTTTATAGCAATGTTATCGGTAAAAATTATTAAGCTTAATACCGTATTTTCGTAATATTAAATTCGCATTTACGGATGTTTACCGTTAATTTTATATTTACGAAACGACGGAATATTTTATGTATATGGCTTTTATGTTTTTTTTAATTTTGTTACAAATAAAGATGTTATTAAAGTAAATTATTACGTATTTATTTAAAGAATTAAATAAGATATAATTAATATAATATTAAAACGAATTCGGGGTACCGGTTATGCTAAAATTTGCTATTAAGTATTTAAATAAACCGAATTTTATTATAAATACTATTTTCTATTCGTTTCTCGAGGCGATACGTACGGGGTTAAAAGTCGTTACAAAATTAAACTTGGTATATATATACGCTAAATAAAAGGCATTTCAAGTTCTATAAATTAAAGGAATAAAGTAACTGTTTTTTATCGTAACGTTATTAAAGCCTTAATAATTAACGTAAATATGTACATTACCTCCTGGTTTTTTGGTAAATAAAATAAAGGCTATTACAAAAAGATTTTAAAACGGATAAAGCCTTTTTTAATATAGTTATCAATTTACTTCCGTACCGCCAGTAACTTATGCGGTAACATAGTTCGCACGCGGTTATACGAAAACGTCTGGCCTAAAAATAACTCGATTTTATAATCAAAAAATCGATACGGCAGCTATTTATCGGCTTTATTAAAAATAACGCTTTTATTAAGTCGTAATATTGTAATAACAGCTTTTTTAAAATTTCGGTTATCGTTACGGGTAACTTGACGTCGAGGTATTTCTATATATCCTTTTCGGTAACGCGTCGTAACCAAAACGTTTCGATTATCCAGTTATAAAAAGCCTGTAACCTAAGCGGTATAATATCTAGGTTAACGTTATCGTTTTAAATAAAAATACTGCAAAAAATTACATTAAGTATTAACGACGTTATTTTATTAACTAAAAATAACTAAAAAAACAAAGTCGCTATTTCCCGTATGGTATTCGTAAAAACGAAGAATTTTACTAAAGGCATAAAATTAACTACGACATTTTTTAAACGGCAAAATATTAAAAAGTTAATAACGCAGAAAAACCGCACCTGGACCGGTTTGTTATAATCTTAAAAAGGAAAAGGTAAGCTAATAAAAACAGGGATTAGGTTTATTAAAATATAGGCTAACGGAAATTCCGATACCCTTTCGCCATCGATACGCATAATTCCCGTTATCTAGTTAATATTTAGGTTATATCTTCGGAATTAAAATAGCCTTAAAATAATATCAAAACCGTTTAAAAATTACCGATATAAAGTAATTTTTTTATAATAAAACATATACGGAACCGGTTACAGTATTATCTATTAACCGGAATTAACGAAATTAAAAAATGGGGTAAAAAAAGGTTATTTTAATATATAAAATTATTATTAATAAATTCTATAAGCAAATAACCGTAATCGATTATAATTCGCGCTGGTAACAATACCTTATCGGAAAGTTACAGTTAAAACGAAAAGGAAATAAATATATTAAAACTTATAAAACGTATATATAAATCGGATTTATTATAAAAGCTAACCTTTTCCTTACGGCGTACCGTTACCGTTACAGAATACAAACGGTATATTTCTCGTAATTAATCGTGGTCGCCGATTAGGGCAAATAAAAAATAATATTCATTTTTTCCGTAATATATACAAAGATTTAACTTACGCCGGCGTTGCTTTTTTTTCACTTAAAAAACCACGCGGGCCGTTCCTTTTAACCGTTATAACGTTTAATTATATAAATTTTAATTTAGGCATTACGGAAACGTTACCTCACCGTTACAGTATTATTAAAATATAATTACTTAAATGCTTTATTATACGCTTACAAAAAACCCGATTCGTTATATTATTAAAAAAGTTCTTAAATAAACGTATTTAAGTTACATCGTTTTCGAAATCCGGGCGTTATATTTACAGTACGAAAACTTTCTATAATGCCCCGTTAACTTTTTGTTATAATATAATAACCCGTAAAATCGGCGGCTATTAACTTTAATCGGGTAATTATATAAGAATACCGATAAAATTAACATATGTAATTAATTTTTATTTCAAGGTTTAAAAATCCTTATAGGTTTCTATTTATATATTAACCGTAATATAAATTTGGTCCAAAAATAACAACATATCGCTTACGTTACTTTAATTATATAACCATATTTCGGGGTTTAATAATAGTATTATCACTTTATTAACCTTATCGCGTATACGTAAATAAACGTTCCAGTTTATTATAAGCTTTAAACGTACTAAAAACCGCTAGATAATATAGTTCTTTTAACGAACCATCGAATTCCTAACGTCCCCTCTATACACCAGAAATTCGAAACTACGGAAACGTTAGCTTTTTAATATACCAATAACAAGTTATACTATTTATAAAAAGTAACCTTAAAAGGTAAATTATAAAGCCGCTAAAAAAAGCCTTGTTAATACGTTATAAAAAGTTATAGCTTAACGCGTTAACCGCTTTATAACTACTAAACGTTCCCGTAATAACGCGTTTTCGATAATTTCGTTCCGGGCTTACTATAACGATTTTTCGGCAGCAACTAGTTATTTGCAAGATTAATAATCTTTATACAATAATTACTTTATTTTTTAAAACAACTATTCCGCAACTACGAAACGTTCCTATAGCTCGTTTTTTTCGTACTATAAACGTCTATAATTATTCTCGAAATCTATAAAAATATCCTTAAAAACTTTTTAAAGTTATTCGTAAATTTCGAAAAACCGGCTTAATAACGTAAAATCGTATATAATTTGGATTATAATAAAGACTAAATAAAGAAATCTATACAAAGGTTTTTAAAAATTCGTAAATCGAAATAATAACGTTATACCACCGCTTTATACATAATCGGAAACGGAATATTAACACCTATAATATCTTTCTTTAAAATCAAAATATCTAATAGAATTATATTAATTTCTAAAGCTTAATTACTAAATAAGGTCATAACGAAAAAACGGACGGATTAACAGCAGACCTAAAATTATACAAAATCATAATTAAAGCGAAAAAATACAGGATACCGTAAAAGTTTATTTTTAAAAATGGAACAAACTATCACGGCATTAATCGTCTCTTGAATCTGGATAAAATATTCTATTATTGCATAAAAAAAAGGAAAACTACCTAATAAACGCGAAGCGCCGACGTACATATAACATTACAATAGCTTAACTAAGCCGTAACGCTAATATCGTAACATTTCAATAACTTCGATAAAAAACGCATAATAGCATAACAAATCTTATATTTATAATAAACCAAACTAATATTTAAATATACAGTAACATTTCGAAATTTTATAATTAAAACCGGCTGAATAAATAATGATAATAACAACTTAATTAACATTTTTTATAATGGTTTTTAAAACAAACCTTAAAAATAAAATTATCAAGTTTGAACGACCTAATATTTTTAATAGGTATATTACAGAAACCGTCAAGATTAACAATCGACAATATAAACGACGTTGCGAAAAAAGAAATATTTTAATTTACAAGTGAGATAACATAAAATTAACTAAAAAAAAACGACGAAAAAAACTTTTTACATTTTATAAAACGCAACTAGAATTTATAAAATTAGGAACGATTTAATTACGAAACTTAAATTAGGTTTAATGTTATAACTGTAATTAAAAAACATTTGGTACGTAAGTATAAAGTATCTAAAAGGCCGTAGAAAGAATAACGCTAGTAGCTAGTCTCTAAAAAAATCTCATAAGGCGACAGATTAAAGAAGTTGGTTTCCATGATTTACCGGCGAGAAAGCCCAAGCCCAAACGTAAAAATCCAACAGGGAATAAGGATAACCAAGATGTTATTATAGGTAGCGATTCGATAGCAGATTGCGGAACAAACAAGATAAAGGAACTTAGTTAATATAAGTTTAGTAGCTTTTTAAAATCCAGAAAAACAATAAGTTTTAAAATAATAAATTCAAGATAACCAAAAGTAGGTAAAAGACTTACTATTAAAAGAACCCAAATAATATAAACTGATTTATTTAGTAAATTACGTATAATGCAATTACGTAATCTATAAGGAACAATAGCAGTATATTATACGACGTATCCGAAAAATATATAAAGAAAGGTTCGATTTTATTAAAGTTGAAAAAAACTATAACAATTAACAATAATGTTTATAGCTTCGCGCGCTTATATTACAAAACGAAATTAATATATTTGCGGCTAAACGTAATTGGCTAAAAAAACGACGTTATCCGCAAAACGACCCTTTATGTTATTATTAATAATATGGTTATTAAATCCTAGAAAATTTGGTATACCATACGGTAATGAAAGTAATGCAGGGAATAATAGATAATCTGTAATTCGACTTAATATTTATAAAGGATTTTGAAAAGCGGTAAGAACTTGAGGATAAAGTCCGGAAATTTAGCAGAAAAGTTAGTTTAATACGATATAAATTACCAAATTAAGTAGGCAGTACTCGGATAAATGGTAGCTAGTCAAAATTTCGAAATATAAATTATGTGTTACGGTATTAAGTATTGTGGCTCCAAGTGGGTATATAGGCAGAACAAGGCGGTTAGTTGCTCGAGTTGATAAAGTTCCACTTTTGGGGGTGTGATGGTACGTCCCTTATTTTCGTGCCGTAACAGTTTGTTAGCTCCTCTATAGGTTGGGCGTTTAATTCCTGGACTGGGCAGTTAATTTACCCCGTAGATTGCTGGGTGCGGGGCAGATTTTCAGTTAGCGTAATTAGCGAGCATAGGGCTTAAATTGACGTATAATTCGAAAATCGCCAAGTGATTAGGCGGTTTTCGGTAGGGGGCCTTAATTTTTAATTGGGTGTATCGGGACGATGCAACTAAAGGAGAACTTATTGTTACGGTATTAAATATTGTGGCTCCAAGTAGGTATATAGGCAGAACAAGGCGGTTAGTTGCTCGAGCTGATAACGTTTCACTTTTAGTAGTATGATGGTACGTCTCTTGTTCTCGTGCCGTAATATTATACAAATGGAAGTATAAATTAAAATATAAAATAAGCAGATTGCCTAATTACGAAAAGCTAACTAATAGTTAATAGTACGAATTAAAAAGTTTAAAAGGATTATTAAATATATCGATAACTTATAAATCGGTTATAAAAAAGCAGTAACATAAACCGAGTTTTTAAAAAGGGGACGTTATTTGTAAAAGAGTTTTAGAATGGCGAAAGCCGGAAGTAGCAGCAAGAGTTCCCTAGAATAGCTTTAAGTATAGCTGTTAGCAGTCATAATGATCAAATACAGGAAGCTGGCGTAACTTGTATGAGATGGTTTTCTATCTGCTTTGATGGATAAACCCTGTCCGCAACGATTGTTTTTAAATATATGATTGGGCGGTTAAAAGGGAAGCGGTGGATAAGGCATGTCGCAGGCTGTATCCTGCAGCCGTATACCGATAAAGCCTTCCAGCTTGCAACATTTAAAAGTACCTAAATGCCGATACGCCTTTTTACGTTAAGTGTTTTTGCTTAAAAGTTCAAAACCAAATTAATTTATATAGGGCTCGAACCTGTGCTTATTTACCGTGTATTTTTTCGAATTCTAAGTTCCATATAAACCTTTCGAAATCCGTTCTGTTAAGTAGCTTCGTAAGTTTATTAGCTGGGTTATCCTTGCTTTTTATATATTGGAAGTTGATCTTTCCTGCCTGGATTTTCTGTTATACGTAGTAATATTCGATTTTGATATAACGTCTTTTTCGTGACATCTGGGTTTTTGTTATTTATTTAAGTACTTTTATATTATTTTTTAAAATGGGAATAGGGCCTTTCGGTATAAGCTTTAACTTTGTTAGGAAATATTTAATCTTTATTGTTTCCGTAATAGCTATACCGGCCTTAACGTACTTTGTTTTTATAGTATATTTCGTAATAACATCCTATAATTTCGAAGGCTATAATATAAGTGCTTTAATTATGAAAAATATATATTATATAATGGATTTAGTTAATTTTTAATTATACGTAAAATTTGTATATATTACTTTAAATAATCCTAAATCGTTATATATTCGATACAGGTATAATTTGTATAGTTTTCGGTATTAAATTAACAAATTTGCTGTACCGTTTAAATAGCGTAATAATCCTTTAATATATTTCTAATGCTTTGAAAAAAAGATATTTTATAACTTTAACCCAAGTTAACGTTATAAACAGTATATTAAGTTTAGTAATGCAACTAGAAAAGTTAACCTTTCTTATTAAATTTACGTATTCGAAAATGTTTTCCTTATTAATTATGCCGTCGTATTTAATAACGTATTTTAAGTAATGTTTAATAAATAAAGTAGGTTCTTTTCGTATTTCGTTTAGGCCAATTAACTTTAATAATTTTTTAATATATCGCTGTTGGTTTAGCTTAATATTTCTAATTGAAGAGAAGCGTATAAGCCATAGGCTTAGGTATTAATCTGCATTATCTAAATCATTAACGGGTACGTTCTCCGCGAACTTTTTCGCGGCATTTTTTAAACGTTCCTTGCCAGCTCCGAAAAGGAGGAAATTATTTATATATAATAAGATAACGTTTTTTGTTCTTGTATTACGGTAAATTACGTCATTCGAAATTAACTGCAAAAAGCCCAGTTTTATAAGTAACTTTTTGATTTTCTTTTATTAGGTGGTTCCGGCTTGTTTTAGGTCGTATAAAGGGTTGATCAATTTCATAATTATTTTAAAAAAGTATCTATGTTTTTCTTTATTTTCCGAGTATACTTCGAAATATTTTTTAACTATAATAAATTGCTTTATATAGATATTTTTCTTTATATTCTTATTTAAATACGTTATAATTAAATCGATTTATATAATATATTATCGCAAAAAGGCAATGAAAGCTATTAGAATGTTTTAATATATAGGTTTTATGGTATTTATAATTATTTCGTTATCGTTAATACTTTTCCGTTAGATAAAGCGTTTAGCACAGATACGGGCTTTATATTTGTCTGGCTTTTTTATAAATGTGTATTTCTTTTTTAGCATCTATTATACGTTTACTAGGTGCTTATGGGCCTTATCCGAATCAACGGATATGAATTTAAAGCTTTTACGGGTAAGGTTCTTCTTGATTTTTATAAAAATTGCTTTAAGTTATACTTTTCGTTCTGGGTTTTCTATAACTTCCTTTAATAACGGGTTGTCGTTTATTATAACGTACCTATAGCCCTTTATAAAGTCTGCGTTATTCTTGCTGTTGCTTAGTAGTGGGAAGCTTTGTAAGCTATCTGGGCTTTGGAGGTTATTTAGGTCGCAATCGCCTTTTTGGGTTAAAGCTAGCTTTAGTTTGCGTATTAGCTTTAGGGTTTCGTCCGGGGCTTTTAGGGCGTATAGCTCTGGAACCCTTTTTTTGGAACGCCTTTTTTTGCGCTTAATTTTTTTGGTTTTCTGGTCCGTATTACCTTCCGAAATAACGTTGTTATTTTATTTTTTTTACTTTAACGTCTTTTTATTTCTGACGGTGTTTTAAACGCTTTTGGACAGGCTGTGGAAGTGATCGAATGATATTCCTAAAACTAGGAGGCTGTCTTAGTTTTTCCGGGTTCTCGTAGATTATAACGTATAATATAGTAAGCATTTTGCTGCTTTTTAATAGTTATACCTTATAATTATAAGTACCTTAATAACTTAATAACATATCTTTTGCTTTACGGGCTGCCAGTTTTTTTAACTTAGTTTTGTAATTTTTATTTATTAAGATTATACATCTGCTACCGAAAATTCGAAAGTAATTATTATTAAACTTATAAGATTTATTAGGATTAGATTTTAATATTTTTTAAAGTATTTTAATAATATTATATTTTCTATTATAAGCTAATCAATCCTATTAATTATATACGTTATAATTCTTATAATAAAGTAAGAGAAACAGGTCAGTATTTTTATTTAGATTAATATTATACGGGTTTTATCCTAAAAGATTATATGCTTTCTTTTATAACGCCGTTTTAACAGTAATTGTAAAAGCTGGAAATTACTAGTTTAGTGCTTTTTATTATACAGAACTTTTTAATAATCGTTATACCGAATTTCTTATTACTATCAAGGCGTAAAATTTGTATTGCTTTTTTTCTGCTTTTAGGGGGAAAAGTTTTTAAGCGTTTGTTACTTCGCATAATATACGCGTATATGTTTTAATATATTTCGTTTTTAGTTTTAAACAAATAATATTTTTTATAACGCGAAAGATTATTTATAATAAACTCGAAATAACAGTTATTTTCGATGTTAATAAACTTAACAAAACTTATATTATATTAAATAATCTTTTTTATAAATGTTGTTTTCTTTTAAGGGTTTATAAAGGGGACTTTTCGTATCTTATTTTCGTTATAAGCTATATAAAGAGATTTCTTTATTTTCTTAAAGTTTAAATTTATTTCCGTTAACTTTTTGATGGTTTAAATTAGTCGTTTTGTATTGGGGTAGCAGAGAGGGTGGTATTAAAGAATAATTTTCTTTATAATTTTTTTAGTTGTAAAAACTTTTCCGTTTTTAAAACCGCCTTAAAGGATTTTCTTTAAGTTATTGCCGTCCTTACCGAGTATCTCCTTTAACTCGTATCTTTATTAATTATTATTTCCTACTTCTAAGGCTTTAACGAAAAGCTTTAGCTTGCCGTATAGCTATAAAAAGAAACCTTTCCGAATAACGTTAACCGTTGTTAGCTATAACCCATTAGGGTTCACCAAGCTATTCCGATTTAAATAACCCCTTTTTCTATAATATATCTTTTTAGAAAATACCTTTAAAGGAAACGTATTAATACATAGTGTATACTTTACCGTAATCTCGTTTCTTTTTTACGGGGGCCTTTTAGGAATTGTTTTAATTTCGCGATAGAGGAAGTAACTACTGGGCTATTTTTTATTAAAATCTGTATTTTTTAGATCTGATATTTAGGACGTTGTTACGTTCGAAATCACTGGTATTGTTGGTAATATTAACGTTAGTTCCTGAGTTCCAGAGCAATTTGTTTCTGTTGTTCTCTATGGAAGAGTGTACGTATAGGAATACCATGGCGTTTCCCATAATAACTGTTCCAGGGGCCTTGATTGCTGTAGCTTTAATGCGTTCGATTGCTGCATCTGCAGTGCATTCGGCTGTTGTAGCTGCCTCTGCTTTAGGGCTTTTCTTTACTGTGGCTACCTTTTCAGAGCGATCAACTGCTGTAGATACCTCCTGAAGCTCCTCGTCGACAGTTGCTTTAAAGCAGTTAGCCACTGTAGCTTTAGTGGTTTCGACTGCTATAGCTACCCTTGCTCCAGGGTACTTAGCTACTGTAGTTTTAGTAGTTTCGACTGCTATTGTTACTGCTCCATGGCACTTAACCGCTGTGGCTCCTGGAGCTTTTTTCTGAATCATTTCGTCGTATTACTGCATAAGTTTTTGCAGCTGTTGTTCGTTAACGTAGGTATTAAATGTTCCTCTATTAAAACAATACAGGTCTTTCAGGCCTTTAAAGATGAATTGCTCCTTGTTTTAACCACCTCCATGGGTATTGCGAAAGCTGTTGCCTTGGTTATTGTTGCTGTTATTGCCTTAACGTTAGCTATTATTTTGACTTTTTTTTTCTTTTTGCTTTTTCTGCAATTCAGAGCAGTTCCTAGTTAGGTGCCCGTATTTCTTATAATTAAAGTAAAGTGGCTTACCGTTCTTATTCCATACAGGCTTTTTATATCGGAAGTTCTTATTACCTTTTTTACTTTTTTGAACGTTATTAAATTTTTTGTTATTTTTTTAATTACTAAAACGTTTATAAAATTTGTTATTAAAGTCGTCGATTAATTATTAAAAGAAATAATCCGTTTACTGCAATACTGATTACATGGTTTTATACCAGCTGCCAGCTTTATTTTTCATTACGGTAAGAAATATAATAATTTATTTCTTATTCCGTAATTTTATACCATAACTTCTAATTTCCCGTAAAAGTCTTTAAAACTTAATAGTAAACTATACTAGATCTTTACCGTTTTATAATCTTGCTAAGTTTTTCCAAAAAACCTTTACCTAGCTTTACTTATAACAAGGTAAGTTTTCCGTAAGGTTCTTAGTATTTTCGTACCTTTTTAATACCTATAATTAACTTTAAAGGCGCCTTTTTGCAGATTTTAGTAATAATTTTAACGAAACGTAACTAATCCAATTACTTTAGCTTTATGCCGTTTTCGTAATCAATCTTTTTAAGCGCAAGGTTTGAGGCGTTATTTTAAAGCTTCCAATTAACCCAACCTTACAGGTAATTCTCCTTATCGAAGATAAAATCAAATCGCTTTTAACAGAGCTTCGAATTATCACTAAACTTCTTTTTTGTTAAACGTATACCTGCGTTGAAGTTATCTAAGCTGCTGGAGGAACTGCTGGAGCTGCTATAATTCCTTCTATATTTTAGGGAGGAAACTATAAACGAATCTGCTGAAAAGGAAAAAAGGAACTGTTTGAATTATTAGAGTTATTATTGTAACGAACCTGTTATACATCTACCTGGAAATATGAGCAGTATCCGAAAAGAGTCTTGATTTGCAGGTAATAATAGGGCGAGGAATAATTTAATGTGTTCGTTAAAGAGATTTAAGATACTCTTCCCTTAATCAGAGAACGGTATAGTTACCTTTGGTTGAAAGCTTAGATTAATAGTTAAGGAACGAAATTATTCAAAGGCTATCTATATAGGAAACTGGTTTATTATATATCCATCCCGTTTTTAATAAATATGTTGTAAATTTATGTAATTTATGTAATCTGATTAATCCGTTAGATTATCTAGATTACCTTCGAAAACCAAGTCTTTTTAGCCGGGGTTTAGCCGTTGGAATGCTTACGTTAGGCCTGTTAGGTTGGCTCTTTAGGCAAAAACCTTTATTTATAATACTATTTCCTTTTTCCAAGGATCTTTGTTCCAAAAATAAAAACCGTAAGTAGCCACTTTAGTAGCTAAAGGGAATCCTAACATCTTTTAGTTAACTTCATCATAACAGGCCGTATCCAGAAAAAAAAAAGGAAATCTCGACTAAACTAACGCGAAACACGCGATAACCGTACAAACTCTATCGAGAAATTTGGCTCCAAGGTCGTTTTCTGTTCGAATTATATTCGTTTTGGAAAACCCGACTGCTTTTTCGTAGCGGATATTCCAAATTGTAATTATTGTACCCGTTATTAACGTTCGGCTTGCGACATATTAGATATAAACTTTTTGGTAAAAATTAAAAAGAAACGTAAGCGTTTACAAAAAGAACAACGTAAAGTAAAGAATAAATTAATGGAACTTTTTGGTCGGTTAAAACGCGTACGTTTTTAATAAGACGTTTTACAAAAAAAGGCTTTTGCTATTTTGAGGGAAAGTTATAAATTGGATTAAATGGAAAAATAAGAAAAGTTAGAAAAAAAGCAGCGTTGCATGGAAACGGAGCAAACGTAGTTTGTTTCCGAAATAAACGCTATAACGGAGGCATCCTCTTTCGACTGGAACGCTGTTAGAGTAGATTTTGACGGGTGTGACGGCTGGGCTAGTTAACCAACTATTAAACCTAGTCGTACGGGTTTATGTTGGCAGTGGTACGGTAGGAAACTGAGTAATAACGGGGATACTAGTTACGTCTGGTAATATTAAATAATTAAGGGTAATTTGGGTAACCAAGTTGTATTATAAGCTGGTATTATTTAAAATTATGGGAAATAACGAATGTATATATCCTTTTTGTTAATTTTTAGTAATTACTTTTAATTATTGTTATTACGGTAATTATTAGTAATTAATCCATTTGTGATTACTTTTAATTACTGGATCTTTTGTAATTACAAATTACGTAACCCGAGCTTAAGATCGGAATTTGTCCTTTTGTAGTTTCCGACCGTTTGGAGAAGCCAAGTTTTGCTGGGTTATAATACGATTTTCCCTTTTCCAGGATTTTTTGCCCTTAAAGATTAATTTGTTTGTTTGTGATTTTTGGTAAGTAACTTTTTTTTTTTATTATTATTTTTTTCTGGTAATTAACATATTTAATCGAAAAAATAGGACTTGTCGTAAGTTACGTTTTTCCATTGTTTGCCGTGCTGAATTCGTGAAGGTTTTTGATAATTTTGGATTCGAAATTATGCCTTATTTTTGGTATTTTTTTAAAGGATTAAAATGTGAGATAATAGAAAATGTATTGCGATGTAAGGAATGCGTTTCCCGGGGTCGTTTTTGCGACAGCACCGGCGTGCCGGTATTTTTTCTGCAAAGCATTTGTCGAAAGCATTAACGCCTCGAACGGGAGAAAACGTTTGCGGAAAAGCGTTTTTTGGAGTTTTAACGGCGTTATTTAAAAATATAACAACGGTATTAAGAGGAAATAAATAAGGCCTTGGTTTGTTTAATTCGGTTATGCAAACAAAAAGTTTCGGTACGTTCGAAAGGTATTATTATAGTTTAACGTAATTTACAATTATTGGACGAACTAAAAGAAAAGGAAAAACGGGAATAGGTAGGTCTGGAAGTTAGTGTTATCGCGTTAGTATAAGTTCCTGGTTTAATAAACTGGTCGAGTATCGAAAACATTAACTGGTCCATTATTAATAATATCGATTAGGGTATTATAACCGGCAATTCCGGCGTTACTGGTAAAAATTCTTTAGAAGGCGCTAAGCGTTTATAAGATTTTTGGTGGGTTTTTAGGTATTTTCGGAATCCGGGTGTTTTTTCCATTTAATAAGGTATTAGGTAAATTTATTTTTTTTGTACATGTTTAGGATTTTTTCCATTTCGTATATTGGTGCATTTTTTTCCGCCTTGTCCTTTTATTTTGTATTAACTTTGATAATGTCCGCTGTTAACTTAAGTAAAGAAACATAAAAAATTGGATAAAGTTTGACTTTCGGTAATAGCTTTAATTTATAATTATTTTCTGAAATTTTCTTGGCGATTTTATATGGGCCGATATACTTAAAGTTAAGCTTTTAATTTGGGCGTTTGCTTTTGATGTTTTTGGTAGCTAGGTAAACCATTTTTCCTTCCGAAAAAGTTGGTTCTTTTTAATTTTTTCTGGTTATAATATTTTTTTATTTAATTGCGGATAAATTTAAGTTTTGTTTTCATTTCTGCGTACAATTATTTAAGTTATTCTGATATTAAAATGGCCTTAATATTAATTAGGCCATTATCGTATGTTTTTTTGTAAACTTCTGGTATAAAACCGAAATTAACGTTTGCTAAAGTTATTTTGATATTTTCGTAATGGCTGGTATTATAAGCTAATTGGGCTACTGGTAGCTTTTCAACCCAATTATTTTGTTCGTAATTAATGTAACATCGTAAATAAGTCTCGAACGTTTAATTTAAACGTTCCGTTTATCTATCCGTTTAGGGTTTAAATACGTTAAATAATTTGTAATTTAAACCGATCTGTATTATAAGGCCTTACCAAAATTTAAAGGTAAATGTAATGCTTTTGTTTAAGATAATTTCCATTAATAACCCATATACGTTAAAGATATGTCGGAAAAATATGTACGCCATTTGTTCTGTATTCGTATCTTTAAGGTATGGAAGAAAATAGGAAAATTTCGTAAATCGATTTATGATAACGAAAATACTGTCATAATATATTTTTGTCGCTGGATTTTCGGATAAGGGAAATTTGGTAATAAAATCCATAGTAATCGTTTCCCATAATTGCCGTAAAACTGGAAATGGTTGTAATTCCCTATATGGTTTATGTCGTAAAATTTTGGTTCTGGTACAAACGTCGCATTATTTTCTAACCTTCTGTATTGCCGTTTTCATTTTAGGAAAGTAATACGTACGTTAAAGGCGTTTTAGGGTTTTGTGGATTCCTGGATATCCGTGGAGTGGGTGTTGATATATATCCTATATCAAGTTTTCCTGATATTTTTTTGGAACCTGGATTTTATCCGTCTTTTGGTTCTCGGGTAGACTGTTATTATATTGTTAAATTTTCTAATGTAGGTCGGGGGGTACTGCCTTAATTGTTGCAATTTGTCGTAACTTTAGATGTTTTTCTAAGGTAATATCGAAGATTTTGTGGCTGACTTTAACCAACTTTTTTTTTAGGTCAGGTCGCCTACTAAAAGCGTCTGCTTTATTATTCTTAAAGCTTTTTTGGTATATAATGATAAAATCGTATTTAGCCAGCTTTTTTGCGTAACGTAATTATCGTCCTGTAAGTTCTCGTATAATGGTAAAACGGGTAAAGTTTTTATAATCGGTATAGACCTTAATTTAATGGAGGTTTCCTTTAAGTATGTATCTGAATTCCCGGAAAGCTTTAATAATAGCCATAAATTTTTTGTCAGAAATACCATAATTTAATTCCGTTCCTTTTAATTTATAAAAATAAAAGGTAATTAAGTAAAGTACTTTTTAATCATCTCGGTATCCGATTATTGCGCCTAATGCGTAATCCGAAAAATCGGTCTTTAGCTTAACTAGGCGGTTTAGATCGTACATAATTAATACCGGTTTATTAATAATTACGTCCTTAATCTGCTAAAAGGCCTTTTTTGCTTTCGTTATCTATTAAAACTCGTTTCTTTTTCTAGTTAAATTCGACAGTAATATCGCAATCTTGCTGAAATATTTGATAAATTTGCAATAATAATTAACGAATCCAATAAATACCTGTACTTTTAAGATTATAATAAGCTTTAACCATTCGGTAACTGCTGTAATTTTTTTAAGGTCTATTTTAATATATCCTGGAATAATAATATATCCCAGATATTCCACTTTTTGTATATGGAATTAACTTTTTTTTACGTTAATTAGCAGATTAACGTTTTATAAAGCTTAAAAAACTTAATAAACGTATCTTGCATGTACTTCTTCCAACTCCGAAAAAATTAAAATGTCGTCCAGATAGCATATAACGAAAATATCCAGATATTTTCGGAATACGTAATTAACTATCCGTTAAAAAGTTGCTGGTACGTTCGTAAGTTTTATTAATATAACTAAATATTTATACAGCCCGTATTTCGTTTTAAAAGTTATTTTCTATTCGTATCTTAACTTAATTCGAATCAGGTTATACCCGTTTTTAAGATCTAAAACGGTAAACCACTTGGCTTTTTATAAACGGTCCTTTATTTCGGTAATTAATGGTAGAAAAATCCTATCTTTAACGGTAATGCTGTTTAAATGCCGATAATCTATTACTAATCGTAATTTGCCGTTTTTTTTAGGTACGAAAAATATAAGGTACCTTACTGAAGATATGGATCGTCGAATCCATCCCTTTTAAAATTTATCTTCCAGGTATTTTCGTAAAATGTAAAGTTCTGTAACATTAAGATTATAAATAGGGTAAAACTTGGGTAAGATGCCTTCTTTAAGGACTATCTTATGGTTTTATTTATTATGTTCTGGTAGTTTTATCTCGAGTTCCTTTTGAAACAATCGCTTATATTTGCGATACTGTGGTAATACATTAGCTATATTTTCTTCTGGCTTTTCGGGTTATTGTTTTAGAATTTCGTTTACGTCGCAAAGTTATACCCGGATAATAGCTATAATACGTCGAATACGTTTGTTATGCCCTTTTTCTTTTTTATATCGTATTTTTTTAAATAATAAAGTTTCTGTCGTATCCTTATATTTGCACTCGTTATTTTTTTCGTTATTAATCGAATATGGAAATTTCGTTCGTTTTTTTTACTTATTAATGGAATATAAAGCGAACTTTACCTAATTAATATTCTAATCGATTAAGGGGTTATACTGGTACAACCATGGTCTTTTTAAGATTATGTTGTAATTCCCTAATAAAACGATATCGAAATTAACTATCTGGATTCGTTTTTTAACAAAAATTTCGAAGTAATTAATCTTACGTGTAATTTTTCCGTTATCGTAAACGAATGCCTAACCTTCGGCGTTCTCGGCGATATAAAAATTTTTCTTATCCTTCCATGGCAATCTAAACTGGTTTACCAACTTCGGGGTAATATAATTAACGCCTAAAGTTCCGCAATCTACCATTACGGTATACCAATATATCCCAATTCGTACTTTTAAGGTAATAAGGTTATTCTTAACTTTTATTGTCGTACATAAAGCTTTTTTAAAGGGTTTATGTTAACTCCTTTAGCTTCCGTTATCCTGTAATTTTTTTACAAGTAACGTTTATCTTTTAGGTTTTCCAGCTGCTTAACCCTTACTTGCAATTGCTTAATATACTTTTTTTGTCGTCGCAATATTACCTTTAGTTCCATGGTACGTATATCGAACAACTTGTTATACTGTTTTAAAGTAACAATATCCTTTTTAATTTATTCGATTGCGTTTTTTTTCGGGCAATTTAATCCCATTATCCAGCTATCTGAATTATTAAACCATTATTGATATTATACGTCGTATTTAGTTATATTTTCCTGTCGAGATTATATTTCTTTTCGAAATTCTTGCCGTTTTCTAAAATCTGTCGTAAACGCTAATTAAAATTATAAGTTGTTAAAGGTTTCTCGTATTATTTTCATAACTGTTTAATAAACCCATTCTTTTTATATTTTATAATCGCATATCTCAAAATAACACATTAAGTTTTTTTCGGGGCAATTTTTGCCCTTAAGCCAATTTCCCCTTACTGTAAAAATATCGATGGTATCCTATAATATTATCATACGTAAGTAACGGTATTATCGCTAATTTCTAAGGTCGCTTCCAGTCTGGTTCTAAAAGTCGAATTCTTAATACTACATGCGTATAATGCGGCGTTAGATATAATCTTGTTATTATTCATATCGAAAGCAGTAAGTTCGTCTGTAATAAACAGCATATAATTTCCCATATCGGTTAGGTATCCCTGGTAATAAGGCCTTATTTTAACCGTAATATTCCTTAATTTATACGTTTAATTCCAACTGTTCGTACCGCTTTTACCTTTTTTTTTATAATCGTAAGCAAAATTTAGGAATAAAAAACTCCTTTTATCCTTAATATTCCACCAACCATTTTGTTATAACAAAACGCCATTACTTAATCGCTACTTAGGAAAAGGCCTTAGCCGCTTTTATTTCTTGTTGCATTTTTTTTTGTTCGTCGTTATTGCGAATACGGATTATATTAACTTGTCTGTTACTGCTGGAATTCCTTAATAATCCCTTTAATATTAAAATCCAATATATTTTCTTATCGTTTTTTAGCGACGCTTTGTATCGTCGTACAACATATCCCACCTTACCGTAATTATAACATTATACCTGGCTTATATTTCGTCGTTAAGTAATACCAAATTCCATAAGTCCTGGAACTATTCCAAAAAAGGTAGGAAATACCTCGCGCCTTTTTCTTTAATTAACTTTGGAATATCTAACCCGTAAGATAAAATATCCTCTTTTTTCTTATTGCTTTTTAAACTACTTATTATCGATTCTTACTGTTTCGGTAATATATTTATCGAATATCGTAAATCGTAAAAATTTGATAATTTTATCCTTAACATCTTTTTTTAGGCCTTTATAGAATATGTCGATCAAGATATCGTCTTTATTATCTATCCATCTTACCTTAACCATGAAATTCCTGAATTTTACAGCGTATTTGGAAGCTAATCCTTTTTAGCGTAATTGGAAAATCTGCTAAGCTGCAACTCGTTTCTCGTCTGGATTTTCGAAATTATTTTTAAGTTTCTTTTCGAAATTGATATAAACGGAAAAAATTTCCTTAATAACCTTTTCCTAATCGGACTTTTCTTTTTCTAGGAAATCTCTCATAATAAGTTCGAACCAATCGAAAGCATTTCCCTTTAGATAGGCTGCGACGGCGAAAATCTGGTCCGCTGGATTTATAAGCTCCTTTAAACGGATATAAACCCGAGCCTAAATTAAAAAACTCTAAACGTTCCCTTTTCCGTTATACGGTTTTAGCTTTTTAAACTTTATCTTACGGGTACCTACTAATACTATCATTTAATCGGTAAGTTATTAAACGATAACCTTAAGCTTTTTAACTTTATCTTAAAGCTGCTAAACCGTAAGTTCCTAAGTTACGATTACTTAAATACTGATCGATATAATAACGATTCGAAATATTACTTAAAATCTAACTGTACCACTAAACAAAAACTTGTAACGTATAACGGCTGGGCTAGTTAACTAACTATTAAACCTAATCGTACGGGTTTATGTTAACAGTAATACGGTAAAAAACTAAATAATAACGGAAATATTAGTTACGTTTAATAATATCAAATAACCAAAGGTAATTTAAATAATTAAGTTATATTACAAGCTGGTACTATCTAAAATTATAAAAAATAATAAACGTATATATCCTTTCTGTTAATCTTCAGTAATCATTCCTAATTACTGTCGTTACGGTAATTACTAGTAATCAATCCATTTGTAATCACTTTTAATCACTGGATCCTCTGTAATCACAAATCACGTAACCCAAGCCTAAGATCGGAGCTTGTCCTCTTGCAGTCTCCGACCGTTTGGAGAGGCCAAGCCTTGCTGGGCCATAACAACGGGGGACCTTTATCGCCTGCAACTTTGGTTACGCTAAAGACGGTCGGTCAGGGTTCTGGCAATAAAACGCTTTAACCAGGTTTTTTACGTTCGTTAAGTGGTTAAGTGGTTCCCATATATTTTTCTTATATAAGTATCCTTCTTATTTAATTAGATACTGGATCTTGTTTTTGACTTTTTTGGAGTCCAGTATCTTTTCAACTTCGTATTCGTCGGTATTATCTTTTAATTTTAGATTTTTCTCCAGCAGGGCCTTTTTCGGTACTGGTTCAAGCAGGGAAATATAAAAAACGGGGTGTATTTTTATTGTTTTAGGTAATGATAATCGGTAGTTGGTTTTGGAAATAACCTCGTCAATTTTAAAAAGGCCGAGTTTCTTAAAATCGAACTTATTGCTGGGCTTTTTTGTTTTAATTTGTGAAAAGTTTAAGGTTATATTAAGCTTTTGCCATAGCAAGTAAACCTTATCTCCTCTTGATAAGATTAATCCCTTAATTTTTTTTTGTTATAATATTAAGCTATTCGTTATTAAAAAAATTGCAGCTTAGTTCGTAAATAAGCTTATATCGTTTTGATTTTTGTAATTATCGTTTTTGCTCGTAATGCAATTATGGTAACCATAAAGGCCTTATTTAGTAGTTGTTTTAAACGTTATGTTTCTGCGTCGTGTCCGTATACCGCTATATAAGAAAATACGCTTATATCTTTATTAATGGAGGTATTATAAGTTATTTAAACAAATAGTAAAAGTTTTACCCAGTTATCTTGCTGGTAGTTAATATAACTTTTGAAATATTATTTTAAGGTTTGGTTTAATCGTTCGGTCTGTTCATCTATCTATAGGTGATAAATTGTGGAAAATTTAAGCTTAGCACCGATTTGTTTAAAAAAGCTGGTACTAAACTTAGAAGTAAACAACTTATTTTTGTTAAAGATAATCTTTTCTGGTATTCCGTATTTATCAAGGTAATGTCGTATAAAGGCGTACATTAACTGTTTTGTTATCGTATTTCCTTTAAAAAATAAGAAATACCCATACTTAGTAAGTCTGTTAACGATTACTTATATTCCATTATATTCGATTTCAGTAACGGGGTTTTTAATAAAGGTAAACCAATAATAAAGTCCCAAACGATAATATTCCATGCCTTATCGGGAATGTCTATAAGTTATAATAGGCTATAAGGCTTATATCGGGCTACCTTTGCCTTGTTACAGATGTTGCAGTTTTTAATAACTTATTTAACTACCCGGCGAAATTTAGGAAAGTCGTACTTCTCTTTCAGTCGCCTAGTAATCTTAAAGATTCCTTAATATCCATATAAAAGGTTTTTATAGAATTTCTTGACAAACTATTTTTATCGTTTTTTTAGTATATAAACCTTACCATAGTATAAAAATTAGTCCTTAAATTGTTTTTTTAATTACTTTACTTTTTTCCGTTCGTTTGGATCGTAAAAATCTCTAAATTATGCCAAAAGTTTCGGCGTAAGTTGTTTTAAAATTACGTATAATTATAAAGTGCCATCCTTTACAACCTATAACATCTACATATAACGTTTTGGAATCTTAAAGTCGTAATTACCTCTATAACTCAGAATATCCGCTTAAATATTTTCCTTACCTTTAATGTAATAGATTTTAAAGTTAAACTTTAACAAAAAGATTATCCAAATCTTATGTCATTTGTTTAATTTTTATGCTTTCATAAATCGAATAAGATTTTTGTAATCAAAGTAAATATCGAAAGGTTCTTTCGTTCCGTTAAGGAAAGGTTCCTATTTTTTAAGGGCGTTAATAATTGCCAGTAACTCCTTATCATAGATCGGATATCTAAATTCTGCGTTTCGAAATGCCTTAAAATAATACGCCATTAGGTACCATTTGTCGTTATCCTCCAGTTATTCTAAGACGGTACCTAATACGTAATCTAAAGCGTTCATTTTTAGGCACTTCTTTTTGTCTAGATTAGGCATTCTTACAACGGGTCCACTAATAATCGCGTTTTTTAACACTCGAAATATTTCCTTAACTTTCTCTAAAAGCTCAAATTCCTTTTTAACGTACTTCTTAATAATAAGTTTCGTTAATGGTCTAACTATATCTCCATATCCCTTAATTAAGTTACGTATATAACCCGTAAATCCTAAGATTTGTCGGATATTTATAACGGTCGCCTTATTTAGGATGGGCCAATCCTTAATTACTTTCAATTTAAAACGCTAAATCTGAATTTATCCGGAAGTAAATATAAATTCCAAAAAATCCAGCTTCTATATATACCATATACTTTTAGCTGGGTTAACTCGAATATTTGCTTCGTCCAATATCTTAAATACCTTAAAAACGTGCTTTTTGTACTCCTCCAACGTCTCGGAATAAATAAGAATGTCGTTGAGGTAGACAAATACGAACTTATCCAGAAACTATCTAAAAATAGTCATAACCAAACGTTAGAAATTTACGGAAGCGTTAATAAGTCCTATTAGCATAACCCTATACTCATAAAATCCATATACTATTCTAAACACTATTTTCCATTTTTCGTTTTTGGCCATTCTAATACGATAATAACCGTCGCGGAAATCTAATGCAATAAACCATTTAGCTTTACTGGCATTCTTTTTCAAGGTATTTATAAAGGTTAAAAAGTAGCCGTTCTTAATTATAATATCGTTTAACTATCTATAATCGATTATTTTTCTAAAAACCGGGTTTCCGTCTTCGTCAATCTTTTGCTTACCATCCTTCATTTTTGGAACTATAAGGACGGAATAACCAGCAGGAAAGTTAAAAAGCTAAATATACCCTCTTTTCAGGTCTAACTATATGTTTTTCTATAAAGCTTTTAACTTTTCTGGATTTATGTAGTAAATTTTGTAAAGTTTGGAATAATATCCTTCCTTAATAAGTATCCGATAATCCCATTAACCATAAAAAGGTAACTCGTAATTCTTTCTGTTTTAAACAGCTTTTTAAATCCTCTATATTCCTAAGGTACTGTAACATCTTAATCTGGAATTCGTATTTCCTTAATAATATAACAAGCCCTTTAATCTTCTTTATCTTCCCAGGAAAATACTTGCTTTTTCCAATTAATACGTAAATTACTAAAACGAAACCATAACATTCCTAAAATAATATCGTATTCTAAAATGTCGGCTATATCAAAAATAATCCTTTCTAAATATCCTTATATTTTAACTGGAAATTCCTCTATTTCCTTAAGAATTCGACCGTTTTCGTAAATAAACAAGCTTCCATTAACGGTACGTAATTTATAAAATTATAACTTATACCTCCAAGGGATTTAGTACTTTTCTGCCATAGCAGGTAAAATAAAATTACTTTCCGCGCCTAAATCAATTATTACCTTAAGCGTCTTGTTTTTATAATGTAATAAAATCTCAATCTAACTTCTAAGTCCTATTTTGGCTTCGCATAAGGTCTTATATCGGCGGGCTTTTCGATACCTTAATTTCGAAAACTTTTAAAGTTTTTTAATTAATAAAATTAAAAACGTTTCCATTCTTAGGCCTTTTTAATCACGTGCTTAAAATAATAATTATCCATATATGTAAACTAAGTTCGTCTGCTATATTAACATTAAAGTTCTGGAACTATATAAATTTAAGTTGGTTCTTTTTCCTTAGGCGAAAAAAAACTTAACTGGATTATATCCTCTCGTAGGTCCAGTCCTGTTACCAGGGCCTTATATATTATACACCACATAGGTAAGTAATACATATATCCTTATACTATAACCCTTTAGTTTTGCTCGGATTTCGAATATAAATAACAAAACTTAAAGTACTCTGGCTATCGGGAAATTTTAATACATCTGCATTTATCATCTGGCTCAATAAATATCTCCTTATCCCAACCGGGCCAATAATCGTTATCTTCTTTAATTCGTAAATAAGTTAAATAATTATAATCGTAACAGGCGGAAAAGTTAAAAAGGTTATAATTATTTGTTTATTATGTTCTAGTACTATCGGGCTTTAAATATACCGTATATTCGGGAAGCTTACAGAACTCGGGAAACAACTATCCGTAATTACTAAAATCTGGCCGCAATTAGCCGTTTTCGTCGTAAATCTTGCACTCCTGCTTATTTAAATAATAAACGCATCCTAACTCCATAACTATCCTAAAAGCTGTTTATCCGGAATAATACTTGCAGGTTTTAACAATCTAATTTTAACAAGTTAAGTAACGTTCGTATTTTGGGTTACCGTTCTAAACCTTGCTTATCATGGCAATAATAAATTCTTGCTAAAAGGAAACGGTGCTAATTTTTTTCTCTTCCTCCTTTTCCTCGCTATCTAATTCATATTTTACCATTCGTACCTTTTTCTAAAGCTTCTTTAAGGTTCCTTTTAAAGTTAAGAAATTTTTCCCTTTTTGGTATTTCGCTTAACTAAAAAGCAACATTTGCTTTTGTAATAGCCCTTTTTACCACAGTTAAAACACTCTATATTAGACTTGTTTATCTTAAGATTTCTCGAAACTAAGCTGGTTTTTTTTTAAAGTTTATCCCTTTTTTTCTAAATTCGGTTATTTAAACTCTTATCGTCCTTTCGTTTGTTAAATCCTTTTTTTTCGAAGTATCTATCGAAAATGCGTCGATCGGCGATAATAACCTGGTCTATATATTTCTTAAAGGATTTTGTTTTAAGTACTCTATATATCTCGTCTTTAACCTAAAGCTTTAAGCCATCATAATACGGGTAAAATAATACGTTTACTAACAATTACAAAATAACGGCCAAGTAATTAAACTTGGTCGTATATTCTGCTATTAACTTAAGTTATCGTAATAAGTACAGTTATTTTATTACATATTATTCTTTATCGGTATTTCCGAATAAAGTTCGCATTTTATTTTTGAAATGCTTATAATCGCCGAAGATGTGATTTATAACGTCCGATAAACTTCTAGAATAATTCTTTAGGTAATTTTTCAAAATTGGCTCAAATTATAAAAGGACTTTTCCTGTAAGTACTTAAAAAATAGCCAGTACCTTCTGGTAATTCTTTACCAGAAAGTTCTGGTAGAACTTAAGATGGATCCGGGCCTGGATTAGGAATTCTTTTATATTTATAAATCCGTTATAAGGTTTAAAAACGGCAGGTTTGTAATCTTTAACCTCTAGCATTCCATGGTATCCAGGAGATAGAATAGTGGTTTCGCGATAGAGGTCGGGGGCAAACAAGGGTGGTACGGAAGCTTTCTCCTTTTCTTCTCGAGCTAGTCGGACATTTTCTTTTTTCTTTCGGGCGAATTTGGCATTTTCTTTTTTTAAAGCCTAGATTTCTGTTGCTAGGAGATCCAGTTTTTCGTCTATAGTAGGTTCTTTTTCCTTGCCTTTAAGTTCTAGTTTTTCGGTTGCGGGCTTCTTTTTTTCATAATCCTTTTTTTTTTAAGTCGCTTTATACCTTAATAATCTCCTTAAGGGCTGGGATAAGTTGCTACTGGAAAAAAAAGGAGCCGGCTTAGGTTCGGGTCATAAAAAGCGCCATATTGTCGATAAATTAAAGCACTTTTTTAATAAAGGGTAAATCGTTAATTTTAGTTATTAATCCTTCATTAATTAATAACGGAAATCGGATGTGCTATTTGTTCTTTAAACGTCGTCCTGTAATATCGTCTTTATTAAGTTCAAAAAGGCTTATGCTTAACTAGGCCTTAAATTATTCGTCAACTATTAATTAAGGAATTATCAAAATGTAACGAACCTGTTATATATCCACTTGGAAATATAAACAGTATCCGAAAAAAGTTTTAATTTGCAAATAATAATAAGGCGAGGAATAATTTAATATGTTCGTTAAAAAGATTTAAAGTACTTTTCTCTTAATCAAAAAACGGTACAGTTACTTCGGGTTAAGAATTTAAATTAATAGCTAAAGAACGAAATTATTTAGAAGCTATCTACATAAAAAACTGGTCTATTATATATCCATCCCGTCTTTGGTAAGTATATCGTGGATCTATGTAATCTATGTAATCTAATTAATCCGTCAGATTACCTAAATCACCTTCGAAAGCCAAATCTCCTCAGCCGGGGTTTAGCCGTTAGAGTGCTCGCGCTAGGCCTATCAGGTTGGCCCTTTAGATAAGAACCCTTGTTTGTAACAATTATGCGCTACATTTTTTCCCTTAAGTAACTTAGGTGGTTTCTCGTTTTTCTATCTTTTCGAAAAGTTAGGTTTTTTTGTAAACCACCTTTTAAGCTTCGTTTCGCTTTTTTTAAATAGCTTAATTTTTTTATATTACTTTTAATTATAATAAGGACTTTTTGGAATTATTCGCCTTAGCTTTAAATTCGCGGTTTTTAACTTTTTAGATTATGTAACGCCTCAGACAAGCAAGCTGTACAGACAAGCGAGCTGTACACTTTTTTTACCATTCTTATTGTTCAACTTTAATCACTTATTTCTTAACAACTACAATATGGAACGGCTTATAAAAGAAACGAAAATAAACCTAGCCGTTTAAGCTAAAAAGAAAAACCTAACGTTTAGTTATAGAAAGTTAAGTTTTATTTATAACGTTCCATTTATTACCTTAGGAATGCGAATTAACGGCAAACGCGCCCAACTTAATACCGTTCTTAATTTGCGAAAATTAACGCCGACCAAAGAAAAATCGATTATCGACCGAATCCTTAACCTAGATACGCGAGCGTTTCCTGTCCGGTTTCAGTATGTTAAAGATATGGTTAATATATTGCTTACTTAACGCGTTATAGGACGCGTTAAAGTTAAATGGGCGTCGAATTTTGTTAAACGGCAAAAAAAAACTCCAAACGCATTTAAATCGAAAGATCGATTATTAACGAGTTTTATACGAAAATCCAGAAACGTTTTGTAAGTGGTTCGAGTTTGTTCGAGCCATAATTACGAAATACGGTATTGCAGAAAAGGATATTTACAATTTCGACAAAACTGGATTTTTGATGGAGCTTTTTATAGTAACGGGCATGGTAATTACCAGTACCGAAAAACATGGAAGACCTAGATAAGCGTAATAAAAAAATAAAGAATGGGTTATAATTATTTAAGTTGTTAATTTTTAAGGTTGGGCTGTACCGTTATTTATTATTATAACGGGGAAAAATTACCTTGGAACCTGGTACCGCGATAACTTATTGTTAGCAGCCAATTGGGAAATTACATTAAGTAATAATGGCTGGATAATAAATAAATTGGGTTTAAAATAGATCCAGTATTTTGATAAATATATTCGGAAACGTACGAAAGGTTCGAAACGTTTCCTTATCCTCGACGGTTACGAAAGCCATTATTCGATAGAATTCGAAAAATACTGCGCCAATTACGATATTATTACGTTTTGTATGCCCGCGTATTTTTCGTATCGGCTTTAACCTTTTAACGTATCTTATTTTTCTGTTTTAAAACGTGCTTATTCGCGGTATATCGAAGACTTAATACGACGTTATTATACCCATATTGCCAAAGAAGATTTCCTTGCCGGCTTTTACGACGCGTTCCAAGCTGTTATGACGTTTGATAATATTAAATCTGGATTTGCAAAAGCTGGGCTTGTTTTATTCGATTTTAATAATGTTCTTTCCGAATTGGAGGTTTTTTTAGTTGTATTTACGCCGACCGTCTTCCCGCTGACCTCTGCCGGTTTTATTCGTTTCCCGCCTGCGAAAACCCTTAGAAATATTAAAGAAGTAAGGAGGTAAGGACGTTATTTGCAAAGAAATATTAGAAATCAAGGTAGTTTATTAAGGGTTATTAAATCGGCTGGTTTTTTAACAAAAAGTAACTTGTTACTTTTGTACGAAGTTACTTTTTTTCGGGAAGAAAACGCCCAATTGCGCGAAACGAACCATACCTTAAGCAAACGTCGGAGGACCAAAAACAAACGTTTTCAAGAAGAAGGAATACTTACTATACAAAAAGGATAAGCTCTTCTGGCCCAAAAAGAAGGGGGTGGTAAAAAAATACAGCTAATAACAGCTAGAGGGGGTCGTCGTAAAAGGGTTAAAACCAAGGAACGGAAATGTGGCGTTTGCAGTAAGCCCGGACATAATGCGCGTACTTATAAAGAGATTGTAAATACGTCTAGCAAAAAAAAAATCCGATTAATTTGAATTGATTTGATATGTTATGGTTAATTAATTTGAATTTGTTATCGTAGAATGCCAAAAAGTGTACAGCTCGCTTATCTGTACAGCTTGCTTGTCTGGTACGTTATTTGTATTTAGAGATTTCGGTTTTGGGTCTATTTTTTAGTACGCGTACAGCTTTTATGTAGCCTAGTAACGGAACAATTATCCTCCGATTAGAGCGTAGCCTTTTTCAGCTAGGGCGCTTCAGCGCACCTGGCTAGCTGACATGTAGGGCTTGTTATGGGGCACGTTCCGAGATGCGTCGCAAAGCGTGTCGTAAAGGGTATCAATTTGTAGGATTTATCGAAGCAACAATTCGATTTTATGCATTTAAAATTATTAAAATAAACGTTTCCATTAAAGAAGAATACTTACTATACGGGATAAACAAAAGTTTTAACCGATAGAAAAGGTGGTAACAAAAAAATACTGTTAATAGCTGTTGGAAATAATCGGTTACAAAACGGTTAGTAAGATAAAACAGCAATATACGTCCGCAACAAAACTTTAATATAATACGTGCACTTGTTAAAAAGCTGTAAATACGGCTAGCGATAAAGAATACCGTCGATTGGAATGGATTTATTGCGTTGTGGTTAAGTTATTTGGGTAAAGAGTTGCGGATGTTAAAAAAGTGCGCCGTTCGGTGGTGGGCGCCATTCACTAGTATGAGACGTTATTATTATTATTATTATTATTATTATTATTATTATTATTATTATTATTATTATCGTTTAAAGTATTCGGTAATATTTTTATAAAACGGTTAATAAGAATTGCCGTACGCGCTTTATACGCCGTAAATTCTACGATATGGTCCGTTTATAATTGGATATTTTCGTCCGGATTAAAATTATTTTATAAAAATACGATAGTAAAAAAGTTTAATAATATCGGTTACGTTAAAATATTTTCGATATTAAGATATTCGATTATTAATATGTTAATAGCTGATAATGTATTTACTTAATCGAAAAATAAAACGAAAACTGGACAACCCGTTAATATTAAAACGGCTCTAATATTAATAATAAAAAACCCGTATTAACGAAAGATTTTCGGTTTCGGTAATATTATCCGTATATTTCAAAATTATTATTTTTAATATTAAATATAAATATGCATATAAATATAAAGAATAACGGATAAAGTAATACGATTTTAATATAAACGGTTAAATTTCACTTCGATTTAAACGTAATAATAAAATATGCGGCCGGCAAACATTTCCGGTTAATCCTTTTCGTATTTACGTACTTTTTCGTATAATTTCGGTAATTTTGCTTAATAAAAAAATATATCCGTTATTTATTATTAAAAATACGATTAAAAAAAGTAATTAAAATTATACGTTTTTTATAACGAAAATATAAAAACGGAAAACCGCAACAAAAAGTATTATTAAAAATAATTTTAATATTATTTTATACGAAAACGGTTTCCGTATTACGAAAACGTTTAATTTCGAATTTAAAAAAAAAATAACAAAAGGTTTACAATTATAACGAACCGGGTAATAAATATTTCGTACGTTTTCGGTTGGATTCGGACGTAAAATACGATAAACGTTTGTTTTTTTTTGTTAATATAAAACGTAATAACACGTAAAATCGAATATTGTAAAAAGGGTTTTTCGCGGTATAAAATACGAAACCGTAAAAAAACGTATAAACTAAAAAATTCAAAGAAAACCTTTTTCATTTTATTTAATTAACTAAAATTAACGGAAAATAAATAGTGCCATAATAATATAACATATAACATTACGACGTATTATATATTATTATACGTAATTATATTAAATCGTACGAAAATATATATTAACGTAAAATCTTTTGCGATATATATAAATACCGTATTATATACAACTTTATGAAACCGTACGTTAACGAATTAATTTCCACGATACATATAATTTACCTTAAGTAAAACGATAATTACAATATATAACTAACAAAACAAACGTAATAACGAAAAAAAAATTCGATTAATAACAGTAAAAAAACGTTAACGTACGGTTTCGTACGGCATCGTACGAATAAAATTTCGACCGTTTTAACGTTAATTTATCTAATCGTTCTTAATTAAGATTAATAAGGATAGTTTCATTTCGTACAGCCACGTCCGATTTAGCTCGAATTCTTAGCCACGTCCCGGATGCATGCAAGCCCGCATTATGGCACGGGATTGAAATTATATTATAGTAGATATAAGTTGTTGACCTGTCACTTAGCCAAGTCAACTTTTTGGAGCAATAAACTTGCATAACCCATAGGGCTTATCAGGATACGAGAGGTAACATTCCGCAATGATGGAATATACGAATATATGGGGCCCAGATATTTGTAGGGCTATTAGGTTACCATGGCGGCCGCTCCGAGGGCTGATTACCTACCTTCTGCGACTTCCTTGCCCACGCGGATTGAACTTCTCGATGCGTCTTGTTACCGAAATTATGTATCTACCTACCCAGGACCAAAAGGGTGACTACTTTGGAATGAAGTCAACCGACGATGTCCAATCGGGCCGATCATGACTTTCTTGGACGAGAAGGTGGATCTTCCGGCCTCGACCCCTCGGGGAACCCCAGGTCCACCAACCGATACCCAGGCGTTCGCTCATTGGGTCAGGGTACCCGCGTAAATAAGGGGTCGTCTAGGTAAACTTGGACTGGGGATGACCTCCAGGTCTTCATCAAAGCAAAAAAATCGAACATTCTCCGCCGGATGACACATTACCTAATATGCAATACACTAATTTATGGAGAGGGTTTTTAAAATTTCAGGGAAACAACATGGAAGCCGTCATTTACGTGTGTAAGGATGGAGATTCTTAAGCTACATATAAATGCAGGTGGTGATTCCTAGGCCCCCCGGACTGTAGTACATACAAGCCTTCAGTTATTATTATGGAGTCCGAGAGCCCTACATGGTATCCGCATGTCGAGGCCGTCCAAAGAGCTGTCTCAGGAACAATGGTTTATTTTTGGAATTCCGCGACGTGGACTCGTTTGTAATCTATATGTATGAATTGTTCTTCTCGTTGTCTGGTTACACACGCATTTCCCATTCGGCCCGTGGCGCCCCGGCATCTGGTAGGCACACCTCCATGTTGTCAAGACCTCAAAACCAAGATCTGTAGGTGGAGGTGGAGAACAGCTGGCGAATAGACGATCGTATCCCCGCTGCGTGGCCCCTTGAGTGAAATGCTTGACATACAGTATCTGTTGTTTTTCTCCTTTCTTTTCCTTTCTGCACCGGGTTGTCGCGCTGATTCGCTCCGTCGCTACGTACCAACCCCATTAGGAGGGTCATGTAACGTCGCTCTCCTGTCTGGCCTTGCCCTCCCCCTCCACTTCGTAGTAATTCCGAATTCCGAGTCAGACGACTCGACCAATACGCCAATCTCGGTGCCCCAAAGCAACCCTATTCCCCCAGTCGGTCAGGTTGCTGGCCATCATACGCTGACAGCCTCCTGTCAAGCAAGCAGCCTCGATCAGCTGAACCGCAGCTGAGTCCGCTGTGAGTGGAGTCTGCTATATCATACTGGTGGTGGCCCGGATATAAGCCTGTACGTATATGTTTGTTATTATTTGTTGTACGGACGGTTGATGCTATCTTACTGGGATGTCCATAGATACCGAAGTAGACTCATTGGCCGGACACATCCCAGCTGCTGTCTCCCTGGTCCGGAGGTAAAGTACTTCGGTTATCTCTTTCCACTTTACCCCTCTGCTTGCATAGAAGTGTGGTGTGTAGTTACTATGCACGCGTCTATCCTGCCATTCAGATAGATAAATGACCTGCATACGTGCCGAGATTTCAGCATGGGTTTGCGTTGCAACCAGAGACCAGATCTTCGGGACGGAAGGAGGAGAGATGACGTCTGTCGATCTTTCGACCGCTCTAGATACAGGAGAAAGCTAGGGGTGACGGATGAGGTGCCTACCGCCTGACTTGAGGCACTCTCTCGGAACCTCACCACGATGTGTGGCTGAATGCCGAGGCAAATTTACTGCCTATATGCTATAGCACTGGTAGTCGGAGTAGGTGTTGTCTTTCGGCCGCAATTAAAGCGATCAGTGCTCGTGCAATGGTGTGGTGCGAACACTAACCTCCAAAGGGCCATTTCTCCATGTTCCCCCATCCAATCCCCAGCTCTCCACGTTTGGGGTTTTTCACCTCCAGAAGCTAATGGTTGACGGTTGTCCGGGCGGCCTTGTGCCTGAACGCATCTCGGCTATGAGCAATGGTGTCTCGAGCACGAAGACGGCCCTTTTCCACCCTGCGCTGTTGGCCGGCATCCTGGCTGCAGGATATCGCGCACCAATGACCAGCGGCGCTTCAAGGGCTCTAGATCCAAGGGGCGGATCCTATGCCGCCTGGGCTCAATCCGATCCCTGTATCAAATTCACGTATGTAACCGTTGAGAAACATACGACTGGTACAGTACTCTCCCACGAAGTCCCTCCCACAGGTTACTTGCTGCCACATGGCCCCGTGGTGGTAGTCGGTATGTACTCCCAGACTCAGTGCCATTGCCGGGCCCCTGATCCTTGTTGGGCACATTGTGCTTAAGGATCGTTTCATCTGGCTCTTATGCTCGCCGGCCTCGCTGGGAATTGCGCTGGTATAAGACAACCAGGAATCCGCTTCTGCAGGGTCGACTTCCCGTTGCGCTCTCCTAGCCACGTCCTTAGTCACCGGTCGACTGGAGTATTCTCTTGAGACCGCAGCCCGCACGCTCTTGAGCATTGCCTGACCACTGATTCCTACCCGGGAAATAGGGTATCTAAGCAACGATGCCTGGGGGTGTTATTCCAGCCGTGGAAGGCACGGCCAACCTCGACCGGGTCGAGGCACCCGTCACTCTCAAGGCCTATATGATCTGTGTCTTCGCCGCTTTCGGTGGTTTTCTGTTCGGTTATGATATCGGTAAGACTTGGAAGGTTGGATTCTTGGTATGGCTTGAGAGGACTAATGATGGTTAGGATGGATGGGTGGCGTGTTGGCCATGCCGTACTTCATCACCCTTTACACCGGCATACCATACGACTACGAAAGGGGCCAGCCCATTGGCGTCGCCATGAAGGACTTTGTCATCCCCCCGTCGACGGCTTCTCTCTTCACCTCCATCTTATCCTGCGGAACCTTCTTCGGCGCCCTGATCGGCGGTGATATTGCCGACTTCATCGGTCGTCGACCTACGATTATCTCGGGATGTTTTGTGTTCTGCACCGGTTGTGTCATGCAGATCTCCAGCACGAACCAGGAAGTCCTGTTCGTCTTCGGTCGTCTCATCGCCGGTGTCGGTGTCGGTTTCATCTCTGCTGTCGTCATCTTGTACATGTCTGAGATCGCCCCCAAAAAGGTCCGTGGTGCCATCGTCTCTGGCTACCAATTCTGCATCACCATCGGTATCCTCTTGGCCAACTGCGTTGTGTACTCAACTCAGGGATACAGCAGTCCCGCCTCCTACCGAACCCCCATTGGTATTCAGTTTGTCTGGGCCGTCGTTCTGGGAGTTGGTCTGTTTGTACTTCCCGAGTCTCCTCGTTTCTTCGTCAAGAAGGGCAGGATCGAGGACGCTGCGAAGGCGCTCGCTCACGTGCGTGGCCAGCCGCAGGATTCGGATTACATCAAGGATGAGCTGGCTGAAATCGTCGCCAACTATGAGATCGAATCGGCTCTCATTCCCGAGACTAGCTACGTCGGCTCGTGGCTCGCTCCCTTCAAGGGGTCACTTAGCAAGGGTAACAGCCCTATCCGCCGTACCATCCTTGGTACCGGCCTGCAGATGATGCAACAGTTCACTGGTATCAACTTCGTCTTCTACTTCGGTCCCCCCTTTTTCAAACAGCTCGGCACCATCAAAAACCCGTTCCTGATCTCCCTGATCACCACTCTCGTCAACGTCTTGTCTACGCCCGCCTCGTTCTACGCTATTGAGAAGTTCGGCCGTCGCGCGTTGCTCCTCGGCGGCGGATGCGGTATGGTCATCTCCCAGTTCATCGTCGGAGCTATCGGTGTCACGGAGGGTCGGATAAAGGAAAACAACCCCCAGGCTGTCAAGGCTATGATTGCCTTCATCTGCATCAACATCGCTTGCTTCGCGACCACCTGGGGACCGACCGCGTGGGTCGTTGTCGGGGAGGCCTTCCCTCTTGCCATCCGATCCCGTGGTGTTGGCATTTCCACCGCTTCCAACTGGTTCTGGAACACCATCATTGGTGAGTATTGTGTCATTATATACAAGCCTAAAACCCTTGAAATTCCATTGATGCTTGCACTGACCAATCCGTTCTACAGCTGTCATCACCCCTTTCCTCGTCGGCGAGGACAAGGCCGCCCTCGGGCCCAGTGTGTTCTTCCTCTGGGGCAGTCTTGCCTGCCTCAGTGTGACGTTCGCGTACTTCCTCTGCCCCGAACTCAAGGGTCTGTCCCTCGAGCAGGCCGACATGTGTATGGCGGAGGTCACCCCCCGCCACTCCGCCAAGTGGAAGCCCAGCCACACATTCGCCGCTGAGCTGAACCACGTTGCGGATAACGACAAGCCGCACCCCACCGAGACTATCGAGGAGAAGCTTTAAGGGATTCGACATGATACCTTACAAATAAACCCACCATAGACCGCTTCCTTCACCGGATAGAGGTTTAGAGCATGGTCGAGGACGGAATTGGTTGTTATGTGTGTCTTTTGGATGAATTCGGTGGTAAAATGTGCTTTCTACTTGATACCTCATATACATACCCCTGTGTCTACGGGCACAACATTACAATTCACTACGATATATAATGTCGACGAAAAAACCCTTGTTGATAAGGGCCATGTTTCCACCGCTTGCTTGGTTAGCTTCGCGAAACATGGTGGCTTGCATGAATTCGTCTCAAATGAGCGTAAGGGGTCCAATTCTGATGTAGGTGTAACCTAGCAGAACGGGTATGCCATCCTCCCTCAATCACCGGTAAGGTTCGAGGCACTCGGTCGCTAGCCACCAGGGCAAGTCCCATTGTTCGAGCACGGTTGAGGTCCTAGATAGGCACCTCAGTCGACGTCGGAATGGGGGGGCGCCACCATCAGCGCCACGTACGCCCCCCGGCAATCAACCCCGCAAGTGATCGCGTTCCCATTACCTATCAGGCATGGCCGGGACGATGGAAAGCGCAGGCGCCCTATTTCAGCCCCTTGGAACCAGCAGTCTGGTCGGAGACTAGACAACGACGCGGGCTTGGATTAGCTTTTGGCGGGTGAACAGCTCACGACGCCACTGCTAGCGCGCCCATACAGAGTCCCGAGTCCTCCTTCATAGTTGCCACATGCATGCATGGTGTGAAGTTGTCCTCAAAACTTGAAGTTGAACAGGACGCTTTGGGACATACCTGCTTATTGCGCCGGAGGGAAATGCTGGTAGGCTTCCAATTATACCGGGGTCCCGGGTGATTAAGTGGTGGCGATGGACAGCGCACCCGACCCTTGCCAACCGCGATTCTTGTCTCAATCTGGGGTATGTAATCTCCAATATCTGCCGAATCAAATTAGGCCCGGGGGGGTGCGTGGCATCCCCTGGCTTGCAGCCGTTGCCTTTCCTATTTGTTGCGATTACCAGCGCATATGCTTAATTACCAGCCACCGAGGGCATCGTGCGACACTGGAAGCAGCATTGAAAAGGATGATCACATGTCCTTCTAACGCCTTTTCTCCGGGGTTGTGGGAACCCTTACTTCCAATGTATGGGAGGGGCCACGGAGAGCTGCGAGCCCCATTTCCTAGGATTCAGGTTAGACAGCAGCTGTAACTCTTGATGTTTCCCTGAACAATTCCTATCCTAAAATGATCAGAAGGATTGTCCGTTAGTCCAAGTAATACGGTCATATAAGAATCTGGCAGGTGCCTACGCAAGATCGCTATTAAAGGTTTAGAATTACTTCAACTATCCTGCTGAAATATTTTCGAAGCTGCGCGTATCTTGGGACAATCACACTTATTAATACGAAACATTTTAATACCCCGAGAAGGAAAACGTTGTCGTTAATTTTAAAAGCGGTTCAGATTATTACTAATAAATTATTAGTTACGCACAACTTCCTTGTTACGGGGGCTTATTTCAGCGCACATTTAGCCCTGTAGTAAGCTAACGTTAGTATACTCACTTACTAGCCCACACTACTCTTCTAGCCTCTTAGGTTAACCGTTCCGCGTCTGCGTAACAAACTTTGTTTCATAACTTAAATGTAAGAAAATAGAGAGGCTCTTTACATAGATAAATCTTCAGACTACATCAAAACTCCGCTGAACCTGTATGGCGTCTCGCTGAGGGGCCAAATGGGTGGCCTGTGGCGCCGGAGGGATCTCGCTCAGGGCATGAGCTTCTGTCTGGTGAGTCTTAGGCCAGGCAAGCCCCTTTGTGGAGTCGTCGAGATGAACCCAGCCCTGGCTCTGACTGCCTATCTTATTTCTATGCCTGGAATTCCCCCCCGAGCTTCCTTCTGTGCCCGCCGAGCTACCATGGGAGCTCCTGAGGTAAGTGATACTGATCCTGGATGTGAAGCGGCTCCAGAAGCCTTCATTGGGGAGGACGGGCTTGTATACGGGCGCACAACAGCATATTATAGCGGCTGCCATCTGCACGGTTGCCCATAGCCCGAGGACGGTGTAAACGTCTAGGATGTCATGGTCAGATGCAGCGTCCTAAATTCGTACCGACGGAATCTTGCTTACACGTCCCATCCGGGTTATACTGGAGACCAATCTTGATAAAACCTATGATGCCAACCCTTCCAGAAAAGTTAACTTTGGCAGAGATTCGTAAACTCGGAGTCAGGCACCCACATGCTTCCGAGTCCGAAAAGGAATCTCAGTTTGCGCTTTACTCTCTTCGACATCTGAAGCGACCGGATCATGAAAATGGCGAGAATGACGAGAGCGAAGTCGATGCCGGAGTTGACGGTTTCCTCTGGGATTGCGGCGACGCTTGCTGACCAGCAATAACCTGGAGTGAAGGGATACCAGAACTTGGCCAATGGTCGGCATGAGCTCAGTTGAATAACAATAGTAACAATGACCCATATCGAATGGATAGCGAAGATGCCATATATCCACCAGACGTAGGTGCGGTTGACGCCAAAAATACGGTGGTACAGAGCCATGATGCTCAATTTGGAAAAGTACATCTGAAGCGGGAAGAGTGGAAGTAATCCAAGCGTCAACTAGCAAAGGTGAAGTTACGCGAGTCAACTTGGTACTTATTCGAGCGGAAAACAACAGCATGACTCAGTCCAAAGGGCAATCAACATACCTTGCGTAGATATGCAAATTCCTCCGGTTCCTTAACTGCCATAATCAGCGTATCCCGGCCATTTAAACGAACCAGGACTGCGAATCGAGCAAGTGTTAGTAACCATTGATACTGAAAGACCACTACCGGTAGCCTCGCCGAAGATGTCAGTGGCTTACGATAGAGCGAGAGAACCGTATAAGCTAGGTGGACGATCAAAGCCGCCAAGGCGAACCAATCCTCGAGGGCCGGTGCTCGCCCGGAGCGTCGGGTGGCAATGAAGCGAAGAATCGTCGCCGCGACGCAAATTGGAGCAAGAACCGCGAGGAGGACGAAGTAGGCGCCTTGTGCCGCGTTATCAAAAACGCGAAGTGCCATCCTATCAAGAAATTGCTCTTTGCCCGGCCTCGTCTCGATTCGCTGTTGGCATCATGTTGCGGGCAGAGCGAGTGGAAGTGGTATGATGCTGACAGCAACGGGGGGCTTGGTGAGCATTTTATGGCTCTGTACGCCGCAGACAGACATAGCGGCAGACAGCGGGAGCGGCAATTGACATGTGTAACATTCTGTTGCAGCTGCCTTGTCGAATACCCGTGTTGGGTTGCATTGGATAACGGGCATACACAGTAAGCTGTCGTGTCACCTCGCTATCAATGCTGACTCACCAATCATAGTTGCGTAGCAATATGGCTGCGCAGAAGGATTGGAGCCTATGGGCTTCCGACGTGATAGCCAACATGATTCGTTAGAACGGGTAGACCCGCCGATCCCCTCGGTATTTTAATGCAAGCTCCTACGCCGCATCTATGCATGCAGCTTACCTCTCGACGCTGGATCGCCCAAATACGCATTCAAGGGCCGCCCGAAGTTACAGGGTCCCTTATAGTGATGGGAGAGGGCTGTTCGCCTCGAACACCCGGGTTTTGATTCGACGTCTGGTGTGTCTCTTCTTTATCTTTCCGCGCTTAGCTGTGGCGCAGGTCTCAAGTCTACAGCTCGCGGGATGTCGCTTACTCAACTCACTTGGCACGATACTTTTGCCCTTGATCTGCCACAGCTCCCACTTTGTAGCAAAGATTTGAGCCGGCTTAGATAGCAGATACTACATCACCCTCGACTGAACATTTCTATAAAGCGATGCTTTCCCGTAACAACTGTTTTGCCAATTTGATGCCCCCATGGCCAGTGTGGAGCTCTGCTGTCTCTTCCTCCCGGATAACGGCTTTCACAAAGTCTCTCAAGTGCTCGTGGCACAGCAGACCGGCGTGCTCCCCTCCATGACCATGGAGTCTGAGCTCATGAGGCAAGCCCAGGAGTGTCTTGATTCTCTCAAACAGATTGATTACGACCTGGAGGAAAATAGTCGCTTGTAGATTGCCAGACTCTGAGAACGTTTGCCGGTCAGCTTCCAGGTACAATTCGGGCGCAGAGACTTCAGCCTTCAAGATGGACAGTGACACACCGACGAGCGAGATGAACATACCAAGGGGTAAATATCCAAAAAGCAGCTCGGGAACGGGACGGAGTGAAGGACTGTCGCTCTCAGCAATTCTTTGGAGTATCTGCTCAAACAGTAATACGTAGGTCCGTAGCAGGTGTATATAGCAAGTCAGAATGACTAGTTAGACGGTGTGATCAAGGCTTGGGGAAAGTTGGCTGGTCGCATTAGATTTCGGAGAATCGCTCATTAGACTTCGGATAATCGCTCATTAGACTTCGGAGAATCGCTCATTAGATTTCGGAGAATCGCTCGGTGTTGCTGAGGAGCTATAGTCCGGGGAAGAGGCATTGAGGCCGTTGTGGGATCCGGTACATGTCATCGAATATGACATCTCGCTTGATGAGCCACCGGGCCGGGGTATCGCTAAGTCTGTTAAGGCTTTAAGGACATCGACAAACTCATGGGAACTGTCCATAATGTCCTTGACTGGGTTTGCCGAAGGTTTTGTTGGGTCGGACATGACCGTCACAAGCACATTCAAAGTCACAGAGCAAGTGCCCTGGACCATATGAGTCAACTACTTGATCAAATTAGTGTCGATCCTGAAGAGCCGCTGAATATACATGTCACCAGGCAGTCCCTTGACTAGGCCGCCTGGATTCTCCGCATTGACTTTGCTTTCCGGAGCAAAGTCACAATAGCTTTCATGGCCTCTATTTATGCCGCCTGTCCCCAAAGGCACAGCCGGCGGAGTGATAAACTGGAGACAGAGTGATGATGGCATGGCATCGGCTGGTCTGACAGAGAGGGCATGTTACCGTGGCTGGATTATGTGAGTCTGTAATTCTGGCACTAGGCAGATTATCTCTTGCAGATTCTTCATACTGACTTGTTCAACTTGGGATTTTCCGTTTCCCAAGATATATCTTCCACCCAGATAGCAGAATCAGAACCAGGAGCCGCATTGGCCAAACCGGATGAGGAGGACATGAGGCAACTGGAGAAGCACAGCCACCATAATCTTGATCAACAGGAATGCCCTCGTTAGTGTGGATGCCGACGGGAGACGGCAGGTCCTTGCATTGATCAGGAGGAGGCCGGCGCTTCTGGCGCTCTTGCAGTGAGTCACACTCGCGGTTTCGCTGTCGTTTTGGCGATCCCGCATCGCCCGCTCTATACCTGCGCATGCGGAAAATATGACTGATCACACATTCTGCATCTGCCCGCAGGCATCGGTCACAACGCTCCTGTGGTGAATTCCCTCGGACACAGGCGAGCTTGAATCCACGGCATCGATCGCACGCTGATCGACGAGAAGAGACGCCTGAGCTAGCCACCAATTGGCTGGACATTGTGTTCATCTTTTGCCCGGCTGAAGGAAAGTGTCGAGGGGAAGCCAGAACGTCTGAATAAACAGTTCGTTGCGGGCCTTTGCTCCGTGCAGAGCTTAATTAAGAACGAGGATAGGTCAATCGTTAAAACTGCATTCTTTTCAAGGCTCCGACCAGTCAAATTGCGAGCATGTTAAAACATGCCAGGTCTTCCACCGCGAAGTCCTTATACTCTTTAGATACCAATTTTGTCGGCGCATTTCTTGTTAAGGTTAGGGTCCTACTTGTACGTCAAGCCGTTCCATCAGGGATGTGGATAGTGTGATGGTCAGCCCCGCCTTATCCCGTCCCCCTATAGTTAACACAGGGTATACCGGTCATGCGGGTCGCAGATAAAATGCAACGCCAGCCCCCCATAACCTTTTTAGCTCTTAGTAACCGCCATGATTATCATTATCACATTTGAAGCCTTTATAATCCCTACAAGTTCTTTAACGCGCGTTATAATATCTTTGATAGTAACTGGCAGAGCATTGCATTTTGAATTATTTAGATTTGTTAGTTTTGTATGTAAAAGCCTAGAATGCGAAGAGATATTGTGGCAGTTGCGGTGGGATTGCGTTTTATCTGCCACCCATCTGCCGGTATGCATGGGGCGGCTTACGGTAGTACAAAGCCCTAGCGGGTAAGCAGCCAACGCCGGGAAAAAAAATGCACGCTTTTAAATTGACCCACGCCTGGGCAACCTGCCATTTCCACCACCAATTTGCTTAGGTGCAGTGTTTGCATTTCGTAATTGATTTGAAAAAAAAAATTCAGTCTTTTCGCAAGATGTCGCTCTTTCCGAATATCGGGTAAGTATCCGTATCGTAAAAGGTAGGTTGATTCTTGTTATATATTGCAGCTATCCGCTTGAGGGTCACAAGGCCGTCAGCACTAACAGCCCTAAAGCGCTAAAGGTACTCTATTAGAGGACGCTGATTGGGTCATATTAGCGAATAAAGTTGAGGCTCGGCGTAGCTACACAAGATTTGTCAGATATAGGGGATGTCAGTTGCGTTGTTGTATTCAGCTAATTGTGCCATTCTCAGTACGCGTACAGCTTTTGTGTGGCCTAGTAACGGAACAATTATCCTCCGATCAGAACGTAGCTAGTGTGCTTTAGCACACCTGCTAGCTGACATACCCCCTTAACACCTTAAAGAATTCGAGGCGTTAATCGTTACACTTAATCACTCTCTAAAGCCACAGCTTTCCATTTAACCTTTCCTCCGGTAATTATATCCTCTTAATTAGCCAATTCCTTTTCAGAAATTATTTTCAACGTCTTCTTCCGGTAATTTAAGGCCTTTGTAATATCTACCAATCTTAATTACTTTTTAAAATACCTAAAGGTTTTTTATAACAGGGCTTTAATTAATTTATTAGTTAATATATCGCTTATAAATATATAATTTACTTTAATTAAGCTTTTCTTTACTGCTTTTCGTAACCAGTAATTATATATATTTACGTATCGCAATTTTATCTTTAATAACGTAACATCGGTAACGTCCCATACCACCTTGCGGGACATACCACCTCGCGGGACACTTTTTGGCAGCTTATAACAACATACTCAATTACTTAACCACAACATATCAAATTAATTCCAATTAATCGTATTTTCTTTTGCAAGACGCATTTATAGCTTCTTAGCAAATATACGCATTATATCAAGGCTTGTTACGTACGCCATATTGCCATTTCTTCCTTCCAATCTATATGCGACCGATTATTCGCAGCAGCTACTAGCACAATTCTGTATTACAACTTTCTGCCAGCCAAAAAAAAACCTTTTTATCCAATATAACGGGTATTCGTCTTTCTGGGAAACGTTTGTTTTAATCATTTAGTTGCGTAGGTATCGAGTTGTTACCAAATCAGGCCCGATACGCCCTGCTATATGTCTTGCCATACGCCCTGCCATACGCCCCGCGGAACGCCCCGCACGGACCCCTAACACGCCGTCTAACGCACTCCCAACGTATCCCATAATACGTTCTCCGACGTATATCTTCAACGTATTAAAACCGGATCAGAAATACTCGCGTATTTGGGTTAAAGATTCGGTCGAAAATAGTTATTTAATCGGTTGGCTTTAAGTCGTACGAAATAAGGCTAACATTAACTTAGGCGTATTAGAAGGTAATCGGTTGCGAGCAGGTTAAAAAGAAGGAATAACAATATGGCATACGCAACAAGCCTTAATATAATGCGTGCACTTGTTAAAAAGCTATAAATACGTTTTGCGAAAAAGAATACGATTAATTGGAATCAATTTGATATGTTGTGGTTAAGTAATTTGAATATGTTGTTATAGGCTGCCAAAAAGTGTCCCGCGAGATGGTGTGTCCCGCAAGGTGGTGTGGGACGTTATTAATAAACCGTATAATTTGCTAATTGTTATATTATATATTTAACGGTCCAGTATTTAAGCTATTTTTTAATTTTTTAATTAATCGAAAAGTAAATAAGGCTTTTTTAATAACTTACGTAAAAAATAACAATTTCGTTTCGGTTATAGAAATAATTATTATATTTTGTTTATTCGTAAATTATTTTATAACCTTTTTAAATAATTTTATAATATAAGTTTAAAAGTTTTTTCGATCGAATATATTATTTATAAAAAAAACGTTACTTCAAGTATTTAAAAAAAATTCGTTACTTAATTATAACGTTAACGTTTTAATATTAATTAAATACCGTATAACGCAATTAGTTGTTTTATAATATACGTTATTAAAGTTTTAATTAAATCGGATAAGTTTGAATATTATAAAAGATATATTAAATTGCGTATAAACTGTAATATAAAAAATAAAACCGAGTTTTCTTTAGTATTTATTAATAAAACTTATATAAGTTAAATTAGGATTTGGTAATAATTCGGCGTTCGTTATAGGTATTTTTAAAAAGTTATTTAAATTTTTTTAAGAATTAAATTAATTAGTTTATTTATAAAATCAGATTAGGATAACTAGAATTTTCGATTAGGTTTGTTTTTAATTATTTCGATATTTAGAAACTATTATAAGTTTTTATTTTTTGTAAAGGTATATCGTTTCTGTATTTATTAGATTAACCGATCGATAAAGGCTTAATTTTTCTTATTATACGCGGCGATAATATCGTCGACATAAAAAAAGTAATACTTTTTAACGAATAAAATAATAAGGTTTATAAAGAACGGGGTTAAATCTTAAATTTTTAAATATGTTAATAAAGTTTTTTTATTAAAGTAACGGCGATTTTTTTTAAATTATATAAGGCTTTCTTAATTAAAAGTATTTTGTTACGTTAAAAATATCCCGAGGGCATTTTTATAAAGACTTTATAAAGTAAGTTTACGTTAATAAAAGCGTTTATAATGTTATATTACTTAAGTTTTAAGTTAAACTTAGCCGTAATAATTATTAAAGCTTTAAAGGACTTTCTAGTTAAGGTAAGTGCGTATGTATTACTATAAATAATAAACTGTTAATTATTTCATATTATTAAACAAGCTTTGCATTTTTAAAGTTAATTATGCTTATTAAACTTATAAATATATACTTACATATACCTTAAGACCTGTTTCCTTTTAGTAACGGACTGATCGACGATCTCCCAGAATTACATATTTCTGTAATTTTGTAAGTAGGTTTTTTTAGTTTTTAAAAATAACTTCCTTAACGGGTATATATTTAGCTTTTTATAACTTTTTAGAAGTGGCGGTAGGTTTTGCCTATATACCCGGCCTTAGAACTTAGGTAACATTTTTACTTTTAATTTTATTTTTGGTATATTAAAGTTTTTTCGATTAAAATAACGTAAGTTTCGGGTTATTTTTTTTTCCTAAATTTCCGCAACTTATCGGCTAATCATCGATTATATTAATAAAGTAAGTTAATTGTTTAACGTTAAATGCGGTTTTTTATACCCTGTAATCGTATCGATAACTATTTTTTCGATACGGAACGTACGGAAAGTTTACGTTTATAAGCTATAAAAAGCTTTCGTTTTTTACCGTTATTTTAGGTTAAATAAAATAATAAGAATTTAAAGTTTCCTTTATTTTTTCCGTCGACGTAATGATCGTAACAGTTATTAAAGCAGACGTTGGCGGCGGTAATAATCTAAGAAATGGAAGTAGTTCGAATATAACGGTTATATAAAGATAATCAATTTTTTACAAACAGGTTTTTTTTTGTACGTTACTTTAGACGCCTATGCTTTTTTAAAACCATTCCTTTTGCCCAGCCGGTAATTAAATTATTTCACTTAAGTTTTTATATTTTATATATATATAATGGCTATAAGCCTAATCAGGTACGTAAACTTATTGAAGTAAGTTTTGTAACTTGTTTTCGGTAACGTAAAAAAAGTTGTTTTTTAAGTTTTTAATGTTACCTAAAAAGGTGGCCTTTTCGTTAACGGATTTTAAATTTCGTAAATATTAATTAATCGGTAACCGACAAAAAAGCTTATTTACGTTTTAGGATTTAAGTTTTGGAACTTTTATTCTTTCTTTATAGTAACAGTTATTATAACGTAAGTTATATAGCTGTAAGCTTATAAATGGGCCTATTAAGATTTGCAATTAAGCATTAAAACGTTGTTTTTATATACTAAATAAATATAATAAACCTTATATAAAGTTTGCTAAAAGAAAAAGTATTTAAGAGTACGGTTATATAGGTATATTGCAGCTTTAAAGATATATATAATTAAAAACGTAAATAACTTAACGTTATTTCGTATAATAATTACTTTTTCCTTAATTACACGTTTCAAACGTTCCGTACCCCCGTTTTAAACCTAGGTATACAGTACTAAAAGCTTAAGCTTAATGTTAAAAAGGAAGCGATTAAAAAATATTTCGAAGTTGGTAATTCTTTAGAATTTCAGTATCGTATTTAATTACCTGTAAAAAAACTTTATCTTGGTTTTTTAAAACGCTTAGCAAATATCGAAACGCAATAATTAATATATTTTGTTTTCGGGTTTTAAGGTAAATATTTTAAATAACACCTAAATATCTATCGATAACAAATATAACGTATTTATACTTTTAATGTTTTTTTTTAAAATTAATAAAATTAATGGTTATTTTTTATCTTAATCGGGAAGTTTCTTTTTTAAGTTCGCGGCGTATTTACTTTTTAACTTTTACCTTACTATATGCCTGACATTCGATAATTATAGGATCTTTTAACCGGATTTTCTTGGTATATAATTGCAATTACGTTATTATTTTAAGGCCTAAGTAGCTTAATTATAGGTGCTATAAAGTACCGTTACCAGTACGCGGCAGTTTTAACGTTAATAAGTTAATATTTCGTTTATAAATAACCAGGGTTACAAGAAACGTTATTATGTTAATGTTTTCGATAACAAATTAATTAAATTTATTTATTAAAATAACTACAATTTAATTATAATTATTTCGAATATAATTATTAATCTTCCGGTTATTTTATTAATAACTTTTTTTTCAGAATTATCGAAATAATATTAAATTATAAGCGAATTATTCGCAATAAGCCACGTTATATAACCGTAACGTTTTCGTACCGCTAGGGTTTCGAAATAATACATTAACCTTTTTGTAACCTTTAATTGGGACGAAGTTGTTACTTACGTATACCCCGTCGCTTTATACGGTTAGTTTAAAAATTAAAAACTTATTAATAAGGTTAAAAACGTATATTATAAACCTTAATTTTAAAATAGACAAATTCCGTAAAGGGTAAAAGGATAAGCTTATGGCGTCTTATTAATTAATAATTAGGAAGTTCGCTAGGATTTGTTTTATTTCTTTTAAGAATTAATCGGTTTTTTGTATAATTATTTTATTTATAAATTTAAATATTCGGTTAATTTTTTTTAAAAAAACTAATCGAAAGTTATTCGATTTCGAACTAATTTTTCGGTTGTTTTGTTAGGTATAAATTTTACTAAAGCTTTATTAAAGAATGCATAATAATATTAAAAAAGCTTATATATTAGGTTTAGATATACCTTATAACATATGTCTTAAGCATTTAATTTTTCGCGTTTTCGTTTATTAATGCTTTTATCCGTATTAGAACCTTCTTAATTGCTTCGTTTCGGTTTTCGTTCAAAGGGTTTATTTTGCGGTTAACGGTTAAAAAATTTGTTATCTTCCTAATTAGGATTATTTTGATTAGTAAGGTTTGCAGAAGCTCCGTAAAAGGTCCGAAACGATACCTTTATATTTCGTAATATAAAGGGAAGATAAGTTATGGTCCAGTAATCCAAAAGGTTAACCGTTACCTTTTGGTAATTAATTGTTCCGCTATCGATTTTAGCTTTTTTTTTTATCTAAAAGATGGTTATCCATGTTTTTATAACGGGAATTAAAGTTATATATAAATCGTTAATTTATATAATTGTTATTTTCGTTTTTGGAATGCCGTATCGCTGTTTTTAGGTTATTATTTTTGGTTATTTCATAATTTATTCGTTTAACTTTTTACTTAATTCCGCGGTTTGCTTTATTTTTTTTGGGTATTTTCGTTAAGTATTAATTAGGAGTTTGTTGTTATATACCTTACCGGATTCGGCTATTTTGGCGTATTATTCCCGTAAGTTTTTTTTTTTAAAAAGACTTATTTTTTTCATTGCTGGAAATACAGATTTTAGGATTTATTTCGTAAAGTTGTTAATATTTTTTCGGAAAGTATTATACTTGCGGTTTTTGTAGATGTATGCCGTAAAGTTTTAATTATAGGTTTATCTGCTTTCGATTATTATTTTAAAGGTATTTATCAAGTGCCTTATAAAGTCGATTTTTTCGGTAATTCCTTTGGGAAATAAAGAAAAAAATAAGGTATTAGTTTACGTTATATAACGAATTCGTCTTTTCGAATAAAAAGTTATATCGGGTTTTATATGTTTGATAGATTACGGAATTAATTAATTAAGATTGATAAAGTTCTATATATTAAACGCGTATGCTTTAAATTAAAATTCGCCTTTAAAGCGGTTCCAGCTTTTAAGTTTTTTATAAATAACAAAAGATATGGACGGTACGGTTGTTATTATTGTTATGAAAGTATATTAAAATAATTGCTATTGATATTCAGCTTATATCGTTTTAGCAACAGCTAATCAATTAATAATTGCTTAAATTAAACGAATAAAACTTTTAATTGTTAGATATAGGGGATGTTAGTTGCGTTGTTATATTCAGCTAATTATGCCACTTCTCAGTATGCGTATAGCTTTTATGTGGCCTAGCAACGGAACAATTATCCTCCGATCAAAGCGTAGCTAGTGTGCTTTAGCACACCTGCTAGCTGACAAGATTGTTGTGATGACGCCTTGTGGGCCTTCAAGCGAATAAGTGGGTGGATTAAAAGTGTGCATTTTTTCGGCATTGGCTGGTAAGGTATAGTACAGTAAAGGGCCAAATTAATCCGGTCCAATTGGAAAATCACAGCAAAAACGTCCATTTTGCTATTATTTCAATACTTAATAAAATTAGGTGACTTTGAAATTTGTGGGTGGTCCTCACTTAAATCTTATATACCCACTATTTTAAAAACGGCAAATTAAAATAAAATAAAAATAGAAAAAATAAAAAATAAAAAGATTTATATAAATTTAAAATCTATGTTTTAAATAAAGACTGCTAATAATATAAAATATTGATTAATTAACGAAATATCTTATAATAAAAAGATTTAAAATATTTATTAATATTATTTAATATTAAAAGTTTTATTACTTTATATATGGTAATATAGATCCAATCCGAGGAAATAAAGTTAAGCCAATATATAAAAATCATTCCACGGTTAATTTTCACGATAAATACTATATCTAGTATTTTTGAATACGATAACTTTTTAAATGGTTTTTTAAAATTTGGATAAATTGCATATCTTAATCCCGTATTTTATTCCGATTCCGACTAATACGTAATTGCTGACAAGCTTCGACCCTAGTAAACCTTATGCCCGCTGGGGTTTAGCAGGGTTTTTAAAGGCAGATAATAATTTTGTACGGTAAACCTTAAAAATAAACCTTAAAAACGTATAAAAAGCTTTGTAAGCCCTCGCCAGTTTTACGATTAAAAATTTTAATCTTAATCGTTTTTACGGCATTTTTTAAAGTTTTTATGAATTAAAATACGAATCGAAATAATATAACATGTTATACAACGAATACGTAATACTAATTATCTGGAACGGAAAGGTTTTAATAAAAACCGTTCCGTTTACGGTAATTTATTCGAAAAAGTTACCGTATAATCTAAAACAATCGACGTAACTATCGATTTGGAAAACTATTTTTAAGAAAATCGACCGTACCTTTTAATTTTCGGATACCACTTTATTTTCGACAAAAAAAATTACTTTCCGGTAAGTTTACTATAAATAATTTCGATTTAATGGAAAAACTGCTAGCGAAAATATAAAGGATCAAAAATATCAAAAATAACAAGTTAAATAATTCCAAGATTTAGCTGTTGGAACATTATACGTTAAAAAATTAAGAACGTTAGTTTGTTCGGTTATTTAAAACTGCAAGGAATTTCCAGAATTCTGATAAAAATCGACGTAAATAAAAGCGGAAGTAGGTAGTTTGGAGTCGCCTTAAAATAAAATACCTGCGAAACAGAAAGGTATTAATGAAGTATAGAAATTAAGGTAGCAATTTATCATTTTATCTAATTTTATATATACGGTTACGTTTTCTCAAAAAAGAAACAGAAATTTATAAAGGTTTTTTAAAATATCGGAAACCTTATTTTAATGCTTTGTAATATAAACGGTAAATAAGTTATAATCTAATAATCCAAAAAGTTAACAGCTATTTCTTAATAATTAATCGTGCCGTTTTTAATTTTAACTTTCCGTATTATTTAAAAGTGGTTGTTCAATTTTCTATAAAAGAAACCATTGCTATATATAAATCGTTAACCTATACAACTATTAATTTCGTTTCTGGAATTCCGTATTATTAGTTTTAAGGTATTATCTTTTGTTATTTTATAACTTATTTGTTTAGCTTCTTATTCAACTTCGAAGCTTACTTTAACCTTTTTCGGTATTTTTATTAATATTTATTAATAATCTATCGTCGTACACCTTGCCGGATTTAACCAGCATAACGTACTATTCCCGTAAATATTTTTCTGGAAAATGGTTTATTTCTTTATTATTGAAAATACCGTTTTTAAAACTTGAGTTATAAGGATATTTATATTTTTATGGAATATATCGTATTTTCGATTTATATAAGTAAATTCCGTAAAGTCCTAGTTGTAGGTTTATTTACTTTTAATCATTATGTTAAAGGTATTTGTCGGGTAATACGTATAATCGATTTTTAATGGTTCCTTTTAAAAATAAAAATAAAACTGCTAAGGTATTGGTCCGCGTCGTATAAAGAATTCGTTTTTTAAAATAGGAAGTTATATCGGGTTTCGTAAGTTTAATAAGTTACTAAAGCTTTTAATTAGGATTAATACAATCCCAAAAATCAAAAATACGTGCTTTAAATTGGAATTCGCTTTCAAAGCGGTTCTAGTCTTTGGGCTCCTTATAAGTAACGGAAAACATTAACGGTATAATCGCCATTGTTGTTATTGAAATATATAAAGATAATTACTACTGAAATACAGCCTATATCGTCTTAACAATAGCTAATTAATTAATAATTACTCGAATTAAGCAAATAAGACTTTTAATTGTTAAATATAAAAGATCTTAGTTGCGTTGTTATATTTAGCTAATTACGTAGCTTCTTAAATGCGTGTATTATTTTTATATAACTTAGCAGCGGAACAATTATCCTCCGATTAAAATGTAGCCTTTTATAGTTAATATGCGATAGCATACCTGCTAGCTAACAAATAACATATATAAGCAAACAGCGCATATTTAGCACTTCGTAACAATCTAACTATACTTACTTATTATTTAATATTAATATTATAAAACATTTTACAAAAAGATCTAAAATAACGCTGGCCGTATAAATTAAAAAAACAGAACTTAAAATTTAGTTATAAAAAGCTTAGTTTTATATACGATGTTGTCGATATTACGTTAAAGGCTCGATATAACGGTTAACGCGCTCGACTTGATACCGTTTTTAATTCGCGAAAATTAATGCCGACCGAAAAACTTTCTTATTATAAATTGAATTTTTAATTTAAATATGCGAACGTTTTCTATCCGGCTTTAACATATTAAAGATATAGCGATTTTGTTGCTTATTTAACGCGTTGCGATACGCGTTAGCATTAACTGGGCGTCGAAATTTATTTGATAGCAGAATAAATTCAAAACGCGTTTAAAACGAAAAATTAATTATTAAAAAGTATTATGTAAAAATTTAAAGATATTTCGTAGATAGTTCGAACTGGTTTAAGTTATTATTGCTAAATAAGGTATCGTTAAAAAAGACATTTATAATTTCGACAAAACAAGCTTCTTAATAGGGGTTTTAATAATATATAATATAATAATTAGAATTACTAAAAAATGTAAAAACTTTAAATAAGTTTAATTAAGTAATTAGAAATAAGTTATAGTTATATAAGTTACTAATCCGTAAAATTAAATTATATCTTCATTTATTATTGTAATAAAAAGACTTATTTTAATTTTTAATATCGCGATAATTTATTATTAATCAATTAAAATCTGTAGTAATTTATAATAACTAAATAACAAACGAATTAAATTTAAATTAAATCCAATATTTTAATGAATATATTTAAACGCGTACGAAAAAAACAAAACGTTTCCGTATTTTCGACGGCTACGAAAATTATTATTTGATAAAATTCGAAAAATACTATGCGAATAACGATATTATTAAGTTTTGTATACTTTTCTATTTTTTATTAGCTTTAACTTTTCGATATATCTTCTTTTTACGTTTTAAAACGCGCTTATACGTTTTATATAGAAAATTTAATAAGATGTTATTATATTTATATTACGAAAACAACGTTTCTTGCCAGTTTTTACAACGCGGTTAAAAACCGCCATTAACGTTCGATAGCGATAATATTAAGTCCAGCTTTGTTAAAGTTAGACTTATTTCATTTAATTTTAATAACTTTTTTTCCGATTTGCAAATTCCTTTAGCTGTATTTCCGTTAACTGTTTCGCCGCTTACCTCCGCCGGTTCATTTTTTTTTTACTTTCGAAAACCTTTTAAAATATTTAAGAAATAAAAGAATAAAGACGATATTTGTTAAAAGAAAAATTAAAAATTAGCAGAGAAATTCGTCGACAAAAATAATTAAATCGGTTAATTTTTTAATAAAAAGTAACGTAATACTTTTATATAAAACTTTTTTAAAAGGAAAATCCGCCAAATTACGCAAAACTAACCATCTTTTCAGCGAACGTCGAAAAACCAAAAACAAACGTTTTTAAAAAGAAGAAATATTTATTATATAAAAAAAAACTTTGTTGGCCGAAAAAAAGAGGTAATAAAAAATCCTAGCAAACAGCGGCTAAAAATAATCGTCACAAAAAAGTTAAAACGGAAAAACGAAAATATGGCGTTTATAGCAAGCCCATATATAATACGCGTACTTGTAAAAAGTTACAAATACGTTTAACAAAAAATCCGATATATTAGATTTAATTTATCACATTATAGTTGTTTTATTTAAGTTCGTTGCTGTAAAATGCTAAAATATACGCTATTTGCTTATATGCGCTATTCGCTTATATTGGATGTTATTATAAATAAGGTAAGTTATTTTAATATTTCGTATATTAACTTTAAACTATAATTACGGTTTCGATTTATTTAGATATATTATCTCTTAAACTATTTAATATAATTTAACCAACCTTATCTATATAACGATTATAATAATAATAAATAAATTTACTGTTTTTTATATATTATTAAATATTTTCAATTTCGAGTTTTTATATTAAACGCGTTTTTTAATAATTTCTGTCGGCAGTTGAGGTGATTTCTTGGAAGAAGCGGTGAAAGGAGCAAACGGGCTTTGATGTGGCCCTAGGATTGCAAGATAAAAGAGCTGTAGCCTATATATGGCTGCTCCCCCCCCCACCCCCAGATCTAGGATAGCAAGAGCAAGCAACCTACTTCCCCCAGTCTCCAGAATTGCAGCATATTTGCCGACAATTTCTGTATATTTTCGATAAGGTTCAACTCGGATAAATACGAAGGTTATTCCAATAATTTAATAATATATGTTTAAAGTTGGTTTCTAACAATTCGAGTAATATAAACGGAAACGTTATCTTAGATACTATAAAGTCGTTATCGAAATATTCGGAAAGATATTCGCTAAAGTAATTACGGTAAGCGCGGCCGGTTATTCCGCCTTGGAAAGTTTTAAGGTTTTTATTAAAATTTATTAAAAAGCTTAGTTTTTTATACCGAATATTATCTTAAAATATTTGCGTTTAAACGGTCTTTTTATATCGGGATTTTATATATTTAATTATTAAACAAGATTTTTCTATTTAAAAAAAGGGTTAGTAATTAACGTGATTAAAATAGGAAAAAATAACATATTAAAGACTTTTCCGTGTAAGGGAATAGAAAGGACACGTCACTTCGCACATAATCAAAAGATCAGCAGTTCCAACGCCAAGTGGCGTTGGAAGTCCTTGTCCGTGCTTAAATAGGGAACGCTCCGGGGCCATTCTCTTACATTTCGGCGGAAAACTTATTACGCCCTGTTACTGTAATTACGGTTTATATTTATTTTTATCATTAAATAAACTTTTGCCTACTATTCGAAAAGTTATTAAAATGTATTAAAACTTAAATAAACTGTTATTTCGCGGAAGTTAAATTTAACGCGTATAACGTTTACAAACATTTTAAACGGTAATAAATAGCATTTTCTATTTTCCTACAATATCCGTAAAATTTTCGCTTATATCTTTTTCAGACTTCTATTTAGTTCTCGTATAAGGTAATTATTTTTTATTTAAAATAATTGGACTTAAATTAACTTGTTTATTTCTAATTAAAGTATAAAAATAAGTGATATTAAAGTATAAAAGTTATTGATATTAAAGTAAAAACAATACGCGGTTTTAAAAAGCGTGCAGAAATTTAAAAAAAACTTTTACACTTTTATTATATTGAAAAATCCGAAAATATTAAAAAGTAAAATTTTTAAAAAAAAAACCTTAGCAGTATTTTTATATATAATTTAGTAAATATTATATAAAAATATTAAAACATTATTTAAAACCAAACTTAAAAAAGATATAAAAGCTTAAGATATTATACGAATTCCCTTTAATTTATATAAATCAGAAATTTCCTCTTTTATTTAAGTTTAATTAGACAAAATTTATAAATTTTTTGAAATTTTTTAATATATTTTAATAAACCCTCATCCGATTTTATCCATCTGTAATACCGTTACTACCGCTTATTTTTGCGATTTCATTTCATAAAGTTATGACAGAATGCACAGGTGGCAAAACCGCGATTTAAGGTGTGATTTTGAAGGTGAACCGGGTTAATTCGGCACCCCACTGTGTAGCTGTTATTCGCTTCAATCTTATAGGGTATATCTCGTCCAATCACCCCAGGGCGCTTACTGCTCGACCGCTCTAGACACTTTACCCCTAACGGCCTTACATAATAATACGTATAACGATCACAAGCCAAGGATCTATATAGAGAAGGTGGGGGGAGATTTTATATAGATTGGTTACGGCATGGTAAACCGAGTCCTGGCTTGCGTCGAGCTTGGGATGTTAACAACGCGCCATTCACCAATCCAAATCCTGCGGGCAAGATTGGGGATCATGATCTGCCTAGTACAAAAACTTGATTTGAGTTGCGTGCAGATCCAATGGATAAGACATGCTCTGACCAAAGCCGCCTTGTCGCAGGCTGCTAGTCGCACACAGAAGGGCGCAGCACATTGAAAGCTGGTCCACTGAAAGTCGGTATGCTCATCCCCGTCGCTAGGTTACATGTCAGCGGGCTAGATTCATCGCCCACAAAAAAGGAAGGGCTGGTCTGCAAAGGAGTGGACAGAATACGACATCGATCCTGTTATTATGAGACCTGAAGTCAACGTAAGCATCTCTAAACATTGATACTACCTTGGGCGACGTTCTTTGAAAGTGCTCTTAACCCGTCTTGCAGTTTACCTTGCCCTCCCAATGCACACCGGCTCAAGAGAGTTCGATGGAACCAACGGCGACTTTACAACAAAGGGGCTATAAATTGGCGCTATAAGGCTTGGCAATATCAAGCACGGTTTCCTAGGGCTTCCTACAGCATTCATTCCGCGCCACAATCCCATCGCCATGGTAGCTCGTGGAGAAGAGATCGCCATTGTCGGCTGCGGTCTTCGGTTTCCAGGCGGTGCGAACACACCGTCTAAGCTATGGGATCTCGTGCATAATCCACGGCATCTCGCGGAATCGATCCCACCGGATCGCTTCAGCGCGCAGGGCTACTATCATGAGAATGGGGAGTACCATGGCCATGGAAATGTGAAGGAGGCATACTTCCTGGGAGGAGAAGGGGTGCATCGGCGCTTTGACGCCCTTTTCTTTGGGATTAATCCTGTGGAGGCGAGCGTGATAGACCCACAGGTTCGTCTCCTCTTGGAGACTGTTTATGAGGCGCTGGAAGCTGCAGGCCACACAATTGAAGGCCTCCGAGGATCCGATACGGCCGTATATGCTGGCCAGATGGTGGCAGACTATGAGCAAGTCCTGGTACGGGATCTCGATTCTATGGGCACTTACCATGCCACGGGAACATCGCGGGCTCTGCTATCTAACAGGATTTCTTACTTCTTTGGCTGGCACGGCCCATCCATGACAATTGATACAGCGTGCAGTTCCAGCCTGGTTGCCGTGCATCAGGCAGTCCAACAATTACGTTCAGGTCAATCGCGCGTGGCCATTGCCGCGGGAGCAAATCTTATCTTTGACCCCCACTGCTTCGTTGCCGAGAGCACATTACATATGCTTTCCCCCGATGGCCGCTCGCGGATGTGGGATGCGGGCGCGAACGGGTATGCCCGTGGAGAGGGTATTGCGGCTGTTGTGCTGAAGACTTTGAGCGCCGCTAAAGCGGATGGTGACCATATCGAGTGTATAATCCGAGAAACGGGCGTTAACCAGGATGGAAAAACCCATGGGATAACTATGTAAGTCTGGGTTCAACCTGATCCACAGAACCCGCTGACACTGCAGCAGGCCAAATCCCATAGCACAGGCCCAGCTAATACGTGACTGCTACGCGCGGTCTGGCCTTGACCTGTCAAATCCTGAGCACCGTCCTCAGTACTTCGAGGCCCACGGGACGGGAACGCCTGCTGGCGACCCTGTCGAGGCCGAGGCCGTCTGCTCAGCCTTTTTCCCGAACTACGAAGAGGCTCATAAGGAATTCGACCGGCTCTATGTGGGCAGTATTAAGACGCTCATCGGTCACACGGAGGGTACTGCTGGCCTCGCGGGGATTCTGAAGGCCTCCTTAGCATTGCAGAACTCCATAATACCGCCCAATCTCTTATTAAAGAAGTTAAATCCGCGCATTCGACCTTTCTACGCCAACTTGCAAGTGCCGACACGGGCAATGCAGTGGCCAACTGTGTTAAGTGGCGGTCGTCGCCGTGCCAGCGTGAACAGGTAAGGCTCTGCTAGGTGGATATTAGCTCTTGTGATCTGACGCTTGTGTCTTTTCAGCTTCGGTTTTGGAGGGACCAATGCCCACGCAATTCTCGAAAGCCACACGCCAGCCCAGTGCCAAGTACCAGAAATGGTTGTGGCGTTCGCGCCATTCGTCTTCTCCGCGGCATCGGAGAGCAGTTTAAGGGGGTATCTTCTTAAATTCCACGATTACGTCCGGGCAAATGATGGCATTAACCTCCGGGATATCGCCTACACACTGTACGCACGGCGGACTCTTCATCAAGTGGTCACAACCGTATCGGCGCGCAGTGCGGACGAGCTTTGCACAAAGCTCGACCAGAAACTGCAGGCGGCACAATCGGATCCGGGCGGGGCTCTCGGGGTCAGAACTTTGCACCAAAGCCCGGATGCCGGGAGCCCCTCCATCCTGGGCGTTTTCACAGGTCAGGGGGCTCAATGGGCTCAGATGGGTTCTGATCTAATTACAAGCTCTCCTGTCGCGAGGCACATCCTGGAACAACTCGAAGCCCGACTATCCCAGCTTCCGCAGACGGACATCCCGTCCTGGTCGCTGCTTGAAGAGCTGCAGAGAGACGCCTCGTCATCACGTATTGGCGAGGCACCCATCGCACAACCATTATGCACAGCTGTCCAGATCCTCCAAGTTGATCTTTTGCGAGCCGCAGGCATAGAGTTCACTGCGGTGGTGGGTCATTCATCGGGTGAGATCGCTGCTGCTTATGCCGCTGGTTTTATTTCGGCTGAAGACGCGATCTGTATCGCACATTACCGTGGTCTCCATTCTGGGCTGGCATGTGGCCCTAGGGGACAGCCAGGCGCGATGATGGCTGTAGGTACGTCGGTGGAGGATGCGCAAGAGCTTTTTGACTTTCCCGAATTCAAGGGACGCGCTTGCGTCGCAGCTATCAACTCCCCGGCTAGCGTGACGCTGTCCGGAGATCGTGATGCAATCGAAGAGTTAAAGATCATATTTGAGGATGAGGAGAAGTTTGCGAGGATCCTCAAGGTTGATAAGGCGTACCATTCGCACCACATGGTGGCCTGTTCGGATGCATACCTTGAATCCCTTTCTGGGTTAGACATTCAAGTTGGCCGAGGCCGCCACTCAGTATGGTTTTCGAGCGTTGATGGAGGGGATATATCCAGCAAGTCCGAGCTTCTTAAAGGTCGATACTGGGATAGTAATATGGTAAGCCCCGTCCTCTTTATGGACGCTGTGAAAAATGCTTGTGCGTCCAGGGGTCCATTCAACCTTACCATCGAGGTGGGCCCTCACCCGGTGTTGAAAGGGCCTGTTCTGCAAATTTCGCCGGACACAGATACACCAGTTCAAACACTGCCCTACACCTGCCTATTCAATCGTGGATCGTCGGCCGTCCAGTCTTTTGCTGATGGTCTTGGGTATGTCTTAATGCATCTTGGAAAAGGTTCCGTCAATCTTCACGACTATGACCAGTCCGTATCCGGCAACTCGACTTTCAGACTGGTGAAGGGCCTTCCGACGTACGCTTGGAATCATGACAACGAATACTGGCACGAGTCCAGATATGCAAGGGCCGTGCGTATGCGCCCTGGACCTGTTCACCAACTCTTGGGCCACATGACCCCAGATAGTTCCGAGCAGGATATGCGTTGGCGCCATCTTTTACGACCCACTGAAGTCCCATGGCTGGCAGGGCATCAACTGCAGAGCCAGATTGTTTTCCCCGCTGCAGGCTATGTTGTTATGGCACTGGAAGCGGCGATGATCTTGTGTCAAGACCTTCCGCCTGCGCTCATTGAGGTCCTCAACATTGATATCGGTAGAGCCCTTACCTTCGACAGTGACACGTCGAGTGTGGAGACGATATTTTCCATCACAGATGTTCTACGGCAGGGGGTCTCGACCGTCGAAGCAGGCTTCAAATGCAGCGCAGCACTCGGGAAAGACGCTGACAAACTCGAACTGCTGGCTAGTGGCAGAGTGCAGATCACGCTGGGCGAACACTCTATGAGCGCCCTTCCTAAGAGACGCCCGCAGCCACCAAATCTCATCAAACTGCATGCCAACAAGTTCTACTCTGCATTACAGAAGCTGGGGTATCAGTATACCGGTCCTTTTTCTGCATTGGACATGCTAGGACGAAAGCTCGGTGCCGCAACCGGTCGTATCTCTAACCTGGAGCCATCCGGGCTGATACTTCACCCTGCTGTGCTAGACGCGGCGTTCCAATCGACCCTTCTGACCTATGCAGCGCCTGGCGATGGTCGTCTCTCGTCACTGCATGTTCCGAGAAGGATTGGCAGCGTGACCGTTAACCCGGGTCTGTGTGCGCGCGAAATGGTCAATGGAACTGAGCCTCTCCCTTTTGATGCCGTGCTATCATCGCAAGGAGATAAAGGCATCGTCGCAGCCGACATTGACATATACCCAAGTGGTCTGGATCATGCCATGATTCAGGTTCAGGGAATTGAGTGTGTACCGTTCGCCCGAGAAACAGCCCAAGACGACAAGGAGCTGTTTTCTACGGTGGTCTGGGATGTTGCAGCTCCGGACGTCCAATTTGCGAATCATGATGAGTTCGAGAACCTACCGACGCAGGACGAACTGGGGTGCCTGTTAGAGCGCATGGCAGCCTTCTACTTGCGAAACCTTGAGAAGGGTGTGCCAACTGACCACCCATCCAGGGTCGAGGGGCCTTATCAACATTGGTTCCACTTCGCGTCGAAGAGTATTTCTCGAGCAAGGGCGGGAGAGCTACCAATTTGGCGGCCTGAATGGGAAGCAGATACACACGACAGGGTGGCTGTGGCGTGTGAGCCTTATGCGCATGTAATAGATGTAAGATTTCTCAAGGCAATCGGCGAAGATATCGTCGAGATTGCCACTGGGGTCAAGTCGTCGATCGAGATTGGTATGAGAGATGAATTGCTGGGGCAGTACTACTCGAATGGCCATGGATTGGCAGCATATACCGGCTTTCTGGCTCGAACAGTCAAGCAGATTGTCCATCGATATCCTCGGATGAATATCTTGGAGATAGGTGCCGGGACAGGTGCATGCACCAAAGCCATATTCCAGGAGATTGCCGGCACGTTCTCCTCATACACATTCACCGATATCTCGCCTGGATTTTCTGATTCGGCAAAGGCTTGGGCTCAGTCTAACTTCGAGAAAATGCTTTTCAAAACGTTTGATGTCGTGCAAGATCCTGGTTCCCAAGGTCTCGCGGAGCAATCGTATGACTTGGTCGTTGCCTCTCTTGTTCTACACGCGACACCTAGTCTCGAACAGACCCTGCGGAACACTCGCCGTCTGCTCAAGCCCGGCGGTCATCTCATTGTGCTGGAGATCCTACCAACAAACTTCATCCACTATGGGGTCATGTTCGGCGCCTTCTCGGGATGGTGGCTGGGCGCGCAGGAGGGGCGCGTCTTGACGCCGGCCGTGGCAGAGGCGGAGTGGAACGACCTGCTCCTGAAAACGGGATTCTCTGGTTGCGAGACTATCTCACCTAGAGTCCCCGACATTATGACCCCCATCGTTGTCTTCGCTTCGCAGGCGGTGGACGACAGGATCCGTTTCCTCCGAAAACCGCTCTCACCTGCCCCCGAGCTGTTCAGGTCCGGCACAGCCATCCAAGATCTTGTGATAGTAGGCGGCGACGGTCCGCGAACATCAGTACTCGTGGATCAACTCAAGCCCCTTCTGGGCCAATATTGCGGCAATATCAGAACGATTTACTCGTTGCCCGATTTGTCTTACGCTGGGATCTCGTCCACATCGACGGTTTTCAGCCTAGCCGATCTCGACGAGCCCGTCTTCAAGCAGCTAGACGATGCAAAATGGGATGCTATAAAGGGCATCCTGCAAGGAGCGGGGACACTTGTCTGGGTCACCCAGGGCCGCTGTGCGAATAATCCGCACTCGAGCATATTGGTTGGTCTGGTGCGCTCCGCAGTGCGTGAAATCCCGTCTCTCGATTACTTATTCCTGGACATCGAATGCGACCGCGACATAAATGCTCACAATCTTGCCGAGGCTCTTCTGCGGCATAAGGCAGCAACCCAGTGGCGTGCTCAAGAAAGTATTAGCATCACGGTCGAGCCTGAGTTGGTGCTAGACAAAGGAGGTCGGTTCTTGATCCCTCGGCTCATACCTTGCAAGGAAATGAATGATCGCTACAACTCCCTGAAGCGGCTGATAACGACGCCGTCGAGTAGCGGCAGCATAGGGATCGCGGCCTTTGATTCGGCTTACGTGTTGGAGCAGGAACCACCCGCCAGCCGTTTTGATCGGATCGGATTGCGGATACGGGTCTCTCATTCGCTCCTCTCCGCTGTACGGGTCGCAGAATCTGGCTGTATGTTCTTAATCCTGGGGAAGGATTGTAACTCCGGAGACCAGGTGGTGGCTCTATCTACCGAGCACACATCAGTGGCCCACCCCTCGGGCGATCTTTCTGTTGCCGTCAAGACAGAACCTGGAACCGAGGCAAGGTTGTTGTCTCTAATGGCTTACCACTGGCTGGCTTCATTAATCCTCAGCGGTTTGTCGCAGGGTGATAGAATTCTTGTTCATGAGCCGGACCACGGGTTAGCCGCAGTCTTGTCTGCGGAGGCAAAGCTCATCGGGGTTGAGACAACCTTTACCACTCACAAAAACGCCATAGAGTTTGGAGATGTTAATTGGCAGACAATCCATCGGCATGCCTCTGATCGTACCATTTCCGGTCTCCTGTCGAAGATCACTGTCTTCCTCGACTTCGAGAATTCTGCTGGAAAGAGATCCATTGCAAACCGGGTCCGCTCTCAGCTCCCGGTCTATTGCAGGCAAGAACGCCTCGACACACTGTTCGGCAAGGAATCCTGGAAACCTCGGGCGTCCCACCTCGAAGAGGTCCGAGTTCGCCTGGAGACGACCGCTGCACGTGCTTGTCATGCTCTATCAGAGGCTAGGGTATTGAGACAAGACATTTGCTCTGAATCTGTCACATTGAAAGCCCTTTCCGAACTCAAAGACGAAGTGGCTCCATACACCGTCATCGACTGGACTTCGACCTCGGGCGTTTTAACCAAGGTGAAGCCGGCTGCTTCACTGATCACTTTCTCTAAAGAAAGGACATACTGGCTCGCTGGTCTTACGGGGGGTCTGGGATTGTCTCTTTGCGAGTGGATGATCCGCCATGGAGCCAGGAATGTCGTTATTTCGAGCCGTAGGCCTAAAATCGATGTGTCTTGGTTGGAGGAAATGCGCGCCCTCCGTGCCGTTGTGAAGATCGCTTCATGGTGCGTCCCTTCCTATTGCCCAAGTCATATCCTGGGAAAACACTCAGACTAACAATATCCGGAATAGCGATATCACCAAGAAAGAAGAGGTGGTGCTGTTACATGCTGACATTTGCTCGAGCATGCCTCCCATTGCGGGTGTTGCCCAGGGTGCGAGTAAGGACACTGTTTTCTTGTCATCCGGACCTTGCTAAACTCCTCTATGTGGCTCGAGAATCAGCCACAATGCCCATATGTGCATCCTTATCTGTCAAGTTGTGCGTGTGAAGGCTGACGTCTGTCTTCTGTCTTCAGTGGTGCTAGAGGATACCCCTATTCGGGACATGACGCTGGATGCGCTACTAAATGTCACAAAGCCGAAGGTGGAAGGGAGCATACATCTTAACGACCTATTTCAAGAGGATATATTAGATTTCTTTGTTTTTTTCTCGTCAGCAACGTCGATAAATGGGAACCCGGGACAATCAGCATATTCCGCAGCCAATCTATTTATGACTAGCTTGGCACAGCAGCGCCGACGTCGCGGACTGGCAGCATCAGTTATGCACATCGGTCCGATCTTTGGCATCGGCTACATCGCTCAAGCTTTAGATGAGACGACCATTTTCGCAGATGCGACCATGCGTTCAGGGGGTTACACGGCTACGTCTGAATACGATTTCCACCAGCTTTTCGCGGAAGCTGTACTATCAGGACGGCCGGGATCTTCTGCGCCGGTAGAGATTCTAACTGGACTGCAAAAAGCCAATCCCAATCTCGGAGCCCTGCCAGTATGGGAATCAGACCCTATCATGGGTCACTTCATTCGGCATCGCGAGCTGCACGAGCCAGCTACATCGGATGCCCTTAAGATCCCAGTAAAGACACGACTGGCTGAAGCCCAAAGTCAAGATCAGATCTACGGTATAATTCAAGAAGCCTTCTATGCCAAAGCCCGGGCTTTATTTCAGATTGACTCTGGCAATGGCTCCGATACCGACCTAGCTTCCATGCGCTTCGACCAGATCGGTATCGACTCGCTTTCGGCTGTCGAGATTCGCAGCTGGTTTATGAAAACACTCGAAGTAAACATTCCTGTTCTCAGAATTCTTAATGGCGTCACCATTGGCGAACTTATCACCATAGCCTGCGAAATGATACCCTCACGGATGGTACCAAACCTGGAGGATAGCTCTTCGGCGGAGGATGTCGGCTCACGGGACTTGACTAGTCTACCCCGAACGACTGACAGCTCGGATACGCAGGATGGCACGCCTCATTCTACCAGCGACAGCGCCTCGTCTTCTGTGGAGTCAGACCTAGAGTTCTTTGATGAAAAGCAACTTACCGCATCCTCGGACTCTGCGATTCAAAAGTTCTCCAGATTATCATTTAGTCAAGAGATGTTCTGGTTCGTCTGGGAATTCCTGCAAGACAAGACCAGTCTCAATCACACTGGATGGGCCCGAATGACTGGCGAAGTCCGAGTGGGAGAACTGCAAAACGCCGTTCGTGCTATGGGCCAGCAGCATGAGTCTCTTAGAGCTTGCTTTTTTGAGCGGGATGGCAAACCAGTACAGGGTATCATGAAGAACAGCATACTGGAACTAGAGTTCCGACACATCCGTGAAAAGGAAGAAGTGTCTCGGACCGCGGAGGTTTTGAGAAATGATACCTTTGACGTGGCGCGAGGTAAGACCATGCGATTGGTTCTGCTCTCGCGCTCGCCGACAGAACATTTCCTCGTCTTTGGGATACACCCTCTGGCCATGGATGGCTTGTCGTTCCAGATATTCCTAGACCAGCTAATGGATCATTACACCCATCCTCATCTGAAGCGCAGCACGAGGCAGTTCTTGGAGTATTCCGAGAAACAATATGCAGACCTCGAAGCAGGCAACTTTGACGGAGAGTTACGATTTTGGAGGGCCAAGTTGGCCACCCTTCCGCCACCGTTGCCCATTCTTAGCCTATCGACAGCCGTCTCACGGCCAGATTTGGCAGCCTACCAAAATGAGAGAGCCATTTTGAGGATCGACGTGAAGACCAAGATGCAGATACAGGCCGTCTGCCGCCGCTACAGAGCCACGCCTTTCCATTTCTATCTCGCTTCTTTCAGGGCGCTGCTACTGAGGTATGCGACCGATACAGAAGACGTCTCTATTGGCATTGGTGATGCGAACAGAACGGAGGACGAGATGATGGATGTTATTGGCCCATTTATAAACCTGCTCCCCGTTCGCCTTCGTACCGAGGCAAGCGCAAAATTTGAGATGCTGCTGCAGGACGCGCGCACCGAGACATACGCCGCTTTGGCGAATTCAAAGGTGCCTTTCCAGGTCCTCTTGAGCAAGTAAGTCCCCCTACCTGCTGTCAGTGAGACGCGGTAAACTGGGGAACGAAGACTCTAACCAGTAGCGCAGGCTTAATGTACCGCGATCTTCAACTTACACTTCTTTGTTTCAATGCTTCATTGATTACAGGCAGGGACAACGCGAGAAGACAAGTTGGGGCGACGTCCACATGCAATTTGAGGCCTTCGAAAGCTCAAAACTGGCCTATGACGTTGCTCTCGACATCGTTGATGACCCGAACGGCGAGTGCGTTCACATCCTAGAGGTCCGGAAGGAGCTCTACGGCAAATCAGGCGCAGAGCGACTTGTTAAGAGCTATGAACGCCTTGTGAAGACGTTTGCCACACAACCAGGCCTTGCTTTGAATGAGCCAGGAATCTTCGAGCCTGCGGAGATAGAAGAGGTCATCAGGTTTAGTCAAGGTTAGCATGTGGTGCCTACGCTCCAAGGATTGACACAGTCTTACATTTTGTACCAGGTCCCTCATATTTCTCACAATGGCCCGAGACTGTCGTTCACAGGATTGACGAGGTCGCTCTCCTGCGGCAACACGAGCCCGTAGTGCGGCATCATGACAACACGACGACCTTATACGCGACTTTGTCAAACCAAGCGAACGCCATTGCTGCTGCCCTGCAAGCCGCTGGCACTAGGCCTGGTTCCCCGGTCGCGGTGCTGCAGGAAGCTACACACAACTGGATATCCTCCATCCTCGGCATCTGGCGTTCAGGAGCCGTATACTTGCCACTCGACCTAGGTTTGCCATGGGCCCGGTTGGCCGCCATGGTCCAGGACTGCCAGCCTGACGTCGTGCTCGTGGATGAATACACCGGGCAGGATATCGACAGGCTCGGCAAACCGGGCATAAAAGTCATCGACGTATCAACCTTAACTTGTAAGATGCCCCAAGTCCCAATTTCTGCTCAAGCAGAGGGTACGGCCGTCATCTTATACACCAGTGGGTCCACGGGCACGCCTAAAGGCATTCTCTTAAAGCATGAGGGCCTTCGCAACTGGGCCGAAGCGATCGGTCAGTTATTCAATTTGCAGACCGAGATAGTCTTGCAACAGACGTCGTCGACTTTCGACCTATCGCTGATTCAGATACTCACCGCGCTTTGCTACGGGGGAAGCCTCTGTTTCGTCCCATGGCGGCAGCGGGGAGACGCCATCGCTGTAAGCGAAATCATGGCCAAGCACAACGTCACATTCACTTGCGCCACGCCGTCTGAATATTCGTCATGGCTCAACTATGGTAGACAGGGACTCCTCCAATGTACTGAGTGGAAGACAGCATTTTGCGCCGGCGAGTCTATTGCCGAGTCGCTTCCAGGGCAACTATCATCTTTGGGCAAAAGCGAGCTGCGGTTTTGCAACCTCTATGGCCCGTCTGAGACGTCGCTAGCTGCTACGGCCATGCAAGTACCACTGCCGTCTGGGGAAGATCAGGCGCTAGACGTGTCGAGACCGATAGCAGCCGGCCGTCCGCTGCCCAACTATTCCGTGTACGTAGTTGATGCGCAGTTACGCCCTGTACCCGCTGGCGTGCAAGGCGAGATATACATCGGCGGAGCAGGTGTCGGACCAGGCTACCTGAACAAGACGGAGCTCACGGCTGAAAGATTTGTCCCTAACGTCTTCGCTAGTGGCGATGACCGGGAAAGAGGCTGGACCACCCTTCACCGTACCGGGGACCTTGGCCGATGGCGAAACGCTGGGACACTCCTTATTGAAAGCCGCATAGCTGGAGATAGCCAGGTTAAGCTACGCGGCTTACGAATCGACCTTAACGAAGTCGAACACGCCATCATCATCGCCGCCAAGGGGGCCCTATCTGAGGCTGTAGTATCAGTCCGCCGGTTGTCTCCTGAGAGTCCTGCGTTCCTGATCGCCCACGTGGTGTTCGACCAAGCATCGCGAGACGGCGACCTCAGCCAGCATATTAGCGCTATCCTATCGAGGCTTGAGAATTTGCCGCAGTACATGCGCCCTGCTGCTCTTGTACCAGTGGATCACCTACCCAAGACGAACTCGGCGAAACTTGACCGCAAAGCCGTTGCAGCGTTACCTCTACCGGAAAGTGCCAGGGTTGAATGCTTGGAGAATCCCACCGAGCTGACAGCGACGGAGATTCGCTTGAGGAGCATCTGGGAAGAAGTTATTACTGACCAGCCGTCGGGCGCGCACGGCCGTCTTATCATGCCCGAGACTGACTTCTTCCACGTGGGAGGCAGCTCGTTGCTACTTCTTCGCTTGCAGGCGCGCATCCGAGAGGTGTTGTCTGTCGAGGTCCCAATTATACGCATGTTTGGATATAGCACGCTGGCCGCTATGGCGCGCAGAATCGACGACAGCAACAAGCAGCAAGCGACGGTCGAGATAGACTGGGACAAGGAGACGGAGATATCGCTCAATCTTCTCGACCGGCCAGCGCCAGCGCCAGTGACAACTCAAGGAGATAAGGCTATCGGTGCCAAGGTAGTCGTCATGACGGGCGCAACGGGTCATCTGGGCCGGGCTCTCCTAAATGCGCTGGTAGCACATCCAAATGTAAAAAGAATCCACTGCATAGGCGTGCGCAACGTCACCAGCCGCCACGATCTGTTCGCTTTGGAAAAGGTATCTCTTCACGAGGGCGACCTTGCTCTTCCCCGACTTGGCCTGTCAAAACAGGAGGCGGAGCGAGTCTTCGCCGAAGCCGACCTGATCATTCACAATGGCGCAGAAGTGTCCTACCTCAAGACATATGCGTCCCTTCGTGCCTGTAACCTGCAGTCGACCAAGGAGCTCGTCGAGATGTGTGTGCCGCACACGGTGCCTATCCACTATATCTCGACTGTGTCGGTAGGGCATGTCGTCGCCGAGGCCGGCAAGACAACAGCAAATTCTTGCGATCCAGATAGCCCAAAGCAAGAAGACTTCGTGTTCAGCCCCGTCTCAGCCGCCGCTTACAAGCCGGCCTTACATTCCTCAGGGGACGGCTCCGCCAACATCGCTCACGGTTACATCGCGTCCAAGTGGGCCAGCGAGCGCTTCCTTGAGCGGCTGAACGAGCGCTATTCAGACTGGCCTATATGGATCCATCGCCCCAGCCTGATCGCACGCCAACACACTGAGACCGGTGATGCGCCGGGCCTTGAGCTCGTCGAGAACATTCGCCATTATTCGGCGCTGATGCACGCCATACCCGTCGTCGCGGGCGGTCGATTGAGTGGTGTGCTCAACCTAGTTCCTTTGCATGTAGTGGTCAAGGGTATCCTAGATGTAGCACTGGGAGAAGAATACTCGGAAGAAGAAGCCAGACGCGTGCATTTCCTCCATCACCTTGGAGATGAGGAACTCCGCTTGGAGGACCTGCGTAAGTGGGCGATTGAGGGAGGCGTCAGGGAAGACCAAGAAGGGCAGGCTAGGGCAGTAGAGGAGATAGAGCTTGCTGAATGGGCGCTGAGAGCAGCCGAGCTGGGCATGAATGCCACGTTGGTAGCAATGATGGAGCGCTTCGCGGCTGCTAGGGGGAGGATTGTGGTGCCTAGGGTGGTTCGGTAGGTAGTAGGGCTTAAAGCCATACTGTTTGGAGTACCTGAAAATTTAGCTAAAATTTGTGATCCCTGTGCGTTCTACACACATTTCCCAGTGTTGATTGCAACTAATATGAGGTTAATCATCTGATACATTTGCGTACGCATTCACCGTGACGAAACTCGGGGACCCCAAGTTGTGAGGCAAAGTGAATCCCTTCTTAATTATGAGACCTCGACATCACCACTGAAGCATTTAAACCTAAAAAAGGATAAATTATCAGTTTGACGTTGAAAAGGTCCTAGATAGAAAGAGAGGGTAACGAAGCCTCTTTAAATACACGCAAACAAACTATAACAGAAATAAGGGCTGTGCCGGAGATGCGAAAAGAAACCTCTGCTAGGGGCCTCCCTAAGCCTCAGCCTAGCCAGCCCAGCCACGCCTGACCCTAATGAAGACTTGAGAAAGATTCTTGGAGACAATCCCTTGGCTTCGACCTAGCAACAACATCGACTTGGAGCATAAGGGAATTTGGGACAAACCCGGTAAATTTTGAAGCTGGGATACGGCTACAGCTTAGCATCCCTCAGCCGGATCAGAGCCTCCTGTGTACACGTCATAACAAGGCGGCCGGTCTCCAAATTCCATACCCGCTGGCCGATAAGTACCCTCCCGTCCGCTCCCCAGGATGTTTCGCGCTCGGCAACCATCCATTGGTCGACCTTGACCGCTGGATCGTGGAACGAAATGTTGTGAGTGAGGGTGACGCCCATGGTCACGTTTTGCATCCTGTCTCCAACCTTATCGGGGTTCGCATATATCGGTACCCCCAAGAGAACTTCATCCGACATATACGCCAGTGCGGCCAGGTTCACCGAAGTTGAATCCGTCGATAAAGGCGACGACCGGGAGAAACCACGTGTACGGCACTCCCACGGGTCATCTGTTAACACGAACCCAAAAGGGCGCCAATCAAAAGGTTCGCCCTCGGGGTTGGGTGGCTGGAATGGCCCGCCTCGGCTACTGGAGGCTGCCATCATCTGCTGGTTGAGCTCCTTCGGAATATCATCTGGTCGCAGACCATCGAGTTCAGGCATTGGGATACTATAATCCAGGGCGTTGCCGGTCGGCATTTTACCGCTCTGGAATGAGACGATGGCGATGTAGACACAAGTGTCTTCGGCGCCCTGCGTAGCGCGGACTACGCGAGTCGCGTAGGTGCGCCCATCCGCGGTGCGGTCGACGCGGTAGACGACCTTCTCCTGCGCCTTGGCAGTAACGGGGCGTAGGAAGGAGGATTGCGACGAGTAGGTATAGAACTCTGGGGACACTGTTGCGCTAGCTGCCGATATTGCTTGAGCAAGCAACAGGCCGCCGAATACGGCTCGTCCCGTCGGTTGAGTAGTTAGGGGCCTATATTTGTACAGTTCAGTCCAAGATCGGTCCCTATCGCCTGGTTTTTAACTATATTCATGGGGGTGCGTACTTCTCATTCGCGTAAGTATCAGTACCTAAGTCAGGTATTTGAGTGACAGCAACGTGCGATTCGATGATTGCCCCTTGCGCCATAATGGGCAAGCAATGGTTGGCAAAGGGGAACGTGATATAGGCTGAGAGCTAAGCAGGCTTAACAGGGCGTTGGTACTTATAAGTTAGCATAGCAATCATGTAGATGTAATGCAAGAGAACTTTACGTACAGCGCAAATGGAAGAATTTTACCCCGGTGCAAACAAGGCGTTGGTGATGAGGTAACAATGTATTGCAACACAACAGGTTCTATGCAGTTGGCGTTATTCGGAGTGATATGTAAAGCCGGGGCTTTAGGTTAAAATAGTGAAGCACCTGCAAGTTCTCAGCGTACTCAGGCCGCTTTCTAGCTCATTTTTCGATTTCTTCAGTGACTCAAATTATTCCATAACGCTAAGAAAGTAAACTGATCAATTCAAATTCCCGTAACGAACCAATAAGGCCTAAGTTGTAATTATGCTAACGAAAGTTCTGTCAGCTAGGTACAGTAGGTACGTGTCAGATATAGGGGGCATCAGTTGTTGTCAGCTAGCCAGGTGTGTTATAGTACACTAATTAAGGAAGGTTACGCTCTGATCCGAGGACATATGTTCCGTTGCTGGGCTATACAAAAGCAGTGCGCGTAAAATCTAACTAGCCAGCCAAATAAACAGATGTAGTCTTTGGTTTCCCTTGTGGTCCGAACGGCTGGGAGTGCACCCCCGGAAAGCACCTTTTTGCTTGGTCGGAGTGTAGTAATGCCCAGATGGCTCTGTTGGCATGTATGCATGCAAAGATGTGTGCCAAGAATTAGCAGACACGAGAGATCCGAACTTCCCTGCTTGGTTAATTGACGCCGAAGATGTGTAACAGTAAGATAGCGGGGAAGATATAGCCATGCGTAGGTAATCAGAGAACAATAGCGACCAGCCAATTCCGCTGATAGGGTGATATCCAACATCCCGCAAAGCCACCAGCTCATGTGTTCGGGCGCTAGCAGAAAGCACGTTAAGACTTCAACCCCCTGCGAGGCTGCTGTCAAAGTACCGTGCAGGAGGGAGGGGCTGACCAACAGCAGTGCACAACTGCAAATGAGCGCTTCATGTTTCCCTCATCCGGCGATTTTTCACTTTATACCTTACTCTCACCATTGGCGATGATATACTTACTTGCTTTGACCTGCTGGGAGAACTAGGATCGTTAGACTCTCACCTTGCTGCTATCGCCCGGTCTATCAATCGATCGGCTAACCTGGCCAGTCATTGCTGGTACCGCTTTCAGCAATGAGCGTGACCGAAATCCTGTCGTCGCGACCGACGACAGCGCTGCAGTTTCTGATCCTGTCCCTTGGAGCTGTGCGTCAAACCAAAGGGGCCATTTCTTCATGTATGCTCTCTGACCATTCGCTACTTATTCACAGATACTTGCGTATGCAGCAGCTCGATGCTTTTACCTTCTCTATTTCCATCCCCTGGCTAGATTCCCGGGGCCCAGGATCGCAGCCGTTTCTAACGTCTGGTATGCGTATCATTGGTAAGTTATGTCACTAAGAATCCTACAGGAAATCCCGTGGTCGATGTCGCTGATGGTAATGTCTAGGCTCTCAGGGCGATATCCCTGGGCTACTGAGGATGTTTTGAGGAAGTATGGTATGTATATGCATAGGATGGTCCAACAACACCGAGTGCTGAAGATCAAGCAGGGGACGTCGTGCGCATTGCGCCTAATGAACTTCTCTTTGTCACTCCGCAAGCATTCACTGGTAAGCGCACAGGCAAACTCTGGCTGCGGCGGGCTTATTCAACTTGGGCGCTTCTCAGATATCTACTCGCCGCATGTCAAGAACCACGAGACCTTCTGCAAGACAGATATGAATGACCGCGGGGATGAGCACGGCGGCCTCCTTTTCGAACGAGACCCGGTCCGCCACCGCAAAGTAGCCAAGCAAGTGTCTCCAGCCTTTAGTTCCCGGTCAATGAAAGCCAAAGAGCCCAGACTACACAAACATATCGATTTCTTCGTAGAGAAGATGAAGGCGATTGGTGGTGACGGTGTTGACATTTCGATGTGGTGCAATTGGCTAGCCATGGATATCTCCGCAGATATGGCCTATAACCGCGAGATGCACCAGATGAGAGATAGTAAGTCCATTCCCATAGATCTGGGTCACTCGTCGTTACGAACAGCGACTCACGTTAGGGCAGTGAGGAACTCGGCTTTCCTCGACGTGCTGTTAGGCTTTAATGCCTTCACGACCATTGAACAAGTCTCGAAGAGATTTCCCACTCTCGGAAAGTTTAAGTACCTCTTCATACCCTTCTCGGCCGTACGATCCATGAAAGAAATGAATCAAACTAGCAGGGAAGAGCTTCAGTGGCGCATTAGTCGGAAGGGCAACACAGAAGATCTCGACTTTTTTGAGCAGTTGGTACCTGCAGACGGCGTCGTTCCTACTAACCCTAAAGAATTTCGGCACCTAGAGATGGTAGCTACGCAGCTTTTGTTTGCAGGGTTCGAGCCCATCTCATCCTGGTACTATAGTACCCTTCTGTACCTTCTCAAGGAACCCGAGACTCTGAAAACCTTGACCAGCGAGATCAGGGACGCGTTTACCCGTTACGACGATATTAAGCCAAATGCGCTTGCGTCACTCGAGTACCTGAATGCTTGCCTCGAAGAATCGCTGCGTCTTTTCCCCAGCAATAATACTGGCCTGCCGCGCGTCAGCCCGGGCTCTGTAGTGGACGGGACATATGTCCCGCAAATGGTAAGTCTCTTCTTACACTCTTTTTTGGCTAAGTCCCACCGTATTTCATGTTCGCCGCTCGCGTCTCTGCGGATACCTGCTTCCAGACTGACCGTAAATAATAGGTTCATGTCCAAACCAGCATATTTGCCGCCACACGAAGCCCGCGTAACTTCCATGATCCTCTCCATTTCCGCCCACAGCGCTGGCTAGATGCGAAACACCCCCTCTACGACTCGAAGTTCTCTAAGGACAACCTTAGAGCCTTCTTGCCATTCAGTCAGGGGCCGAGAGCCTGTCCAGGCAAGGAAATTGCTTGGACACAAGCAAGACTATTCGTAGCCAAGGTGCTTTGGACCTTTGACATAACCAAAATTCCAGGAAAGGACCTTGACTTTGAGAAGGACTTCATCACGTACGGGTTCTGGGTCAAACCCGAGTTCATTGTCAGATTCGTGCCAAGACAAGCCTGATGGGATACATACAGCAAGCTCATTGCCAAAAGAGACCCTTGAGCTCCTAGAACCGGTGGCCCGGGAATAGAAATGATGCTAAACGAGATTTAGAGACTGTGAACTTGGGAAATTGATAAACATTGCGAGATTTGTGATGCATCGGGAATGGTTTGACTACCCTTTACGAGGCCCCAGCCCCCTTGGCCTCTTCTTCCATTTGCTTCCCTAATAAGCAGTGCATCAATCTCTTTTGCAGCTACTTCCACCAATGTTTGCTCAGAATTGTCTATTGCTTTCCCCTATTCGGGCGCCAAGGACTAATTCGTGTCCGTACCCCTAGCAGTCGTTGAGTCACCTCCACTGCCCTCTTCCTGCCCGTGCCCTGACTCAGGTCTTATGATCCCTCTCGACGTTGTCGTCACTATTCGCCCGGACCCCATATCCTTCATGCCGTACTCAGTCTCGAGCACCCTGCGCAGGGGGATGTCCCTCTCAAGCAGCACAAGCAACAGCGCCGTGCCCATGAACGCGAAGCTGACAATCCATACGCGCCGGATGGCCAGGAGGTTCACGGCGCGGATCTGCTCCTGCACGGGCGGCGCGAAGTGCTGCACGAACTTGGCCGATGCGAACTGGTACGCACCACCGCCGGCCATGAGGCGCGCGGCGGTCGGGTCCGACACTGCACCAGCTTTCACGAGCACGTCGACGTGGTTCGCGAAGATGGCCGCGGGGATGGCGATCCCCCACACGCTGCCCATGGTCCTGAAGAAGTTCCACGTCGCCGTCGCCGTCGCCTGGTCCGCCTCCGCCAGCGGTGCCTGGAATGCGGGCAGCAGTGTGTTGAGCAGGAGCCCGGCGCCCACGCCTGCCAGCAGCTGATAGGCCACCCACTCGCCGGTCGGCGTCGTCTCATCGAGTAGAGTATACAGGCCCCTACCCACCGTGAATACGGCAAAACCCACCAGGTGGATCATCTTGTAGCGGCCGACGCGGGCGAGGACGATGGCGCCGACGGCCGCCGCTGGGATGCCGAAGAGGGACAAGGGAATGAGGCAGACGCCGGCGCGGCGTGGTGTGGCGAGCTGCACTGACTGGAAGTAGACCGGCAGGAAGAAGACGCCCCAGTAGATGAGCGCCGAGTTTATGAAGGTGTTGATCGAGACGATGGCCGATGTGCGGCTGGCGAAGAGGCGCCGCGGCATGACCGGCTCGCGCGGCGCCCAGGGGCTTCCTTCGAATACGCCGAAGACGGCGAAGGCGGCGAAGCCCAGCAGAAGCGGTACCAGCGTCTGCCACGACGCCCAAGGGTACCGCGTGCCCGCGTACGTCAGGGCCACGAGGATGGCTGTGCTACCTGCGATGAGGATGCCGTTTCCGATGAAGTCGAGGCGCCGTAGCCGGCTTGTCCACAACGGATCGCGGCGGTAGTTGACGTGCAGGAAGAAGAAGAGGATCAGGAAGGAGGCGCCGCCCACGGGCAGGTTGAGGTAGAAGACCCAGCGCCAGTTGCCAGTCTCGACGATGGCGCCGCCGATGAATGGGCCCAGCGTGGTGCCGATGCTGTAGATAAGCATGATGACAGCGATGTAGTTGCCTCGAAGCCGCAATGGCACGAGGTCAGACACGATGATATCTAAACATCCACAGTTGAACGACTTAGATCAAGATTTCAATCGTGCATGGGGACGTGTCGGAAAGCCTTACCAAACACCATGATGATTCCTCCCGATCCCACTCCCTGGACGGCGCGGCCAGCAATGAGCATGGCGCCACTCGTCGCGCCACCGCATATGCCACTGCCCAGTATGAAGATGGCGACGATTGACAGCGTCACCCATCGCCGGCCGAACACGTTGCAGAGCTGACCAATGAAGGGTTGAAATGCCGCGCTGCATAGGAAAAAGGCGTTCGTCATCCAGATCCAGTTATCGCCCAGAGGCAACTGTTCCAATATGACAGGAGCGGCTGTCACGAGCACTGAATTCTCTAGTGCGCTCAAGAGAAGCGTCACCCCCAGGCCGACGATGATGGCCCAGAAACCGACGCTGTGTTGCACTGTCTGGGGTGGGGCGATATTCTGTTCCACCAACTCATTCTCAACAGCAGAATGAGAGTCCATCGGATTCTTAGTCGTTGTTGAAGACTTTCAAGTCGAGTAGGGGGGGATCAAAGTGAACTAGAGGATCCTGGGAAAGGTAACAAAAAGCACATGATCTAACTTGAGCAGACCACAGATGAAAAATCCCAGAAATTCTCACAGTAAATCTAACATGGTAGGCAATCAGGCACAGTCACGTCCTCCACATGGATGATGTTTGGCACGGGTAGGTTTAGTCTGTTACTATTAGCAGACAGGAGGGCCAATGGGATCAGCGTCCCCTTTCAATGTTGCATCTGCACTGTAACTGGCCCGCACCCGACGGTGCACAGCCTTCGGACTCGGTGCATGTTAACCCAAAAAGGTTCCAAAGCCCGATTACACTGCATACTACGGTGTAATGCCACTTTTTGGGGCCGTTGGAATGGGAATTGCCGCACAGCCCGAAAACCGGCGAGCGAATGCGAAGGCGAACTTATTGGCGATGGAATGGCATTCCGTGTGCATAAGTGAAGATGGCAAACAGACCTCGCCAGCGAACACCAAGACGAGAATGCCATCAATATTACCGCAGCTGCCGACTTCCCAGCGAGCCATCACGCAGGACGCGGATGGCAGGCCGCAGCTCACCGATGGCGTGGCCCTGCCAATGCTCCTTCCAGGCACCGTCCTGGTGAAGACGACCGCCATGGCCCTCAACCCCAGTGACTACAAGATGGGCACTGCCTTCCCGACTCCGGGCGCTATCGTCGGAATGGACTTTGCTGGGACGGTGATCCGCATCGCCGGAGGGACCGAGACAGATCTCGTGGTAGGGGACACCATTTGCACAGCCGTACATGGCTCTAACCCGGCGGAGCCCGGCAATGGCGCATTCGCCGAGTACGTGCGCGTGCCCGCGAACATGCTGCTACGCGTGCCTGCCTCACTTGGCCCGGTTCAGGCCTCGACGCTGGGGACTGCTCTCTCGACATGCATCATGGCGCTATGGGGCGACAAAGCCCTAGCGCTCTCTTCGGCGCCGGACACGGTAGCCGACACCCTATTTCCGTCACCACCAGTTCTTGTATACGGGGGCAGCACCGCGACAGGAACCATCGCCATCCAACTCCTCAAGCTCTCAGGCTATGACCCAATCACCACATGCTCGCCGCACAACTTCGACCTAGTCCGCAGCCGCGGCGCCAGCGCCGCCTTTGACTACACGTCACCAGACGTCGCGGCAGCCATCAAAACGCACACCGGCGGCCGCCTCAAGTACGCGCTGGACTGCATCGCGGACCCCCAGAGCGTGGACGTGTGCTACCGGGCGATCCAGCGAGTGGGCGGACGGTACGCTTCCTTGGAACTAGTCTCCGACGAGTTATTACGGAAGCGGCGGGCTGTGAAGCCCGCGTTCGTGATGGCGCCTGAGGTCTATGGGAGTGAGGTCAAGCTGGCAAGGGGATATGAGAGGCCCGCGAATGCGGAGAATCAGAAGTTGGCGGTGCGGTTCTTTAGGGTGTTTCAGAGACTAATCGATGAGGGAAAGCTGGTGGCGCATCCGTCGCAGGTCCTGGAAGGAGGACTGGACGGTGTACTGGCTGGGTTGGATCTACTGAAGTCGGGCTCGGTGTCCGGCAAGAAGTTTGTGGCTCTGATGGAGTGAAAGGACCAAAATGTGTCGGCCTATGAGCGTTGATATCATCTTTGTCTTGGCCCTGTTGATCTCTGCGGAAAGATCAAATAGGCCCGTTCTTGCGGGGGGACAATTCCGGAACGTCTATTGAGGTACGAAAGTGGATAGGGCTGAGCACGTAAACAGGCTCGTGAGCAGACGTCCTCCGCTTGTCAAAGAACGCCCAGTTCCCCGTTCTCGCAATTGTGATGACTTCAACTTACTAGTAGCTGTCAGCAAGACGAGCTTAGGGGATGATACCCTCAAGAGGTTGGTACTCCTAATCTAAGGTAACCTATTATCCTTTGCATCGGTGCCTCTTCTTCTTGAGTATTCGGGTTGCATTCGACGAGCCTAGAAGACCCATCTAAGCTCGCAGATTAGGGAAAGAACAGGAAGACGAACTGATAACAAGGAAATCAGCATACTCTAGGCTTCCTCCGCCCTGTCCGTGACCAGCTTACCGAGCACCTCGTTAACGTGCTACATACTCGAATTACTAAGACAATAGCTACCGTACGCCTGAATCTCCATTTCCGAAATCTAAACTTGAGAACGTAGACCTAATTTACTCCCCAGAGTTCCAATCCATTTTCAATAACGCCAGGTCGGAACATTGCCGAGCAGGAGGAAGGGCCCAGTTAGTATGATGGCCGACTGTGCCTCCACAAATGACTCCCTGCGTCCTGTTCTGCCTCTATGACGAACCAGCAACCTCCATTCGCCTAGGGGTCGGTTACTCCCCCCTTCCAAGCGCCCTGGAAGTCGTGTGTCACGAGCCCGAAGTGGTCCTCGCCGCCGGCAACCCTCTGCACGTTGGCCATGAACCCTTCGATGGGGAGCACCATGATGTCGCCGAAGTACCGGATCTCGCTGAGGCCGGAGAGGTTGCCGGGGTGGGTCATCTCGGGGTCCACGGCGCCGATGCCTCTCATTACAGCCTCAGTCCAGGCGATGGGCCCCGTGGCGTTGACGACGTCGTAGTTAGGCAGGTGCACGAGCTGGTCGAGCGTCACGTTGTGGGCCGCCACGAGGTCCCGCAGCCCCGCCATCGCGCGCTCCACCATGTCCGCGACCACGGGGTGGCCAGGGGCCGCCGCGATGGTCCACTGGCTGAACTGCACCGGGTACCCGTACTCGTCACCGCTGTTAAAGAGCTCGTCGTGCTCGACGGCCACGACGAGCCGCACGTCGGGCCGCCGCTCCTCGGGGACCCAGCTGCCCAGCTCCGCCACGGGCGTCGTGTCCACGTCGCTGTACACGCCGCCCTCGACCAGCAGCACCAGGTATCGCAGCAGGTCTGACTTGAGCGCGGGGTTCTGCGCCGCGCGGTACGCCTCCACGATGTCTTGCCGGCCCGCGCCGCGCTCGCCGTCGCCGTAGTGCGTCCGCACGAAGGCCTCCGCCGTCTGGCTGCCCAGCAGCGTGTACGTGTAGTCGGGCGCCTGTCGCAGCCAGTCGTGCACGTGGTGCTGGATCGACGGGAACCCGGGCCGCGTGAAGAATATCTGCCAGATCTTCTGCGGGATGGGGGAGCCGCCGCCGGCCAGCAGCGCGTTCTCCTCCTCGGCTGCAGCAGCGTCGTCATCACTAAGGGGGCGCGACAGCAGCGGCAGAAGCCGTGCCCTGCATGGCGACGTTCGCCACTCTCCGATGGTCGCCAGCTCCTCGAGGCTGCAGAGTATCAGGAAAGTGCAGAGGGCCGGCCACAGCACCCTCGACAGCTTGAAGGAGCCAAGGGAACTTAGCGCCATCGCCGGCCGTTGTCTATCTTGTCAATGAGATATCTCCGATGTGTTCAGTCCTCGTTTGCTCTTGGCGTTGTCGTTCCCGACGTCGTTCTCGATGCGAATAAAATGAACAGAACTGGGTCGGTATACATAACCATGCCCTCTACCGCTTCTATGGCCTTATAACCGATATATTTGGGTAAACAATTCCTAACCATGCATTCTAAAGCCCGTGGAAACTAATTTGAATGAATATGTGAATCAGTTGTCTCATCGACCGTTCCAACCAGATCCCTCCAGGCCCTCCCTTTGGAATTAATCATTTCAGGCAGACTCGCAATCTCTTCTAAATAATGGTCTTACCGTACTTTCCTCCCTTGCCATACCGTTAGGCATAATGCGGACCGTACCGGCACTACACGTGTTACTAAATAGAGCGCGCACACAGGGGTAACCATCATGAGTCAGATATTGCGACAATTTCAGCCCTAGAACAGGGGCGAGTGGGCATTCCTGAGCTATTCGCCACATCAATGGCCTCCTAATAGACTTCTTTGAAAAGTATTGCATTGCTCAAAAGGAGGGACCAATTATCTAAGGTATATGTACATTGGGAAATGAGTATGTCCAGGTAGAAACCCTTCATTAGTGCCATTTATTCGATGTTGGCCATCGGTTTCAGAGCCCATCTATCCTTCCGCGGATGCATTACTTGCGCTTTGGAATGTTGCAATCCAGCAGGCACTGCTCGACGCCACGGGCAACACTGTCGCTGACCAGGCCCCTGAACTTGTCCACCTCGGCGCCGTCGATGGAGTTGCCGAAGGCGGCCCGCAGGATCTCGTTGTCGAGGCCGAATAAGTTCTTCGCGACCTGGTTTGTGCCGAAGTCCTCGCTGGACTGCGGCGCGACGAATATGACCTCCTCGCAGCCGGGGTTGTATTGGGAACTGCGGCCGCGGTTAACCAAAAAGCACGCATCTAGCATATCTAACACGGGCGATAAGCTTACTGGATGGAACCCTGGAAGAAGGGCGTCATCTGGTACGGCCCCAGTTCGTTCCTGATGTTGCGGATGACCCCGTCCTCCTCGACGCCGTTCTCGATGACCATCTCGGAGACGAGCTTCCCCTGAGTGACGATGAGCAGCTCGGTGGCGCGGTTATGCACGTGAGGCAGGTTGAACTGGCATGGCTCCATGAAGCCTACGGCCATTGCGATACCTTGGTTGGTGAGTGCCTAGTCGGCAGTTAGTTTACTACTCATGCATAACTCGTAAGAGCCGATGGCCTGTGACGGTTGACTTACAGGGAAGGTTTTCCGGTTTGCCGCGACGATGTCGGCAGCCCCCGTACCGCTCTTGGATCTCCTTGCGCCAAAGTCGAAGATAAAATCCTCATCTTCCGTCAGGACATTGTTGTAGACATCAACACGAGTGTCCGAAAGTAAAATTTGCTGGGTCTTGCTGAGCTCTTTAAGAAGAGGCGACAAGGTTGATGTCGCAGATGGGATTCCGGTGGCAGTCGTCGAAAGGGAACCCGTCGGGGTGGACGTGTGAGAGCCGTTGCCGGGACCGCTAAAAGGAGCGGCTATGGAGCAGTGGGCAAAGACAACCGCAGCAACGGCGGAAGGAACACACTGGCGAAACTGCATTACGACGGTGTTTGATGAACTTGACGGCCTAGAGACCCGGGAGTTCTGCTCAGCCTAGAAACCAAATGGGCCGGTACGAATGAAACACAGAGAGTACAAACTGGTAACGGATAAGCTGTAGGAAAGTAAGAAAAGAGAAAACCGGAAATTGATAAAATGGAAAGAAAATCTGTACGAGTTTCTGATGCTTTTGTTGTGAATCTGTACAGGGCGGGATGATACCGACCGTGGAATTCACTTTGTCTTATATACACCAATCTTGCATCGAGGAGGTCATATTTGACATACTCAATATGAGCAAGCCAGGACGCATCCTTGGATAGAGGCCTGTTTGATCAAAAGAATCATCACTTTCTCGGTCATGATGGCTGTGCGAGTCCGGAGTTCTAGCGTTCCGGATGCGCCTCCAATCCCTCGCGTCGATAACTAGGACAAGGCTGTAGAATGCGGACTGCAGTGAATCTACCCTCAGCGCCAGCGACTGTGAGGCGCGAGGCAGTGCCCACATGTCTAGCACGCGAGCTAAGGATCTTACCAACCCTACCATAAGAGGTTGTTACCAAAATAAGGTATATGGACGGCTCGGATTGGTCAGATTAGCAAGGTACTAACCAACGCAGTCGACCAGCCAAGGCGTCAGCGTCAGCTCTTATGCTTCTCGCTCAAAATAGCAAACATCGTGTCCGTAACAACACATCGGAAAAGTCATGAGCCGTCCAATACCCCGGGATAGATAGCTCTCTGCAACATTGCTGGTTGTGTTCTTTTTCTCAAGTTGACGATGGGGAATAATGAGTCTCACGAGGCAAGGCGTCCACTAGCCATTCCGCCTCTTATAAGAATAGCATCAGACGTTGTAGATTCGGCCACAATTCCCTAAAGCATAGACATTGGAATAAGAACATGAGTAGCTAGACCTCTCAAGCGTCTTGCGTAGGGAGCCGTATCGCATTCGCTCCGAGCTGTTGCCGCTAATATCTTCGGCCGTCCATCTCCCGTCGCCCATAACGTAGCTTATTGTTCTTGATGATGATATGGGTTGTAGCCAACCGCAGACTGTGCCTCAATGCCCAGAGAAATTAACTCAACGAACAGGTACCGCGCTATAAGCCAGAACTATCCTCGGCAGCCTTAATACTCTCGGGAATTAGCTCCTGCAGCTCCTAGTCGATTGAGATGTCCCCTGAGGGTGAGGTGCCTCCTCGACTTGGTCGGTTTTATGGGCCACGGGTGCAGAATCGCAGCAACCGGCTTCTTTCCCAGGCTCACAGCTGGCAAGATTACGGTCCTCTCGGCTAACGCTGACGAAGGCGACTGATTATGTGATAAAACAGGAGTTAGCCATAAACCCTCCATAGGCGGCTTTGTTTCGCTCGAATAGAGGCTCACACGCAAAGGACGTGTATGGATCGTAACCCCATATGTGTGAGTGCACATGCACCCCAGAATTGGTGCGCGCGACAAGTATATCAGCATACACCTAGCAGATGAACTCGACGACCACCATGGGACCCATGGTACAGGCCTAGCTATATGCGCGGCTGGTTGCGTTCAGCTGTCAGGCGGAGAGCTAGGCTATTCAGCTGATGCGCTGAATGCGCAGCACAACTGATCCTTTGACTCTAGCAAGACTCTAGCGAAGCTCGGCTTCGCGGCTTCGTCTCATCCGCATAACTCGGCCGCTAGCACGGGGGCTGAGAACTACCCGCTCATAGACACCCGATCTATCGTTATAGTCCGCAGTCTCGAAGGGTTTAGTCAAGCTGGGCTCGGATCGGGATCACGTGAAGCCCCTCAATAATCGGAAACCCGCACATGGCTCAACCGATTTAGGGAGTTGACAACGGGCCCCATAGAGCTTTCGGAACCATGCCGTTATCACAGAAGGATATAGAGGGAACCATTCTCACGGCAACGCTCGTGGATGCCCCTTGAGAGTTATCCCTAGAACAGAACGTGAATAGTGGAGCATCTACAGGGGTGATTCACAGACTTGGGACTGCTGGAACTGGTGCTGGGCATTTAAATGCTGCCGAGGCTATCGAATGCTTTGAGGGCCCATTCACCCATGCAATCGGCGGTCCATGAAGAGCCAAGACCCTCTACCCTCAGGTTGTTTAAAGATGCTTAGCAGGCGGTACCTCGTTTTAGCAGTTGAGAGTTGTTTCCGTCCCATTCACTAACTAGACATGGTTAATCTGGATTCCGGGGGATCTCGGGAATGGACGATGGCCCACGAAGATATCCTCTCAAACTGACTCTCATTTACACCTTTGAGGATCACTGACTCCGTAGCCACATCTAGGTATTCGGTGGGGTTTCCTCTTTGCTCAGTCGTAGGAGCAGGCCGCCAAGGAGTCATTCTCCCTGACATAGATCTGGCCCGCACTACAGCCCGCGGAGATGGTGAGGGCTTACTTACTGGATCATATTGTACCTGATTGTTGAAATATAGCCTATACATTTCCCGGCATGAGTATACTTCTTTGCAAGCTTACCTTCCTCTTTCATGTCGGCCTGCATTGCGAGCATATTCCCTCACACGGAGCGATTCGGTCTGATAGCCATGTCTGGGTCAAATTCAGAATTGGAATCAAGCTACAGGGAGTGGTTTGTGCATGAACGAGAAGAGATGGGACGACATAACGGAATGCATGCACACCAAGTACGTTCAAAATAGCCTTGAATATACAGCTGAAAGCTTCGCAGCTCATATGCAGAAAGCCCTGGCTGCAATAGGCAACCCTGGTATCCACGTCGACGGCATGTTTATCGACGAGGAAAACCAGTGCACTGCTGATACTCTTTATGCCATGTTTAAGCCAACCGAGCCATTCTTAGGCTTCGAGCCCACGGGCCGGGAACTCATCCTCAGGGAACGCCGGTTTACGTGCTTTACCGACGGGAAATTGTCGGGGGTGGTGTCGATCACCAACAGTGACGATTTGCGCAAGCAGATGGCAACTCCTGGTGGCAACTCGGAGCTGGGCCTCGTGAGGGAATGCCCCGTCCCGACGACAAACAAGCTGTCGGCCAAGGAACTCGAAGCTAGTTATAGGGCATATATCGAGCAATCAACTGTCGCCGGGCAGAGACGGACCTGGTCAAATTCGTCCAACCCGAGGTTACCTTCAACAACGGCGTACGGACGTTCGCGGAGTACCTCTCCGTTATAACTATGAGCCAGGTGGCAACCCCCCGATCTCCAACTTCGGATAGACGCCTTGATAGTCCATGAAGAGACGCAGCGCACCGCGGTGCGACTGTTGCTCACGGGGACGCCCGCCACCGAATATGCCGGGCTCGCGGCTGGTCGGGCGGTGCAGTTCCCGGGGCACTCTATTCATCAGTTCGTGGATGGTACAATCCAGAGGGCGTGGTCCGTCATGGACATGGACTCGGCGAGAGAACAGTCGGCAGAGTAGCTCCCATAGTTGCATCTTGAGTCCAGCGCATGGGGTCAATTTCGGGGCGATCGAGAGAGTCATGCTATGCAGCAGGATATGACTGTCTAACAGCCCATCTTAGTGTGACGTAGGTTTGGGTCAACGGCTACAAACTCCAGCTTCGGGTATCACTCGGAGAGGTGTCCCACCAGTGTAGCGTCGCATTTCGATAGGGATTTGGGGAAAAGACCTCAGGAGCGAAGGTTAGGGGTCGAAGCGGCTTGGCCGTCGAATACGCCAAGGAAAACCAATGAACCCAAAAGGCTTATCAGGATAATCTCTCCCCTATACGTCTGTAAGGCACGTGTCGAGGGTACTGTACTATGTGTGTGGCACCGTGTGACCACCTGCAAGTAGGTATGCAGATAGTGCAGGTATTTAATAGACTATTGGATGCGCGAACGGGCTAATATAACGCGTTATCTCCGAGAAATCGGGTAGTAGTGTTAACATCAAGTACTATCACCGGAAAAGAGGGTGTGATATTATCGCTGTGGAAGATATCCCATGCAAGTTATGACCATGGATTTTCTCCATCTCCGGCAAGCGACATGGAAAAATTGCCGTGGGAAGAATGGGACGGAACCCACATACAACTGGAGGTCTTCAGGCCCTGCTGACCCTCCCCGCCTTAAAGAACGTCTTATCGAGGGGGAAAATGCTTCACAGATTCAGGAACAAGCTCCCCCTAAGCGCCCTATGCAGTTTTAGCGTGCTAACGTAGTACAAGCTCCAGGGGGTCTCCGGGGCGGACGACGGGGGCTTGGCAGGACGCAATTTCGACTCTGCTTGAAATTCATCTTATAGTCGTCTCTCATTGGCCCGACTGCAAGGAGACGAGTTCCAGAGGTGGAGCATGGTGCCGCCCTAGATGTATCGTTCGCTGCTTGAGCCGGAGCCTTTCCCAAACCGTCGACGTTTAATGCCCCCGACTTGCTCCACAAACCGATGGCCAGAGCTCTTGTTTAACTCCCTCAAGAGCCTCCCCAGGACGGCTCTCAACCTGTCTTAGGGTCTGGCTTGGGCTTTCTTCACCTGCTTTTTCTCTTGGTGTATCGCGTGGTCGTTACGGTTGACGTGCTATGTTCGTGGGGACTTCTCCCCTTTCCGCTCTTTTCTGTTAACCTCTACGCTCTTTTTTTAATATATCCTTGCGAGAACGCATGCAAGAGCCACATTCCTTCGGCTTTGTGTATGCGCAAGTAAACCCAACATCACTCGAGATCGACTGTTGATCTCGTTGATCTTCGAACGCTCAGACGCATCCTGAGCTTGTTGCTGCGTTTTAAGTCTCCAGTTTTGGAGCAGACACTCATTTGAGATATAAATAGGATACATTCGCTACTATGAAGATTACATCGATACGGGTCGCCATCGGCTCGGCCGTCGTGCTTTTGTCTACTCCGACTATAGCTACCGTCCAGCACCGACACCAACATCTGCATCAGAAACTTGCTCATGCGCACGGTAGTTCGGGTTACAATGAGAAGTACAGCGCACGAAACATATCCGCGCTCGAGAAGCGTGGCAATAAAGCATGCCCGTTTCCCACGGACAAGGGTCTCGTTGCGGTAACTCCAGGAGCGAAGAATGCCGGTTGGGCAATGGCCCCTGACCAAGAGTGCGTCGAAGGTACCTGGTGTCCCATCGCTTGCCCACCGGGCCAAGTCATGAATCAGTGGAAGCCTCAAACTACCTACGCTTTCCCAGAATCTACTGTGAGTCTTAATCCTCCTGTGCCAATGCGACGGCACATTGACCGCCACTAGTTCGGAGGACTTTATTGCGGCGATGGTGGAGAGCTCGAATTTCCGTTTAAAGATGAGCCCTGCTGCGTAGACGGCACTGGCGCAGTCGACGTGGTGAACAAGTGCGGAGACGTCGTGTCGTTTTGCCAGACGGTTCTACCTGGCTACGAAGACATGATTATCCCAACCGACGTGTACGATACGGCCACAATCGCTGTCCCAGACAACAAGTACTGGGCCGGGACCGCCGCTCAGTAAGTACACGCTGAGCTTACGAGGGAAAACGTGGCTCTAACAATGGCAGCTACTATATCAACGCTCCTGGCGTCGATTCGTCCAAAGGCTGTATATGGGGAGACTCGAGCACACCGATCGGCAACTGGTCGCCATACGTCGCTGGCGCTAATACGGTCTTCGGCGGCGCGACATTCGTGAAAGTCGGCTTAAACCCAGTGTGGGAGGAATCTGCACTCTCTAGCACAAAACCTGATTTCGGCCTGGAAATCGAGTGTCCCGACGGAGGCTGTACAGGTTTACCCTGCAGGGTCGATGGCTCTGGTGTTGTGAGCAACAACAAGGCTAATGGCGCTGGTGGCTCGCCCTTCTGCGTCGTTACGGTAGCGAAGGGCTCGAAAGCCAACATTGTCGTGTCATATTTGGACGGGTCAGGGGGAGACGATTCCGAGCCCAGCTCCACCGCAGCGGAATCAACGACATCTACGCCAACTCCCTCTTCGATGCCTACTACAACCAGTACTCCCACTCCCACCCCCACTTCTACTTCTACTTCTATTTCTACTTCTACTTCTACTTCTACTTCTACTTCTAGCTCTTCTCCGCCGCCCACTCCATCTTCGACGACCACGTCCACGACCTCGACGGCATCGACGACATCCACGACATCGGCGACATCGATGACATCATCAACTTCGTCGTCGACTCCGTTTTTAACGTCGACCTCATCGACACCTGTAATGTCTTTGTCGACAAGCTCATCAGAGACTACGTCATCAAAATCCATCTCGTCGACGAGCAGCAGCACCAGCACCTCGTCCACCTTCTTGGGCGGAATCTTTCAAGAAAACAGAACTACGACCTCGTTCGGCTGGACTAGCCCTACATTATCATCTGGACATGCTGATTTTAACACGGCCGGGGCCCAGGTCGAGCCTGCACCCAGTGAGACCAACTCGAACGAGAATGCCGCCCAAAACCGAGGCGGCGCTGCTATGGCTGGTCTCATTGTTGCTCTCGTGGCCGCCGGCTGCTTGCTGTAGACGCCGAAAGCGAGAATCTGACACACAGTTTGACGACCCTCCATTCCTTAATATATATAATTCAATAAATATCAAATGGATGTTTACGGAACCGGGACTCTCCAACCCTTCCCCTATGGACGCCAGTTGAGTGGCCTGCATAATTGACGAATTCATTCCGACCATGTACGACAATTCAAGGCGAATCCATTCTAGGCTAACCGCATAACGAATCTACTCTTAGTGTTTATTGTTTACTCTTCAGCGGCCTCGTGATGTAACCGCTTTACTCACGACCGGACCTGTTCACTATCCTTCTTGCCCCACACATGGCTATACACCCTTTCTTGCCCTTTGCATTATACCCTTTGATTTTCTGGGGAGTGGCGGCTTGATGCATTTGCAAACTTCTTTCAATCTTCCGGGGCGGATGACATTTTGAGATATGTCAAAACCCTCAGGTAGGAGGGGACCGATCGATTCAGAAGGAGAAAGATCTATCATACGTGCGGGTTGGTGGGAGGTGGGAAAGGATACATGATTGTTCGATCTCCGGGCGGACTATGTACGAATCAAGACGAAACGAGATGAAGATCCCGATATGCTTTCTGCCGGATCCCCCGCACTTGGCCCCGGGCAGGTGTCCCTTCGGGGGGCGCTAGACAGCATGCGTGGAGCTGGAGGAGGGAATGCTTTTCTTATTTTCCTTGGAGTGGAATGGGGAGCTTAGTCGGGCCGTCTTCGCGGGTACGGTATCATTCCTCTTCTGCTACTGCAGCACCACAGTCTGCGAATCTTGTAGCTACTTACCTACCTGGTTACTTATATACTCCAGCTCGACATACGACGGAACTTTCGAAGCCTAGTCACGTTTCGAATGCCAAATGTCTCTCTGTTCTGTAACTATGGGGAAATACATACGCAGTATGAGGTTGTCTCAACCGCCTGGCAGATATGTATCCATGCCTACCTGTAGTCTAGTGCGTTGCACCATCATCCCGGCGCTCATGCGATCCGGGGCATGAGACATTATCACACGACTCCGGCGACCGTGCACGCTGGCTCCACATACCCACGCGTGCGCCCGCCCCATAACCCCTTAAGTATGTATTTACGGACTCTCGGCATGGATCCTTGTTCGGACGCTAGCGTTGCGCGGCTGGAGCCGGGCCTCGGGATGCGTGATGCAATTGCGGAGCTTCGGGACGTACTTGCGCCCATCACCCCCTCCCTCGGCGTACCTAAGCAGGAAAGTGGATGGCGGGTGTCCTAATTGAACGGAGATGATGCGGCCCCCGTCTGGGCGAATGGCGGTGCGCTGCCTCCGGGACCCGGCCACGTGCAGGTATCCGGACGGGGTACGGTGGCGGGATGTGAGAGCCCGTTCCCACTTCCGCTCACGTCCTCGCTAGCGGGACGAGGCGGCGGGGTTGATGCGCGCACATACGTACATGCATACGTAAAGTACCTAAGGGAACAGAAAGAATTAATTTCGTTTTGTTCTTGCTCGTTGGTAATTACGGGTAGCTACCGTATCCAGGCAGGGCCGTGTCCGCGGTTATCTAGTGGCACATTCGGTCCGTGACCCCGATGATGCCAAGGCGGTATCGTCGCCCGTTTATATTTCTTGGTGATTCAGCGCGGAAGGCGGTGATAGGTGGACGGCCACTGGAGGATTGCGTGCGTCCTAGCTTGACGGTGCTCGGCGAGCATCGCCGAACTGGGGCCGTGTAGATTCGGTAATCATACCAATCCGGGAGATTGGCCGTTGGCGTCGCTCCAGTTGCGTCTGCCTCGTCGAACCGTTAATCTGTTATTGTTAACCGCTTTTAAAAATTATCCTAGCCTCCGGAAGAGTTATTAATAGAAGAGGTTAAGGGAGCGATGTGGTCTATTTAAAGTTTATCTAAAACATCGGTCTACCCTAGTATCTGTCTGTTGGCCACCTAACTAGCCTATTAGTTATATAACTTCTACATGGCATACATGGTTAGCACCTGGCATCGAATAGACCCGGAAATAATTGTTCCCTTCCGTAATGCGATGCTACCTACGAATCGTAATCCCAGGATTATAGGGACAATACGTATAATCCACTCCAGGCATTATCAATTTCGTCCTCTACCAGCACCTCGCTGCTTTATGTTCGAGCACCACCTCGTAAACTGCTCTTCCGCCAAGAGCGGCTTTGATTCCCCGCTTCAACGGTAGCATCCATGGGATTGCGGCCTCGAACCGAGTAACTGTTTTGCCGGAGTTGGGCTTGCACGGCACATTCCTCTAGCCCCTGAGATGCGAGCCCCTTATTGCTCAAATGATTACCTTTTCTGAACACAAAGCTGACAAAGTCTTCACTACTTCTCATCTTCAATGAACTTGATGGTGGTGGCATCAGGACCTGCTATGTGATTCTGATGTCTCTCAGTCCTTAGCAGTGAATTAACTGCTCCGCGGAGTATTCTAAGGTTATATTCTCTGCTGGTTCAACGTTTATGTAATCATTCGCCTTGTGTTCATGTACGAGATGACTTCGCGGCGGTTGACAGCATCCTCATCCACTGAAGGCTTCTTCCAAGCTCTGCCTACGCTTCCACCACAATACACCTCTCCGGACAGTCGTGTATCGCGTCCTCAATCTCAGCATAATAATTCTGTAACTGCCTCGGACGAAAAAAATTCTCGCTCGCATTGTCGAACTTTATCTTCCGCCCAAGACAACTCGTGTGACGCAACACGTCCACCATCTCGCCCGCGTTGCTCTCCATCCTTCAATCCTGGTCCACTTTTTCGACGCAGAAACCAATCACCCAGTTCTCCGCCCTTTAACTACCTTTAGAGACGAAAATAGAAGTGACCCTCTCTGGACAACTGCAGGATGGGACGCACTTAAACGTATCGGATACCAGGAGGGCGTAGTCGCCGTCGCCTACGACAAGCAAAACACTGCTTGGAACCGACGTCTCCATGAGTTCGCCTTGGGTCATATCTGGACGTGTACAACGACTATGACGGGGTGCCCCATGGCTATGACTGACGGAGCGGCGACGCTGCTTGCGCGGCATTTGCAGGATGAAGATGGAGACCAGCCTGGGAGGAAGAAGGTTCTGGAAGAAGCATATCGCAGATTGACAAGCCGAGATCCAGAGGTGGCCTGGACGAGTGGCCAGTGGATGACTGAGCGGGCTGGCGGTAGCGACATCAGTGGGACAGAGTTTGGTGCACGAGGACTCACCCAGAACGAAATTGCACAGGAAGCGGCATCGGACCGAGACAGGGATGCTGTGGGCATGCCATTGGCACCATGGACAATTAATGGCTTCAAGTGATTCAGTAGCGCCACAGACTCGGAGATGGTGGTCCTACTCGCTCGAACAGCAGGAGGGTTGAGTGCATTTTATGCGCCCATGCGACGGAGAACTGGAGCTAAGATACCAGCAATTGATGGCAATGAGGAAGAAGCATTCGCGACAGAACTTAACGGAATCCGCATCCAGCGTCTGAAGAACAAACTCGGCACCAAAGTTCCTCCCTGCTGCAGAACTTGAATTGAAAGGCACTCGGGCTTGGCTTATAGATACCGAAGGGCAAGGCGTCAAAGAGATCTCCGCTATACATCACTCGTCTGTCTACCGCGGCCGGCTCCGCTGCAATCTGGGCTCGCGGCCTCACGGTTTGTCGTGCGTATACCAAAGTATGCAAAGTCCGCCGTGGCCTGCTCAAGGATAGTGCGCAGCATTTGAGGTGGATGGCTGACCAAACGGTCAAATACCACGCTGCGACGCACTTCGTGTTCTTTGCAGTCGCATTACAGGGCGCCGTAGAGCAAGACCGGAATGAGATGGCCCGAAACACGAAATCCCGTAAGCTGATCCCGAGGATAGAAATGAGGTGGCAGCGCTCTTGCGACTTCTTACACCCGTCATGAAAGCCCAAATGAGCGTTGCCTCGGTGCACGGGCTGTGTCAGTGCATGGAGTGCTTGGGTGGTGTTGGGTACTGTGGGAACTGAGGATGGAGGCTTGACGAACCTCGCGAAGATATGCCGGGATAGTCTTGTCAATCTGATCTGGGAGGGCACTGTCAGCGTTATGGTTGAGGATGTCGTGCGGGTGCTGATCGGCAATGGTCTGGGAAGTGGTAACATTCTGGAAAATGTGTTCGCTCCATGGGAAGGATATGGATTAAAGACTCGTTCAGATGTTTTGATACGGAGAGGCAAGCCATACAGGCCCGACTCGGTGCACTAACCGACTTCACGCGCAGAGCACCGAAAGGGGACCTTCTGTACCGAGGCAGAGAGATCCTGGAGCACATCGAGGCTATTGTCTGTGGTACTCTGCTGATGTATGATGCTACTGTAACCCCAGACGATGTAGCCATGGCAGTTGCCTCTCGATACGTGCGGTTGAAGGCAATTCCAGGAGCGGAGGCCCGTGGAGCACGACCTTGGAGAGATGAGGTGCGCCTAGACAAGAGGATATTCCTTGGAGAAGAAGATCTTGTCCAATCAAAGCTGGAAAAGCTGTGAAGATTACGATTAGCCACGGAGTCGAAGGACAAGCGTAGGAAGGTCCAGCAGCGCTATCAGTAAAACCGCTCACCCCGGCAGCTAACAATTCTCCGTCACTGCACCGTGACGGGATCTCCATTCCGCAGGCCACACCCTATCAGCCTGCAAGCCCGTGTAGTCGAGCGATGCGATACGGGCGGTATAGCACAGCAACTACATTAGCTTCAACGACTGCAGCATAATCCCCTTGCTTGTGCCGTATTTCTTCTGGTCAGCCGGTGAAAGTCCGCTCACGTAATGCCACAGACACGCCGATTGTGCTGGACGACGACAAGCAGGACAGCAAACCTAACGCCAAGCTCGACGCGACCACATCTAAGGAAGATGATGAGCAGACTCGCGTTTTTTTACTCCTATAACGAGTGGGCCACGGGAGACACCATAGACGCGAACTACAAGGGACTTCAAGCGATCATCGAAAGAGCCACTGACTGGGGGAGAGAAGCGGAGCCACATTAGGGAACGACAAAACAACGCTGATACACTTAACCAGGAACCTTAGTTGCACAAGTCGTAGGCCTGTCACGGCCAAGGGCCAAGTGGTGAAGCCGACCTCGGCGGCCAAGATACTGGGAGTGAGCATGGACTCAGAACTCCGATGCGCAAGCAGCACCTGGCGAGAGCGGCGGCGAGGGGCCTAGGGGCCGCAATGGCACATTAGCAACTTCTCTCGCCGTCGACGGAAAAACAGCTATTCGGGGCAACCACGGCGCCAGCGATAGAATATGCGTCCAACCCGTGGACTCACGCATATAGACAGGGACGCCATCATGAACAGGGTGCAGAGGATCGGGGCGCAGGCCATAACGGGGTGCCCCCAGACGGCGGCAACTGCAGTGGCAGAGACGGAGGGCCATATACTCTCCATAGCTGAACGACATGCCGAATGGGCATTCAGGATTAGGGGGGGGGGGGATACTACTGCACGCTGCTGGAGAACCACCCACTTACAAAGCTCGAGCTCAGGTCCTGATGACTTGACTTCTCACACCTTTGCCAATATTTTAGGTGATGCCTCAAGGTTTTCTTTGGGAAAAACACTGTCTGGCAGTTTACAGTCGAGCAGCAGAACCAGCTCCTCAGTTGCGCGCCCCTGACTCTCCAGCAAACGACTCACTAGCCCCGCTAGGAGGCAGCAACACATTCTCAAAGGCTGTAACAAGAATGCACCAATCCTCCAGTCTCAGTTATTTCTGCCAGCCCCCAATAGACCCCCTACGGTGCACAACAGTCACGGGATGTCCCCATCACAAGCCTCCGCACCCCGATCCAAAGGATTCCCGATTGACATGCCCAAGTACTCGAGATGGGCCGCATTGATGCCTAGTCCACCCGGACCAATACCAGTACCTCTCACGGAGTTGTTGCAGTCCTGCCCCAGCGCTGATTACTTATATTGTTCGGACAAAATTGGGTAGCCTTGCTTACCTGAGGTTCCTGGCTGGAACACTGAAACGTTCCAGCGGCGGTCGCGGCATCCTTCTGCCAGAACTCGGTCGAATGGTGGCGATAGCCGTCCGAAGTAGACATGACCTGCGGGACCCCGTCGTTGGCATGTGTGATGCGGAACATCTTGCCCTGCGGTGCTTGTTGATCTACGAAATCCGCGTACGCCTGGTTTCCCGTTCGCGGCTGGCCGAAGGTGAAGGTCGTCACGTCGATGCCGGATCCGAGCATGGAAAGGGTCGCGAGGGATGCGAGGGAGCCGCCGAGGGAGTGCCCTGTGACGGTGACTTTGTAGCCGGGGTTAGCGGCGAGCTCGGCCTTGACGCCGTCGATGGATTCCTGTGCGACGCTGTTCCAGGCTCTCAGGAAGCCTTCGTGGGCCTGGTAACATGACCAGTAAGCATGTCATCCATGCTAAGAGAACCGCTACTAACCATGCAGCCCTCGCAGTTTGTTACGCCAATCGTGTTAAACGGGACAAGATCTTCCGATAAATCTATCACAAAATCCTGGATAGCCGATGTGCCACGGAACGCCAGGATCACCTCTTTCGCAGCATCGTCCCGTGCAATGAAGCCTTGCGTGTTGGTGCCGATGTTGTTGATCCGCTTGGTGATCGTGACTCCGAAGGGCGGACTGGGGCATCTGGTCGCATACACTGCGGCTGAAAGGGCCGTATATCGCGTGAATTGGTCGAACAGGTCTTGGGAAACTGGGACGATATTAGTATCCTCCGTCCCACGGGCGTATCCTTATGTTGCTAACCAGCTGGGTTTTGGCGTCTGGTAATCGGACTACCAATGCTTAAGCCAGTGCAAATAAAGGCTAGGACAAAGACAGAAGAGAAAGAACGGCCGTACATGTTAGCTAGCAGGAGGAGGACAGCACTATGGGAGATTTGGAGTGAAGGGTGAATAGCGTAGAAACCAATGTTCGACTGTCACAAGCAGGCATTAAATAGGCATCACATATATTCCTCGATATAGGGAATCAAGGTTCATTGCCGTCTCAAAACGTTTATAGAGCACAGATATATGTAAACTGAAACAATAGACATCATGCTGACGTCCTAAAATATAACCAGTCTACCCAAATCAGATAGAGCTTGCGAAACCAGCATTTACCTTCTGCAGCAGTCTATCTACTAAGGGGGTGATATTTATTTCTCTAACTTATACCGAAGATATTAGAGACTATAGGGTAAGGGGAGGCGCAACGGATTCATCGGAGGGGGGGTCATCGCCCCGCGCCTGTTCCTAGGATCACCAGTCTTGGCGGCGGTTGCTCTCGCATGAAACCAAACAAAGCTTGGAGGGGAGACTATGCATCGAGGGATGTTGCTGGGAGATCTTCGAAATCTGCACTTATGCTTCCAGGAACTCTCACCCCGCTATTGGCCAATGATGCATTACGATCTACGTCATCGGGAAGATGCAACCTTTAAGGATGAGACACAGCGTGTGGAGGATGCTGGCTCACTTCGCAATCTTAGCCGCTTATGCTCTGGGCTTTCGGACGAGTGCATGCGGGGTTTATTTGTTCCCCCCCCTTCCCCCAGTGCCCGTCCCCCCAATAGGAAGATCCGCTGAGATCCCAATTAGGAAAGTGCCTTAGTAAGCAGCACGCGGCACGTGGGTATAGATCCGTCTTTATTGTAAGAACCTGGGACGGCCTTTGTCCAAGGAAACATGCTTTAATAACCCAATCTTGTATCTCAGGGCGATGGCGCACGGACAGGCTGAGTCTTTTAGCGTTACGCCACTTTCCTGCTGTGACTGCCGACAGTTATATAACGCATATCATACTTTTATATTATATCTTGATAAAATATTATAGTAAGTATCGTAGATAACCGTAAGCTAACCGTATCCTACTATGAAGCGAAGGGGCTTGTATGCTGCTGTAAAATCCCTGTGTGATGTAACAGCGGATGCAACGTTAGAGCCAAAGACCAACTTAAACATTGGTAATTCCGACCCCAATTGGGCCTAGAGCACCTTAAGCCGCCTTATCAGAGTACTATATGCATAACCGCACCTATGCATATCGTCGCGCCGTGCAAGGGCGGTAGCTGTAGCTATACATTTGGAGCCCTAAAGCTTTGTACCCCTGAACCTGACTGACCTCCCAACTGGCCTCCTATTAAGAGAACGAAGGCTACTGTGCTACGATCCGCCGCTGGAAGCGTACGATGCGCGCCGTCCAATCCAGACCAATCAAGCCTTAACTACAGTGGCTCTATGCTTCGGTATATTATTACGGGCCTTATCCCCTCCATAAATTGCTCTAAAAACGGAGAAGACGGTAGATGACTAGAATTTATTGCTTTGCGAAGCGGGATCTAGACAGGTCCTATGACGTACAGCTACGGCCAGTGGCGTATCGATATAGCATACCTCCTTAAGTCTAGCTAAGAGGTTTATGAGGGCCCCCTGAGTTGGAAGAGACCTCGCGGAATCGCTGATCGGCTCGGAATTTTCCAGGTACCTAGATCCCGTGCAAGTGCCGACACTCAGTATGCACCGTAGGCATGGTGATTTCGAGGATAATCGATGGTCCTCTGTGAAGTTCTGTCCAAGGACGCCCTAACGACGTCAGGAAGGACCGCCCATACTGACTTATGCGGGAAAAGCTCCGATGCACGCACGTCCCTCCGACGGATTTCTCTATTTGAAGATGCTCCAGACGTTGTCGTAAATACAGGGTATCATAAACGCTAATCCATAGCTACGGCCGATTTATATCACCACTCGTCTATTTCGTATCCGATATATACCTGTCCGTTCCGGACTCCCCATGCGGTCCTCCCCACTCAATCGTTCCCTTGAACGCGACGTTCGGTTCACGCCACGTCGCGGTCCTGAACCAGACCGGGAATGGATTCTTCTTCGCTTACCGTCACCTCGGCCACGTTCGGCCATCCGGCCGCGACTGCGCCTTTCGTCTTGGCGCCCATGATGGCGAAACGGCCCTGTGAATGCGCGATGAACCCGTGCACCAGACCCTGGGCGATGAGTGAGGCGACTACGGACTCCACGTGCTCCGTGGTGATCGGCATGTTGCCGCAGACTAGACCCTCGGTAGGGCTCAACAGCTTCGGGCCACCTGGCGGCGGAGATAAGGTCGAGTTTTCCAGTGCTGTGCCGGCCCTATTCCTGACCGCTTTCAGGAGCATGGGGTTTATGTTCGCCTGCTTCCCCTTGTGCGGGGGTTGGACTGGTAGGTACCCTTCGAGGCGTTTCTGAACGTACGAAGCCGCTACGAAGAGATGCGACAGCTCGAGCGTGGCAGCTTTTCTAGAGTCTGCTTCCGTCGGCGCGACGTAGGTGAGGAGGAAAATCCGTCGGGAGAAGGTCCGCCAGAGCAGGGGGCGGAGGCGGAAGTTGAGGGTGTAGAGTAAGCCTCTGCGGAACAGCCATGACTCGTGGGCTTCGATTGCTTGCTGGAGGACGAGGAAGTTGCCGGTGCGGATCGCATGGGCGAAGGGCATGAAAACTGGGGCCAACGACTGCGCTTCTGGACGTTCTAAGAGAGCCTGCGACGGCAGTCGGCCAAGCAGCATGTTGCAGGGTATTAAGTAGGTGAGAATAAGCCTCCGGTGCTTCTGGAAGCTCGGCGGCGTTTGTGTGTAGGCTTCTTGCAAACATCGGGCGGCGCGGCTGAAATGGTTGTTGATGAAGTGGAAGCGGCCCAGGTAGTAGAGATACGTGACCCGCTGCGCGGCCGGGTAGAACGATAGCGGCGGCGAGTTCTGGGTGATCTTCGTAAAGACTTGAGTCGCTACCTGTGTTTTGCGGCACTGGGAGAGGCAGCCAGTTCGTTAGACGTCTTGAATCCTCACAGGTTGGAAATTAGGCTGCACCAACCGCAAATAACAGCTTCAAGGTGACATTGGCGAATATGTAGACGCCGACTTTCTTGCCCTCGGGTTTCGCATTTCGGGAGCTGGATCGGTCCGAGAGACAGGCCGTGAAGATCTTCTGTATGATCTCGGTGGTATGCTCTACGATCGACTTCTGTTCCTCCTCGCCCGCGTCCACCGCCTTGAGCTTCTGGGTGAGGTCGGGCCGTTTGTTAAGCGTCATCGACAACTTGGACAAAGAGGCGCACAACGATATGCTAGTCTGATACATGATGGTTCCATATGTCGGATGATTCAGCGCCGTCTGGCAAGCCCTGATGCGCCAATTAGCAGGAAATCCTGGAGGGAGCCGAGATTGAGCGAGGCGTACGTAGTCAAGGAAACGAGCAATTGATGCGCTCCGAGGAGATCATCGAAGTCCACATCCCTCCAGTACGCGAAATAATCCTTCATGAAGGCCCTGAAGCCGCCCCATGCCGTCCCCTGGTCCTCGGGGAGATCGTCCTCGTCCGGGAGGCATTGGTCGATAAGCTGGACGACGGCGTCATTGTTCCGGTAGCCACTCTTGAGCTCGGACGCGAGATCGAGGTATTCCTGCGGCACGGGAGGCTCGACCTTGAGCCAGTCGCGAAGCCCTTCACCGTTGCGAGTTTTGAGAAAGCCTCGAATGCTGGTGAGGAACTTGATGGTCAAGGCCATTGTTGAAGAGCTCCCCCAGTGTCCGGATCAAGGCGTCTTGTGTTGGCTCGCGTCCGTCCGGGTCTGCATTAGGGCATGTTCGGGTACCGCAGTTTCTTCACGTTATTTTGTAAAGAGAGTGGATGTTCTGGTTCAAAAGACCTCCCCCCCGACGTGTGGAAGCAAAATTGGTCCTTTCCGGTCGCAAACCAGGACGGAGCCCCAATGTCAATTGGCAAGTGCTGGAGACTTGGAGGTGAACAAAAGTGGATACCTACATGGCTTACATGCATGCATGTGGCAGAAGCATACAGTTCCTGGGTATTTACAAGCTTATAGACGTGCTTTCTGCGATCGATCAGTCTCTAAAAAAGTCATAGACTACATGGTTCTAGACTTTATAGATCTTTGCAAAAAAAGCTCTGGACCAAGAAATCGAATCAAATAACCGACATATCCTTTCTTTATTTCTGCGTTTCAATAAGAATCAGACCGTTTGGCCAGCACGGGCACAAGCACTCAGACTCCATACGTCGGCAATTAAAGGCTTACTTATAATGGCCATCCTAATCATAAGCTAACAAATGACATCACAAAACGCATGGGAGAGTTTGCTTGGCTTATATTGTGTGGCCTCGACGTTCACGCATCGCCTCTTGCTAAACTTCCACCCGACGAAAACCTGAAAATCAACATTTCGCTGGCGACATATTCATACCCATCCTCGTTCCCAGGAGTTAAAGTTACCTGATCTACCGATCCTGTCGTTATCTGGGTACATGTGATGGCTATCCAAGCTAGCATCATCTTTCATACACTCTCTATCCGCTGCACCACCATCGCCGTCGCAGCGCCGCCGCCGTTGCAGATGGCAGCAACACCGTACTCTCCGGGCTTGAGCTGATGCAGGAGAGTCACCAAGATTCGCGAGCCTGAGCTGCCTAGAGCGTGTCCCAGCGAGATGGCTCCTCCCAGCGGGTTGACCCTCGCATTTCCTAGGCCCAGGATCTGTGGGGGAGGACGTTAGTCAGTGCCTCATATGATGGTGTTATTGTCGGGTTCAAATTTACCTTCTCATTGGCTTTGATGACAGCCGCGAACGCCTCGTTGAACTCCCAGACGGCAACCTGGTCTTTGGTGATACCAGCACGCTCCAGCGCAATCGGCACGGCCTTGGCCGGAGCAACCGGGAAGTCGACGGGATCGACGGCGGCGTCCGCAGAGCTGCATATCCTCGCCAGGACACGGGAACCGGCACCGAATTCCCGTGCAACGGCTTTGCTTCCCAAGACCAAGGCGCTAGCGCCGTCGTTAAGCGTGGAAGAGTTGGCGGCCGTGATGGTTCCAGTCCCGTCCCGAATGAATGCCGGCTTCAGCGTAGGTACTTTTTCCAATTTGACGTCCAGATAGCCTTCGTCGGTGTCAATGACGGTATCTCCCTTCTTCCCCTTCACCGTGACAGGCGCGATTTCATCTGAAAACGCCTTCGTCTTCCATGCCTCCTGTGCGCGCTCATATGACCGGATCGCGTATTCATCCTGCGCTTCACGAGAGATCTCGTACTTCTTCGCCGTGGTCTCGGCGCATATTCCCATGTGAATCTGGTCGTAGACATCCGTCAGGCCGTCCTTGATGAGGCCGTCTTCCATTTTGACATGGCCGAATGGTGGCAGATTACTCGCACGGGGGACGTAGTAAGGGACTTGTGACATGTTCTCCATACCACCAGCAACCTGCGCTTCGCTCAGACCAAGCTGGATGTTCTGTGCCGCAAAGACCACGGACTTTAAGCCGGACGCGCAGACCTTGTTGATGGTGATAGCTTCGACGGTGGTCGGGAGGCCCGCAAATATCGTCGCCTGTCGCGCAGGCGCTTGACCGATGGATCCCTGTAACACATTTCCCATATACACGTCGGTTATCTTCTCCACCGGCACTTTCGACCTCTCGATGGCAGACTTAATGGCGACTGCGCCAAGCTTCGGCGCCGGTACCGTAAGAAAAGAGCCATTGAACTGGGTAAAGTCAGCCGAAAGCCGCGGCTTAACACTTAACTAATATTAAATTGTCACCTTTGCAGTGGGTGTCCGCGCAGCACTTAATATGTACACATCGCGAATTTCCTGTTGCCACGCCGTTTGTGCTGAGAAGTGGCGAGCTGCTATGGCTCTGGACCTCGCAGCTAGGGAGACTCTGGCGGCGGCGGGTCTGGCGAGTTGGAGCACCATGTTAAACAATGGGAAAGGGAAGCACGGATATTAGAAAATCACGAGAAAGCTTGAGCGTGAATATAGGAGGGAAGAAAGAAATATAGGAGACAGGTAAAAGGACAAGTAGAATAAGTGCTTAGCTGCTGCTGCAAGAGTTAGAAGTAGTCTTGAAAGCCGAGGACTCCCAAGCATGCATTCTTCCGGCGATAACCATCCGCCGTCGCCCCCATTGGAACCCTCGGCTTTTGGCGGGGTACAGTAGCTGACCACGGCTAAGCCGAAGCGAACAATGGGGCCCCGAAAACTTCGCCGCGGAATGAACTTGCCACATGCCGTTCTGCCTTCTGACCTCCACACATCCCATCATCAGTACCCCTAGCTACGTGGTAGCGTAGGTTCCGTTGAACTTAATTACACCTTTTACGGTACCTCGTATGTAGCACCGGAGCTGCCCCCTGGCTGACTTGATGGAGGAAGTCGCTGCTGACTATATATGTTTTCTCTCCGCTCGCCTTTCATTGAATGACTGCAGAACATCGACTCACAGCTTTACCTCTATGCGCCTTTCCTTGGATGCTGGTTTATTAAGTGAAATGAGTGATGTACCGGTTCATACATAGACTCACCTGAGAAGTATGTACATCCCTACCTAAGGCTTAGAAGCCTTACCTCAATGTGCACCACGTGCGCAGCCGTAGTTTTTGAAATGCGAACATCCCTAGTCGCTGTATCATATTTTTATATTTTTACAGAATGTCATTAGAAGCGTTTCCGGAGTCATCAATTGCATAGAGACAAGAAGTACGAAGTACAAACGTTCTCGGCGCCCTTCCGCGTGCTTACAAGATACCAGCCACTAGCGCATGATAACAAGAGCTTATCAGCTTGCTTTATCGGAGTCTGGAACGGACAATCGCCGCCCGAATGACTTCGAACCTGACACGGGTGGCAGGGAAGCCCTTTGGTTCATTCTGTATCATCATCTGTGTATCCAAACCTCGCTATTTGAGCTGACTCCCATTTTCAACATCTCGCCCCTGAAACCGTACCACTCTTTCCCGCTCTACTCGCAACGCAAATCTGTCATCTTCCCTATCCAGACGAAAGTCGAGGACGACAGCACACACACCCTTAGAGCAAACCCCCCCTCTTTAGCAGCCACGATGTCTACCGCTGCCCGCCGTCGTTTGATGCGAGACTTCAAGGTAGGAACGCGCGCGGTGCACAATATCTTAGCCCGGGGATACATTCAGCTGACAGCATCGCAGCGCATGCAGACGGACCCCCCCGCTGGTGTTTCCGCATCTCCAGTACCCGACAATGTTATGACCTGGTGAGCTACACGGAGCGATACGCGATTTCCTATCCACAGCCGATACTGACATCGACCTCGACAAGGAACGCCGTCATCATTGGACCGGCCGACACGCCGTTTGAGGATGGCACCTTCAGACTCGTGTTGCACTTCGAAGAACAGTATCCGAACAAGCCGCCTGCAGTCAAGTTCATCAGCCAGATGTTCCACCCCAACGTGTACGCAACGGGAGAGCTGTGTCTGGATATCCTACAAAACCGATGGAGTCCTACATACGACGTTGCCGCTATCTTGACGAGTATTCAGAGGTAGGTCCAAGTGTCTCGAAGCTACCACGTTTCGAGTGCTGACATGTGCCTCCATATCTAGTCTCCTAAACGACCCGAATACTGGCTCGCCTGCTAACGTGGAGGCGTCGAACCTTTACAAAGACAATCGCAAGGAATACACCAAGAGGGTGCGGGAGACGGTGGAGAAGAGCTGGGAGGATTAGGCCGGCCTGCTACCCGGGCACGAATATTCACAACGATACCCACGTCAAGGAGATAGGGCCGTATCGTTGGATCATAGCCAGAGCACTATAGAATCTGTGCCCCGCCATACTCTTGCTAGGGAGTGATGTTCTTCCGGAAGAACACGAGGTATTCAGAGTTTGGCGTTCCGGCAGGTTCAACCCAGGAGAAGTCATCATTTTTAGGAGCAGGTGCCTGCAAAGTTGTACGCTGGAGGATCTCGTATTTCAGGCTTGTTGGGGTTATGGTTATCGACACTGTTTCATGTGGTTTCTCGTGGTTATTTGTTAAGGCTCGCATAGCTACCGGCGCACTGTCTCGGTTCTTTGTTCACCATATTTGGAGGAGTCGATAGTTAGGGAATAAAATCGTCGTAATCCAGATTAATGCCACCATTCTGCCTACCTTTAATGTCTATAGGCTACTGGTCGCATATGTTACCCATCCACTTTCAATGGCAAGACATACGCAGGTGCTCAAACACATGTGATAGCAGAGCTAGATACCGGTAACTATCCGTCTCAAACCAATGTTAACTTAACATGTACCATCCTTTAAACAAACATGCCACCGTAGGATGGTCTCATCTCTGTACAGGGCCAGGCAAGTGGGACACCACCATGCAATCGACGTTGTATGAAAGATGGTAGAAAAGTGCATCTATCTCCTAAGCCTTCTAGAAAGCTATAGAATCAGCTGTCCTCTTACAGAGTCGGTCGAAATGATCCTAACGCATGAATATATGTATGATTGCTTAGTAATAAGAGCATACCCTTTTACTAGTATATGTCTCGAAAGGGTAGAAATGTACAGCCTCGATAAGGCGTGGTCGGATTGTTGCATAAATCGTAGGTGCTGGTTGCGGCGGGGCTCAGCAGTCGAAACAGCCAATCCAAGCTACCCAGATCCAGGGGGGTGGGGGTTTAACAGGGCCTGTGTACCAACCGACCAATACCAACCAATACCCTACCAAACTCGGCATTCAGGCACGACTTTCTCAGTCATCCCGACTTCTAAACGCGACTCGGATTCTTTAAATCCTTTCCCTCTCTCCCAAATACACGCAATATTGCTGCGATCATTTTATTGCTACCTGGTTACCTTATCGTACAAAGAATCCGTTCGTTGCCCACGCTTGCCGTTAAGGCGGCTGAGCTCAAACTATCCGCGCGCCGGGCTTGTTGATTGCCGTCTTCGTAACATGAGATCGTCGTGCCTGTCCCGCTGCTGCGCATAGCCGTTCTTTTTCTCTCCGTCTACCCGCCTCCCCAAACGCTGCCAACATGTCTAACGCCAATACCATCAAGGTCGTCGCCCGGTTCCGGCCTCAGAACAAGGTCGAGCTGGCTTCCGGCGGCCAGCCCATAGTCAACTTCCAAGGCGATGACACTTGTACCATCAATGTACGTATGGTGCCCCCTTCTTGAGAATCGTCATCTTCCATACTAACCATTCTGCGTTCGGGGGTGAAGTCGGCCGAGGCGACGGGCACCTTTACTTTCGACCGTGTCTTTGACATGTCCGGACGGCAAGTCGACATATTTGACTACTCGATCAAGCCCACGGTGGACGACATCCTCAACGGCTACAACGGGACCGTCTTCGCGTACGGCCAGACTGGTGCCGGAAAATCATACACCATGATGGGAACGAGCATAGAAGATGAGGAGGGCAAGGGTGTCACGCCTCGTATCATCGAACAGATATTCAGCAGTATCATGTCGAGTCCGCCGACCATCGAGTATACCGTCAGAGTCAGTTATATGGAGATATACATGGAGCGCATTCGCGATCTGTTAGCGCCGCAAAATGATAACCTGCCCGTACACGAGGAGAGGAATCGAGGTGTCTACGTGAAGGGTCTCCTGGAGATATACGTTTCGAGTGTTGAGGAAGTCTTCGAGGTTATGAAGAGAGGTGGTAACGCGCGAGCCGTCGCCGCAACCAACATGAACCAGGAATCCTCTCGTTCTCACTCCATCTTCGTCATTACCGTTACGCAGAAGAACCTCGAGACCGGCTCGTCCAAGAGCGGTCAGCTGTTTTTGGTCGATTTGGCTGGTAGCGAAAAGGTCGGCAAGACTGGCGCAAGCGGCCAGACCCTGGAGGAGGCGAAGAAGATCAACAAAAGCTTGAGTGCTTTGGGCATGGTCATCAACGCCCTAACCGACGGCAGATCATCCCATGTCCCTTATCGAGACTCCAAGTTGACAAGGATATTGCAAGAGTCCCTCGGTGGAAACAGCCGGACAACGCTTATTATCAACTGTTCGCCGAGTAGTTACAACGATGCCGAAACTCTCAGTACGTTACGGTTCGGTATGAGAGCCAAGTCGATCAAGAACAAGGCCAAGGTCAATGCAGAACTCAGCCCCGCGGAGCTCAAGGCTATGCTGGCCAAGGCCAAGTCAAATATGACGACGTACGAGAATTACATCTCAAATCTAGAGGGCGAAGTTCAACAGTGGCGTGCTGGTGAAACGGTGCCTAAGGAGCGGTGGGTGCCGCCCATGTCAGACGGGGTTGTCGCGACCAGGGCCGACACCAAAGCACCTCGGCCTTCCACCCCTGCCCGCTTAATATCTGAAAGTCGACCCGAGACGCCGTCGTTGACGGAGCGTTCGGGAACCCCCAGCCTTCCCCTAGATAAGGACGAGAGGGAGGAGTTCCTGCGAAGAGAGAATGAGCTTCAGGACCAGTTGGCAGAGAAAGAGTCGGCTGTTGCGGCTGCCGAGAAGAGCCTTCAAGAGACTAAGGAAGAGATGGCCTTCTTGAAAGAGCACGATAGCAAGCTCGGCAAGGAGAACGAGAAGCTGACGACCGAAGTCAACGAGGCCAAGATGCAACTCGAACGCCTAACTTTCGAGAGCAAGGAAGCGCAGATCACCATGGACGCGTTGAAAGAGGCCAATGCCGAGCTGACCACCGAATTGGATGAGGTGAAGCAGCAACTGTTGGATGTCAAGATGAGCGCCAAGGAGACGACTGCCGTGTTGGACGAGAAGGAGAAGAAGAAGGCGGAGAAGATGGCCGAGATGATGGCAGGCTTTGACCTGGGTGGGGACGTCTTCAGTGCCAACGAGCAAGCTATCGCCAAGGCTATCCGTCAAGTCGAGGCGCTATTCGAACAGAGCTCGTCAGGGGATCCGATCCCGCCGGATGATCTGCAGGAGCTGAAGGCGAAGTTGGTGGAGACACAGGGTATCGTCCGACAGACCGAGCTGTCCCTCTATAGCGGGGTATCCGGTGACTCGGAGGCACGGCGGAGGATGGAACTCGAGACCCGGCTCGAAACTTTGCAACAAGAATACGAAGACCTTCTTACTCGGAACCTCAGCGAGGCAGACGTGGAGGAAGTCAAGGGCCGCCTGCAGAAAGTCTATGCCGACAAGCAGACAGCCCAGATGGAGTTGGTGGACGAGCTCAAGGCAGATATCGCGCAGAAATCCGCCGAGAATACTCGCATGAAGACCCTTATCGACGATCTGCAGAGCCGCATCAAGTCCGGTGCCGTCGCAGCGCCCGGCTTGGCCAACGGCAAGACGATCCAGCAACAGATTGCCGAGTTCGATGTCATGAAGAAGAGCTTGATGCGCGACCTACAGAACCGCTGCGAGCGTGTTGTCGAGCTCGAGATTTCGCTCGACGAGACCCGGGAGCAGTACAACAACGTGCTGCGGTCCTCCAACAACCGCGCTCAGCAGAAGAAGATGGCTTTCCTGGAGCGCAACTTAGAGCAGCTGACGCAAGTGCAGCGACAGCTTGTCGAGCAGAACGGAGCGCTCAAGAAGGAAGTTGCCATTGCCGAAAGGAAGCTCATCGCAAGAAACGAGCGCATCTCTAGCTTGGAGAGCTTGTTGCAGGATAGCCAGGAGAAGCTCACGGCCGCGAACCACAGGTACGCCGGTATTATCGGTCTGGCAGTTTGATATATGCTAACACGGTTTGCAGATTTGAGTCCCAACTTACTGCTGTCAAGGAGCGTCTCGAAGCAGCCAAGGCCGGCTCCACCCGCGGTCTGAACTCGGGCGGCGGCTTTAGCTTCGCCAACGCCGGAAGCCGCATCGCGAAGCCGCTGCGTGGCGGAGGTGCCGGCGGCGACGCCCCCGCCGTCCCCACCATCTCCAGCCTGCAGAACGAAGGCACCACCAGTAAGAGGAGCAGTTGGTTCTTCCAGAAGGGTTAACGAAGCCACGAAACGAACGATAGATCATGTTTCAAGGTCACGATACTAGGTAGATAGGTAGCCGAAGGCCCACTCGTCGGCGGCGGTGGGTGTTGTCTGGCAGCGGCAGGGAAATGTTGTACTGCAAGAAGAACCTTGTGCGAGGAGTTTTATTACTTGGTTTACGAAAGACGCGTACAGGATTATACCCCCTCCTATTTTCCTTCCCCAAAGGTCCACATTTTTTCTTTTCGAACTACCGCTAGATCCCATCGTTTTCCACGACAGGGGGGCAACGACGTCCATTTGCGTAACGAGATATGGGATTATTACACTGTCGGTGGGCTAGAGTGGTTTCAGATAAAGTTCCGCGTCGAACGGGAGAATGGCTAACATCATATTCATGTCCCGCTCGGCTTTTCTGGAAATCCGGCGCTTAGACTAGACGTCAGCTCGTCCTCCGGGCTGTCCTGAGGCGGGGACGAGCTCTAACGAATGGGGAGAGGCGGGGGGCAGGGGGCAGGACAGGTTAGAGAGGGGCAGGTGCAGGAGAGGAGAGGGCAGGCGCCTTGCGTGTATGTGTGCATGTGTGATGTGTGTGATGCGGACGAACGAGATAGACAGACAAGATGCGGAATGGGATCACGGACTGTTATGTGCCTCGACTTAGCATGTACCTACCTTTGAATGCCTACATCCGGGGAAGACGTTCTCGTGGTAACGTCCTTAGTTGCGGCTATAGCAGACTATAACTCCAACGTCGGCTAAAACACTAACCGTCGTGGCAACGGCTATCGTCACTGTCGGGCGCATCGAAGGCGACTCGGCAGATGTCCCCATCTCCCGTCACAGCATCATCGACGCGCAAATCAAACGTGCCCGGGAGGTCTTCGTCCTCGGGCTCCAGTCCCTTTAGCTGCATCCCGTAGGCCGCATCTTCCTCACCGTCACCGTCACCGTCACCGTCATAGCGCGACCCCGCCTGCTCGTCATCGTCGTGGAAGCCGACAAGATCCCACTTCACGTACTCCCTCTGCTTCGCAGCCTTCTTCCTGCGGTACGTGATCCGCCTCAGCCTGTAAGCCCAGACGAACGGGGGTATCGTACGTCGTGCGCAGGGCCTGCGAAGACGCCGACGGAGACCGGGGCCGTCGCCAAAGGCCCCAGGTCGACGGCTGGCCAGACGAAGGCGCCCCGTCATGTCGTATGACTACTGGATAATGGTTTTACAATAGGAGTCTTCCGGAAGAGCAGTACCGATTCTTATCGCGAGCAGGCAGCTGGCAGCATACAGGCTATGTCCAGAGGACGGGGCAAGTACCCGTTAGCAAGGCGGCCTAAGAGAAAGGAGGGAACGGCTGATACCTCCTTTCCCGGGATGCCGCTCGGAACGAAAGTTCTTTTTTAATATAATCCACATAACCACCACCCCGTATGATCAAATTTCCAGATTTAAATGCGGTATTGTATATTAAGATGCCAAATATAGGAATCCGCTTACGATCCTTATTTATCGACAAGCCCTGGTTATCTACAACAAGGTGAGCACGCTCACGAGGTGATTCACGCTGTTCATTGACGCCGTCTCGCCCCATGAAAAAAATATAAGAGATTCTGCTGGCATTGGTGTAGTGGCGGAAGGGGTTTGTTGCTTGGGAATGCCTAGGGTAATGGTGTGGTGCGGGCGAGAACCGTACTATTTGCAGCTATGTGGCCCAGACCCTTCCTACTCCTTTGCTTAGGTCATCCAGAACAACGAGAATCGACACAAAAGTACAACGCGTTACTTTATATAGTAGCATCTTTTGAGCCCATCTCTGGGCTACCTTGACGGTTAATTGAAACCCGACCCAAACTGTTTCGTACGGAATTCGAGGGATTACTTTGGGGAGGGGGGTTGCAAGTGCCTAAAGTGCTCCCACCATAAGAGGGTTCATCGCGTCGCCGCCCGCAAACGAACGAAGGAGGTCTCGTTGCCGCAACGTCAGCACAGATATTACTGAGAGAGAAGGAAGACCGCCACGCTTAAAGGCCCGCGAAGCTTGCATTGCATGGGAAGGGTTCGGGGCGTGTAGGCGTAAGGACCAGGCTTAGCGCGAACGGGCGCTTCGAAGCAAGGAAAACTGGATGTGTTCCGGCCCAAAGCGGAATTTCCGAAGTCGTCACGGGTACCCTCAAATGGCCCTGTCCGAATAAGCGATTGCGAAGTACTGCAGTAGCGATGCGTGATTTGAAGCAAGGGGCTTATCGCGGCGGTAACACCCGAGGGGGTTGAGAGGCCTTAGCGACGGCCACAAGTCCCTACCTAGGGCACACGGAAGGCTCCACGAGTGAAGCAGAGGTCCCTCGGCGTGGTATACGAGAGAGGCCTAGAAGAAGACACAAGCCCCTACAAAGGGCACCAGGAAAAGCCTCCAAGACACAGGTCCGACTGGGGAGCAATCAGTGAAATAACGAACCAACGAAGCAATGTCGGGAGTCGAAGGAAGTCACCACCGCCGAAGGTAAGGAAGCAGAAGCCACAAGGACCTCACTGCCGGTCCTCAACGCCACGAAGGCAATACACACCTAGAGGGGACTATATCACGGTGCGAGAGGCACAAGGCCCTAGGGCACAGGAAAAGCATGGAGGATCTCAATTCGACGACTACAGGGCATAAGGGCTTGTTACGGCGGGCGCCCTGTAACCACTGCACCAACAGACCAAAGATCCGCAATGCTTAGTGACTCTTGAGCATCTAGGGCTTGCCACCGACTATGTGGGCCTGCCCTCCCTGCCACCATGACAGCACTGAGGGTGCTGTGATGGATTTATGAGGGAAGCCTGGATATTTTAGTGCGCCAGTAGACTTGCGAATAGCCTCAGTGGACGTGAGGAATCTCTTAAGCCAAGAGAGCGTGTTGGGATATATGTGGTGATTAAAGGAATTTGTTTCTAGCTTGCCTAGGCCAACGGTGGTGAGCATGAGAACCTTGTACTTAAACTATCCGGAATAACCGGAATCAACCCATTCGAACACATTTCTTCGCAGGTCTACTTATTACCTTGACTGTCTTTGTTTATAACCTTTACCGACTGATGCTTTCTGTTTTGTCAATGATGCTTATTTTATCAACAACTCCTATTCCACCGACGACTCCTACTTATCAATAAACAAGTGGACCTTTTTGTCCAGTAAATTTACGCTATACAATGATATCGTTCTGCCTACAATAGAAACGAGTTCAAGAAGATCATCTTGTGTTCCAACTTCTTCACCTCGTTTGACCCCGATGGTCTTTTATATCCCATCACATCTGCGTGAATTTCAAGCCTTCCGCGCAAGGTTCATATAGATACGGCAGCGTTCCGTATGCACCTGCCTTATCATCAGCACATGTTCAAGAGCTGAGTAGGAGGTCCTTATACACACGGCAGTGCTCCGTATGTGCCCGCCCTATTATTAAATCAACAACCTTATACATTAACCATCATATTCCTTCAATTACGTGGCCAGCCTACGTAGTAATTCACGCCGCGCAATAATACCGCCTTGTCCTATAACATCTTCGACCTTCTCTATCATATCCCGTCTGTTACGGAATCAGTTGTAGCATTGGTATGAACAGGTGGATGCTGTGCACCTATATAGACCGCTCAGGATTCAAGACTGTTGGGCTTGAATTCTCTATTCATTTTAGGCCATGGCTCTAAAAGGTGAAGTGATCGGATAGGCTCCGATACCGTCAGGTCTGCACAAGTCAATAACTTTAACATTTTCAGTCAACGACCCTAATTTCATATGCTTGTGCACCTACTTTATTATTATTAATTTACAAGGCACGGTCATCCCGGCTTGTAGATTCGCTAAGACGCGATACTGTGAAGCCCTTAGCTTGGATCATAGGGTCCTCACACCCTGCACAAAACATATCTGTGTCGCTGCTGATGATGACGGGCGAACCCTGTCGGACATAGCAGTCAGCCACAAGCCTGCTGCTACCGCGTTGGCCGACAGCTCCTTTCCCCCCTATTTCATATCTGCATGCACCCGCCTCGTTATAGGTTCGACGGGCCCCATTTTGTATCCGCGTGCGCCCGCCGTATTGTCAGTTCGATGAACGTCTATTCCATTAACGATGAGGTGCACCCGCTGATACAGTAGATCACGCTATGCAATGATGTCGACTTGCTCCATAATAACCTTCCTTGTTACCTCCCGCCAGGTCTCCGTAAACCAAAAGCTCGTGCATTATCAGTTCGACTACTATCGTATCCACCTGCACCCGCCTTATCCCAATGACCCCTATTTCCTGTCCATATGCACCCGCCTTATCCCTATTCCATCAACCATGAGGTGGACCCGTTTTGCGCAGTAATTCATGCTGCGCGATGATGTCGTTTTGCCTTACGGCATTATGAGACTTGTCATCTTGACCTTCTTTGTCACATCCCGTCAGGTCCGTGAGTCAACAACCATTACATTATCAGTTCGGCGACTCCTATTCCATATCCCCGTGCACCCGCCTCATCATTCGTTCAGCAGCCCCTTTTCATCGACGACATCTATTCTATCAACAACCCCTACTACATCGACGACCCCTATTCTATCGACGGCCCCTATTCTATTGACGACCCCTATTCCATCGACGACAAGGTGGGCCCGCTTATGCAGTAATTCATGGTTGCGCGATGATGTCGTTCAGCCCCACGATAACCTTCCTTACATCCTGTTAAGCCTGCGTGACTCAATGACTTCTACATCATCAATCCCTTCGGGTCTACATGTATCGACAGCTTCTACATCTTCAGCCTTATTCTTCCACACGGGCGTACCATATACGGAGACTCAACAGACACCTTCTATTGATATTCTCGACTTCATCATGGCCATGCCATCCCAAAGCACTCTCGACTCGCTGACCTTCGGCATGGAGATCGAGTTCCTTGTCAAGGCCAAGGCAATCCGGCGCCCCCCAATCGAGGAGACACGGCGAAGTATCCTCGAGGCGGCTTGCGAGCACGTCGAGTGGATGCTGAGGCGTGGGCCTGCCGGCGAGCAGGCCAGGCGCGTGTTCGTATCGGAGAAGGTCTACGACAAGAAGGCAGAGGCGGCCAAAGCGGAGCGCAAATACGAGGCCTGGGTTGTGAAGGAGGAAATCTCGCTCCACATCGACGCCGCCAACGACGAGGAGAACCACGGGCCCGACTAGTACCCGGGCATCGAGGTCGCAACGCCGTTATTCTTGAACAATGCGGAGTCATACGCCGAGTGCCAGGCCGGCATCACCGCCATGCACGAAATGCCGGTCGCCATCTTCAACCACACCTGCGGTCAACATGTGCACGTGGGCCGCGGCACCGACGGCTTCGAGCTGCCGGCGCTGCAGCGGCTCGTCAGCGTGCTCTGGATCGGCGGCGAGGAGATCCTCAACGCTGTGCACCCGGCATACCGCACCAACGGCGTGTTCTGTCCGAGCCTGCATACGAGCACCCTCCTCGCGAAGGGCAAGGCCGCGCGGCCCCAGGGCATCCTGCAGACGGACTGGCTCCAGTGCTGCGGCGTCACTGGAGACGACGAGGCAAGCGTCAGGCTCAGGGCCAAGCTTGAGGCAATCTGGAGCGCGGGCTCCACTGACGAGCTCTGCGACATGCTGGCGGGCGACAGCAAGAAGGAGCCGGCGTACAATTTCGCCAACCTCAAGCCTCCCATCGACGATCCTGCCGGTGTTAGTTTCGCCCACCTCATACCGAGACGCCCTCCGCCCGAAGAGTTTCCCATCGAAGAGTTGCCCTTCGATGACGATCCCACCGATAAGAAGATAACCATTGAGTTCAGACAGGCCGGCGGGGACATAAAAGGTGATTACGGGTTTGAGTTCGTAATGGCATGGGTTAGAGTCGCTACGGGGCTGGTAGCGTGGGCCATCGACACGGACGCGGATGATTTCGCAAAGGTGGCGCGGGACATCCTCGAAAGCCGCGGAGAGAACAAGGCCTTCAGGGTCGGTACCTTTCTCAACGCCATCGGAATCCCTGGTGAGGACATTGAGAGAATGATGGCAAGAGTTGCACAACTGGAGTAATGTGGACGCTCCTTGGGACGGTTCAGCTGAAATAATCGGGAGGCGCCTGGTGATGATTAACCAGCTGGGTTAGGTTGTATTTAGGACTGAGTATCTTCCGGGTGTGCCTCTCAGCCTCGGGGCCTCGTGGTCCAGCACGCGTATGCATTTCAATGACATTTGACCATATAAATCACCTCCGTTTAACAGAGTATCTAAGATATCCGCCTCTACTGCCACGTGGCTTGCATCTGAATATCCGCCACTGAGGGTCCGCGTGGTGAGATCCTTGAAGTGACTTCTTGCGGGCACCAAGTGTGAGAGAGGATCGCATATCTTGGGATGTCTCTCCTGGAGAACTCTTCAAGCGTAAAGGTGTTGCAGTTGACGAGCCACATTGGTATCATGTCGTGGGACCAGTGGATTGAGGGATCGAGGGCCACTCTTGTTCGGGAGGAAGGTTGGCGATGTTTAGGAAGGAGGCCGGCGAAGGTAGGTGTGCCAGCGAAGGTGGGGAAGGAGGCCGGGGGTAGTCCGTGGGAAGGAGCTCGGCGAAGGTGGGAAGGGAGCTCGGCAGTGGTTCGTGCTTGCCGTGTCCTGTTTTACGTACTCAACTGACAGTACCTACTGGGTATTTAATGCTGTAAATGCTTCACCCCTTTGGAATTTTCTAAGGCGGTGCGTTGGCATAATGATACCGTATCGTTCTATACCTACCTACCACTGGTCCAAGGACCATTACTGCGTACACCCTGCATTCGTCCAGACTCCATATATATGCTTATATCTTAACAGTTCCATCAAGTCCAATCCCGGTGTCTTTCGATTCACGTAGAGGCCTCTTCTTCTGCCGCCCGTTTGGTAGTATTGGTAGAGTGGATAATTATTTTTCTGGCTTAACAATTCCTTTGATGGGAAGAATTACGTTGATGATAAAGCTACCTATTATTGTCAACTACAGTAACAAGCCACACAAAACCAAATCAGAATCTCAGGCAACGGTGGTAGTCCGTGCTTGTTCTGTCCTCTTTACTGAGCAGTTAATTGGGTAACATTGCAGCTGATGAAACCAACTCCTATCGTTATAACAAAGTATCGCTATAGGACCCAGCATTGTAAAGAGATTTCTATCATAATCAGATTCGTTCAGTTCACGAAATCCATATTTATTAGGCGTAACAACGAGGTTCTCTGATTTTGAAAGGGTAATACCAGGATATATGTTGCCCCCTATCTGCGGATGGCCGTCGCATAGCATCCCTCATGCAAGTTAACGATAGTCATGGTAGTCTTCTTACAGTCTTCCATCTACCATCTACCAGACTAAGTGGAACCCTCATATCCGGGTAGGCTAAGCCTAGAAAGCCTTGCCCAGCAGTATACGTATTCTACATACCGACGGAAGTATCGATCTGTCCTAGATAACACACTCTCCTTTTTGTAAAGTAGAAAGCTATCTGCCGTCTCTGAGAGGGCAGTACTGCTGCGAACGGTAGAGTATATAATTCGGTGCTGAGTACGATGCACTTCGCTTACTCAATCTTCTTAGCGTAGCGGAAGATAACCAACAGTTCGGGTACGAGAACGACCATCCAGGCAACAGAGAGAGCCAGGCCGACCAGGAAGACCTTGACATAGAGCTTGATGAGTCTGACCCAGGAAGCGCGGGAGAAGGTCTTCCAAGCATCCATTGGAGAGACAAAGCCCTTGCCGCCCACGATCGCTGGCTCGACTGTGCCTTGGAAGGAGCGATCAAATGGAACGATGGTTTCGTCCTCCTCGGGGAGCAACGAAGCTTGGACACGGGTGAGAACGACATGGACCGGAATCACCAGGAAGACCTTCAAAACCAGGGAGACGATGAATACGATGAGAGCCTTCCAGATGTCGTTGGGATCACTCTCGGGGACTGCGCCCGGCTGGCTCGGTTTCCACTGGGGCAGGCCGAGAGCTTGACCGAGAAGCTTCGGGACGAAGCTAGAAATCTCGACAGCGAAGAAGTAGACGACGATCGGCAGGGCGGTAGCTTGGAACGTCTTCTTGAATGGGGTCAGTCGCCGCCAGAAAGGCTTCGGGCTTGGGGCGGAGATAACGATATGGACCCAAGCCGTATAAAGCTGAACCAGAGCGACGGCGCAGATGGGAGCAGCGATGAGAGATGGCACGAAGGTGCCGACCATTATGTTGTAGATGAAGATAGTGCCGACGGACATGGCCATATAGCAGGCGAAGCCACGGAAGTACGAGATCCAGCCGCTGATACCGTAGAGAGTGCAGTGGGTGGCTCGGAAGGAGGCGGTGATGGCACGCGGCTCGGAGCCTCGAGCAGCCTCGTCGGCAACGGGGGACGAGTCGTCGGTGAAGGGCTGGGTATCTCCGTTGAGAGAGACAGGCTCGTAAGCCGGAGGGGATGGGTCTTCAATCATAGCGAGGACAGGATAGATGTTGTGGAGCGTGTAACTGACCTACGGCCGCAAGTTAGCCTTAGCGCTTCGAAATGCAATGCGGGAATACGTACCACCAGGATGGCAGGAAGAAAAACGATGATATCTAGGAGAAGGAGACCCCAGCCCCAACCAGGGAGCTCATAGCCACCCATCGAGGCTTCTCCCCGCCTGTACACGGCGTGAGCGATGTCGCGATACATCTTGAGCTGCTGTCTTGATCCTCGATGTTGTGCGACAATAACCTAAAAGAGACTATACAGGCGCATGAATAATGGTTAAGGATTTGATGGAAAGTGGACGAAAAAGTAAATACAGCGGATTCGAGATAAACACAAGGAGAGAAGGGGAAATGAGAACAATAAAATGGAGGGACGGCTGAAGGAGCTGACGAATACCTTTAAAGGCCACCGACAAGCGACAAGTGAATCCACTGAATGTTGTAGTTAGTAATCCGTAAGGCAGCAGCGTCGCCTGTCTGTGCATGGCTCGGGCCCCGGGGGCTGTGCTTGCGCCGCATGCAAGCATTAAACTTGGCGCGTAAGAGCTCTGAGAATGTCTCCGACGGAGGTCGGGCTAGAACTACGTCAGCCCCGCAGCGTAGTCCCTTTTTATGCAGTTGGCAGATAACGCTTGACCTGATTTGTGCTGATCACGGCCCAGTCCAGATTCCGGGCTCCCATATGACATCTAACACGGTTAGATGTAGGGCTGATGACATATATATATGTATTCGTCCTGTCACATCTCATACTACCGTAGATAACAGTGTTTAGGTATCATCCAGAAATAGAACGCAACGAAACCCGACGTCGAGCACCAAAACCGTCGTGGCCCCATATACACATTTTTTGTTACATATCTGTTGCCTATTTACATATGCACATGTAGGCAACCTGTAGAGTATTGGCTATCAGATGAGCAATCCAGCGGTTAATGGTATTGTCAACCAGTTCCCCGTGCCCTTTCGAGCTTTTAATTCGCCGAACAACCTATGTAAATAGTTTTAACTGCCGGTTGACGGTACCAAATTATTAGAATTGTTTATGCCGAATTGCGTATACTCACCAGCGTGGACGTTAGCTGCTCCAATATCCATACCCCATATAAGCTATATAAACTATATAGCAATGCTGTTCCCTGCTGTAAAACTGAGGGTATGATCTCCGCAAGCCGTCACTAGTTCCGTGAACGCTGGTGTGCCGAGGCAACAAGGTCGTGACACCATGTATCGACAAAAGCTGAAAGCTGATCCTTTTGGGAATCCCAAAGAATGTGGACCATTATAGCCCACTCACCGGGCTTTACAGGTAGTCACCGACCCGCCCTGGCCCCGGGCCTTGTAACTAGGCACATGGAGGCTATATAAAGCGCATCATGAGTATCGTGAACGGGTCAAGAGGGCCTACTTGTGATAGATCTGAATTGCCATATCCAACTCACAGGTCATCCTCTTTATAAGCCAAAATGCTTGCCAAAAAACTCTTTCCCTTCGGCGCTCTCCTTGGCGCAGTCATCGACCGGAGCGTCACGATAAGATACATGCCGTTAGGCGACTCCATTACTGACATCGTTTGCTGGCGTTAAAAAGTTTGGCATATGCTACGGACCACCGAATGGGCGGACGTGGACTGGGTCAGCTCCGGCAGGACTGAGAACAACTGCGGCGACTCGGCTTATGATCGCGACCATGAGGTGAACTAGCGATTCCCGGCGGTCGGCACCGCCAACCTGAGGCTACTTCCAGGGTGTCTCCGGGTGAACCCGGCTGATGTGGTAACCATGCACCTGGGACCAACGACATCGTCCACCGCAATGTGCAGGTTATCGAGATTCTCGCTGCCTTCACGATGCTGGTTGGTGAAATGCGCGAAAGCAAGCCGAAGATGAAGACCATCGTACGTAAGCGACGTCCAATTCTGCCCGGATAACGGACGACTTCATCTGGTGCTGCAAACAGCTACATTAGCTCCTAAGGCCCACACGGATACTGTAGGTCTTGGCGATCCGGAGGCTTGGCTACCGGCGACTTTCATGTTGATCAAAAGCCTTTGTGGATATGACGAAAGAAGTGAGCCAGCCAGAGTGTTGGTTGTTTTTGCCAGAAATCTTCTGTGGGTGAGCGGCAATTAGAATGCAAGATGCCACTCGCTCTAATAAGACTCGCGTGCCCTTCGACTTGCAGCATTCTTTGTAAACACGGTCCCACGACATTCAGCCCTAAGGTCAGCTAGAGCTTCAGGTATTGTAGCTCCGGACGAAAGTCTGCTCCTGAGATACATGCTGTTAGGTTATATCATGAGAAGCTCTGCTCTAATACATAGACATCTGGCTCGATGATTCCATCACATGCTTTTGACGAGAGAGAGAGTTTTACATCGGCAGGTGGCCAGAATTGTAGCCCCGCTAAGACCCTTTATTTTGGCTAGCCTAATCTACATAAGTATTTAGGTACAGTAGGTACTCACCTGTATTGTACCAATGTCTGGGCACCCTCACTGAGCTCCGCAACGGGTTAGACGCCACGATCACGAGCTTGGGGGACTAATCACCTATACAAGTCATCATCCTCCAGACCGTGCATATCAACCATGTCAGCGCCTTCGATACCCAATCTGCTCTCGACCTGGGGCTCAAGGGGCGGAGGAAGAGGTGGCCGCCGCGGACGGGGCGGGCACTCGTCATCGGCGTCCTCTCGCAATCACGACGCCATCATCCAGGGGACAGACACGGACGCCGCCGTGTCGCGCATGAGCGCCGTCGAGCTCGGGTATCTCGAGGACCCCTTCGCGCAGTTCTTCGTGCAGCGGCCCGTCGTCGCCGCCAGGACCGTCACGAGGCGGCTGCCGATCATCAATCGAGGTAGGTGCGAAAAAAGGAAGGGAACAAACAAGACGAAGACCGGACTCCGTGAGCCCCTCTTCTACCCTGGCGAGTGCTAAGGTCGAAGGGCAGGGACCTACGTTCGGACGGTGGCGCTAGACCGCTTAATCTCGTCATTCCTGTCCGGGGTCGGGCAGGGCCAGGGACAAGAGCGACAAGTCATCTCGCTGGGCGCCGGCACCGACACGAGGTGCTTCCGGCTGTTCTCTCAGCCCGCCCAGGCCGGTCTCGTCTACCACGAGATTGACTTCCCCGCCGTGGCTTCCAAGAAACTGCAACTGGTGAAGGACGTCCCGCTGCTCAGGAACATCATGCCCGATCCGGCATCCGAGGCCGAGACGTGGAAGCAGCTGCTGCAGAACGGATGTCGGTATTACTGCCACGGGCTTGACCTAAGAGACTTGATTAAACCCGATTCGAAGCCGTTGGATGGTCTATGCACCGATGTCCCGACGCTGCTGATATCGGAATGCTGTCTCTGCTATCTGGAGACTGCACAAGCGAAGGATGTCATCAAGCACTTTACAGACAAGATTCCGACCCTCTCCATCATCCTGTACGAGCCGATAAAGCCGGATGATCCGTTCGGGAGGCAAATGGTATCGAATCTGGCAGGACGGCATATACGGATGCCGACATTAGAGGACTACAAGAACTCTGAGCACCAGCATGCTCGCCTGGTAGAGGCAGGCTTCGACCAGGTGAGAGAAATGACGGTAGAAGAGATATGGCGGACCTGGATCCCGGAAGAGGAAAAGGAAAGAGTCGACGGCCTAGAAGGGTTGGACGAGGTTGAGGAGTGGAACCTCTTAGCTGGCCACTACATAGTGGCATGGGCATGGAAAGGAGAAGGATTCGAAGCCTGGGACGGAATTACCGGATGAGGTCAGACGGGACGTTAGGACTCCAGTCAAGTCATTATTATACCCCTAGTTTTATTTTGCAGTGGCCTCCATGTAGATGATTAAACGCCATGCAGCAATCACTATTCGTAAGTAATGCGGCGACCCATGAAGTTTAACCAATTGCCCGTATCCTATGGACATCGTATTGCTCCTGATGTGAGGCGTTAGGTTGGTATCCAATAACGCCTCACCATAAATAACATCGAGTAATGTGCCCTGTACATCCTGAACGCCATTCTAACCAGGGTATACCGAATCGATCCACCTGCTTCGCTCTTAGTCAAAATTCACCGCTCTTCGTATCCTGTCCGTTTCCAAGGGATTCCTAGAACAGCTTCAAGTTTGTCCTCTGTTGCAGTCGCGTCCCGTTCAGCATCGCCCTCGACTTCGTCGGCCGGGTCTGGAGGCGCCGGAAGGCCTCCTGGATGTGGCGGGTCTCGACGGGCGTCCTGCCTTCGCCGGGCGGGTCGAAGAGCCCCTGGGCGAGCTTGCGCTTCTTGCTGCCGGCGGAGGCGTTCTCGCCGCCGCTGCGCTCCTTCCACAGGTCCTCCTGCTCCTTGATCCTGAGGGCCTCCTCGGTCAGCGTCTGGACCATCTCGAAAGTCAGGAAGCCGAGGATGTCGACGATGTCGTCCGAGGGCTTGCTGTCAGTGACGATGCCGAAGCCGGCCCACTCGCGGAACCGCTTGCCCTTGCGGTAGGTGAAGGAGGCCTGCCGGTACTCGGACCACGTGACATACTCCTCGCGCGTCATGGCCTTGGTGCGCTCGTCAGCCTTCTGCAGCCGCTGCAGCGTGATGAAGTTCATTTCCTCCTCCTCCTCGTCCTCCTCGTCGTCGCGCTCGGGCACCTCCTGGCTATAGAAGGACGACGGCTCCCAGGGCAACTTGACCTTGGCCTTCTTGTTCTTCTTGGCCGCCTCCTCGACGGGCCCGCCGGGCATGGCGCCGCCGGCCGGGTCGTCCGCGACGCCGAGGTCGGCGTCGGCGCCCTTCTCGTCTGAGTCCTTGGCGCTCTTGCGCACGTCCTTCCACGACAGGAAGGTGCGCAGGCGCGACACCTTGGGGGCGTCGTCGCGGATCTGGAAGATCAGGTCATTGATGGTGATGGTGCGCACGCCGCGCCGCGCCGCCAGCTCGGTGCAGTTCCGCAGCATCTCGATCACCTGCTGCCGCACGATCTCCTCGATCATGGCCGTGGCCTCAAAGGATGGCTCGCCTGTCTCGCCGGACACATACATCATCTGCTGGATCTCCTGCCGGTACTTGTGACCCTTGTTGTTGTCCGCCATCTTGAAGAGCTGTGTTTGTCTGGATGCTAGAACAATGCCGGGGGCTGAATTGCAGCACTAAGTTGATGTTCGTAAAGAATGGATGTGACCGAGCTGGATAGTCAAGGACTACAATAAAATGCCTTCCTAGAAAGTGTTCTGTAAAGACGCGTCCTCAAAAGGCGAGTCTAATGCATTCAATGTCTACTAGCATGATTAATAGATGGAGACCACTTATAAGAGTTGTTGGTTAGGGATGAAGTTCTACTGAGATCCATCGCAAGTCCCTACTGTAGGTTGGGCAAGCCGACACGCTCGCAGTTGTGGAGCCGCTGTAAAGGCTCTGGGTGGGTCTTAATGCCTTATGTAATCAACACGTCCGCAAGAACTGTACTTACAACTTAGCGCTACAAGGTACCTCAACTTTGGTTCTGTCATGCGCAACCATTGCAATCATCCCTCCCAATAACGTACAAGACCGTCTTCCGTAGTGGACATTACGGGCCTCCCGCGTCTTCTCAGCAAGGTCCGCTCAGTTTGTCAACCCAAGAAGTCAAGAAATTAATGCGGGTTTTGCTCGGGTTACGGAGCACCTCAGCCTCAGAGCCGTATCATCCTTCAGGTGGCATTGTAGGACGGAGTGGCTCTCGAGTATCCTTCTCACTTAAGGAAACTTGTAACTCGGAGACACCGACTTTGGGGGCGTGTTGCGCGTACTTGCCATTTCGTTTCGAGTTGGAGGAGCAAGCGACCTGAGACGACGAGGTTGATCCGCATGTGCCATAGTCAGGAACCGTTCAGTAAGCATCCTCAGCATGCGGGAATTCTCCATGTGATCGACACCTACCTAGGTAAGACATAACTTACGTTTGCCCGCGCTGTATTCTTGCCCTTCATCGTCCCTGCAATATTTATGCCACCTCTTACCGGCGTTTTGTTCATGTTTGTAAGGCATCGCGCTTACGGGTTACTATTTATGATGGATGTGCGACTTCATTGGCTCTCGTGAACGCTGGGGCAGGGGGCCCTCCAGCGGCGACTAATATCAGCCACGAGGGTCATCAGCTTTCTCTGTCTACGAAATTGGATGTATGCAACATCATTTTGAAACATCTAGGCCACCAAAATCCCAAGTGTTGATGAAGGAACTGAGCAAACATAAGTAGAGGAGTCACGCACCCCATATTCCGTCGGAGCGAGCTTTCTCGCTATGTCTACCCACTCAACCGTTCCAACGTATATCAATTCCCCTATGCTTCTTCCATCAAGTGGACTACTCCAAAATGGCCGATCCTAATGAGAGAATCGTCTATTCGCACCAACTAGATGTCCCTGGGGATCAGCCACGTCTATTGCACATGCACGACAGCTGCAATCGTTGCATACTTGACACCCTTGTCTCCGCAGAGGTCGTCATCGCGGACGGCAGGGACTCCTTCTACTACCTCACCTCCGACCTCCTCCACTTCGACATCCACAACAGCTTCAAGAAAGCCGGTACCCGCTTCCCCAGGATCAGCCTCGTGCAGAGGATCGCAGGCGAGCGCCGGCACTGCGTCCCCGTCGGCAGTTTCGGCGAGCAGCTCGGCCCGTCGACGAACAACAACTTCGTCCTCGTGCGCGTCAACAGGGACCAGCTCTCGAGGGAGCTGCTGTCGGGCGCCGTCACCATCAACGACCTGCTCGGGAACCTGCGGAAGCCCCAGGGATCCAATAGGTACACGTACGCCGTGCAGTCGCGGGGATCGAAGGTGGCCTCCTACCCCCTTACCGGTCCTCCGCGGAAGCGGCCCCACTACATCAAGGAGGGCTCGTCGGCAAGGCTGATGGCGCTGCAATTCACCGGCAGACCCGGATCTCCGGCAGGGATGCTAGAACTCGGGGACGCGGGTCTCTGGGTCCACATCCAAGACGATTCGGAGGTCAGGTCTAAGGCTCCCCTGCTACGTCCCGGCCAGAAAGGTTGTAAGCTAGTGGGACATGTCGCCTGCATCGACGACAGGGATATCCAGAATACCAAGGGGGAGGTGCTAGTACATCCTCTGGAACAGACGATCGAAGGCCTTGCCCAGTGTCTGGGATGGGTGAAGGACAACAAAACGAGCTACTATGTAAAGAAACCGGGTCCCAAGTAGTGTAATTCGCATAATATATACCACATTATTCCAGCGTCACTAGTATGCCTGATTTCTCTCTCTCTCGGCTCCATGCGACATTGGTCGCAGCAACACCGAATTCTGGATATCACCGATATGAGCGGTGATGACTGCCGACTGTCTCGAATTCCCTGCACCCCTTGTACGTCCGATATAGACCGCTTTCAAAATCGCTACCAGTAGTCCATTGCTGGTATACCAGCATGCGATTCGCAGCGCCAGGTTAGCTAGCTTGATATAATTCATCTCTAAACCGCCATTCTGTCCCGCAGTAGCCCGTTCTCCTATTCCAGGAGCATCCTAGGCAGCGACTACACGCCCCGAGTCTGCCTAGTTATATTGGCACATCCGCTGGCGGCCCCACTGGGACCATTATAGGGATATCTGTCGCCTTTGCTCTCTAGTCTGGAGTCATCCCTCCCCCTTAATAGCATCGCTTCCGATGCCCCCTTCCCCATTCTCCTTATCATATACTCCGGAAAACACCGTTTTCGCTCTTGTTCACAGAAAAAGGGTTCGGTCGGTAGATCGGTTCTTCTAGCCGATTTCGCAAGGCCTGGCTGAGGTTGATCTTGTAAGCATTACAATGCTGCCTAAGAATCCTTGAGGGACCTCAGCTGACTGCGGCTGAGCACACGGATTTTGGTGCTGGAATCGCCTTCTGGTTATGCACCTTCCATTCTCTCGCGTAGATTAGACCCGATTCCATACTCGTAGGGTGTATCCTATTGTCAGTGTTCTGTGCTTCTCTCCGAGGTTGGATATTCTTTCTCACAGAGACGAGTTATATGCATACCAGTAGTCTTCGCAGCCGAGTTTCACTGTTATGTTACTTTAAGACACCATGAGCAGTTATACTTCGGATTTGAACGCTTAATCACCCTTATCCCTTAGGTACAGAAGACGGCCATGTAGACCAGGGTCGGCCCGGCGAAGGAGTATATTCCATAGCTCCTATCCAACGAGGTCCTGACACTAAAGGCACGGTACACGTCGGTCAAAATTATTCCATGATTCAAATACTTAGCTACCACAGCAACTCAGTCTTGGTTCTTCTGAAACGCTCCACTATAATTCCGAAAGTCGCACTTTGTCCCTCTACCTGTCTATGACTTGGTGGAAGTCCAGTCAACCATCGCATCCTCTCCAACCTTTTCCTTGATGAGACGGTGACTTAGATCCCAGAGAGCCGCTCCCAAAGCAGGGTCCTCGGCCTGTCTTGATTGCGATCCGAGCTTACCCGGATCGTCAAAGTAAGCACCATTCCACCCCTTCTCCTCGACTTCGGGAGCTGTCGCAGCGTATAATGCGCTGTAAGAGCCCTGTTCGATATCACGACCGGCGGCTAACATCATATTCGTCACGATCTTGCCGAACAGTCCGGGATAGGCATCCTTCCATTGTTGCTGCATTGCAGTGTTCACCTGAGGTCTGAAGTCAGCACAGATGGTTGGGGAAAGTACATTAGCAAATGAACATACCGCGCCGGGGTGGACGGATAGGACATAGATGTTGTCTCCATTCGGTTTGATAACTCGGTCCACAAAGCCGAACTTGACACCAAGGATAATAGCCAGCTTGGCCCTGCCATAGAGTTCGAGATTGCCGACCTTCGGGTCGTTGATCTCGTCGATGGAACCGAAGTGGACTACCGATGGCGCCGCCTCGTGCTGCTTGGACGACTCCCAGACAATGCGAGGCGCCGGAGCATCGGGGATCTTGGAGGTCTTGCGGATGAGCGGGAAGAGCAAGTTGCAAACGTAGAATTGCCCCAGCCAGTTCACCTGGAAGTGACGGTCGATACCATCGGCCGTCTCGCCGTACTGGTTGGCGTTAATACCGGCAGAAAGGATAAGCTGTACCAACGGTCAGTGGTTTCCGTAATGCCAGGAAGTTGTTCTGGGTGTGCGTACGAGATCGAGACGGTCTTCGCGTTCTCGGATGCCCGTGAAGACATCCTTGATCTGCTTGAGGTTGCCCATGTCGCAGCCTACCCACTCGACCTTCGCGTCCTGGCCGACCTCTTCCTTGATCTTCTTAATGGCGTCTTCGCCTTGGTCTTCCTTGCGGTTGACCATAATGACCCTGGCTCCATTCTGCACAAATGCACGAGAGATCTCAAAACTACGAGGGAGGTCAGCGATATTACCAAGATCGGCCACTAGTCAAAACGCCTCGTTTAACGAATGTATCCCAGAGCGCTCACTCACCCGATACCGAGTGCGCCGCCAACAACGAGCGCGACCCTGCCACTGAGATCGTGGATCTCCTTCTTAGGCCCCACAACAGGATGGAGTACGGACTGCATGTTTCTGGACTGATTCCTTGAGTTCAGAGTAGTAGATACGATGGATTTTGATATGAAGAAGTTAGAGGATTAAACGTGTGGCTGGTTATGAGGATAGCTAAGTACTTATGCTTTGGATATGAGTAGGAAAATTAAGTGTGTCGTCGATATAAGAATTAGAGTTACATAGACGTTGATGAACATATTATTCAAATCGTCTTTTTACGTCATTCACGGGAACATCATCGTTCTGGCGTCATAATTAGGACTTCATTCGGGTCATTTGCTCCTCCATGTCCCATGTTTGCAGTTAACGTTACAATGACGTTGGGAATACATCACCAAGCCTTCTAATCCACCGCGTTGGAAACTCCTCATTTGCGAAAACGCAACAAACTTCAACTCGCCTCAGCCCAGAACAAACTCAAAACCGTTTGTTACTTCCTCCAACGTAGGTACCGTACTTAATTGAACCAGTCAACGCCCCTAACTACACGATCGCAGATATAGCCCGTGATCAAGGCGTACACGCCTTTGAGGGAGACGTCGATGACCTGCTCGTTGATCGGCCACGTCCAGGGCAGCGCGCTCACACCCGCCGTGTTTTCCACCACCTGGTCCATCATGATCCGAATTCCCGTGTGCATGAAGGATGCGACCGGACCTATGATTCCGTAGTAAGACATGATGGCTCGGACGGGACCTGCCAGAAATCCCATCCCGAAGTGGTGAATGTGGTTGAGGACATCTGGGTGGCGTGTAAGACTGTCTCCCGACAGCCCGAGATGGGTCGCTATGGTGCGTCCCGGGACGTAAGAGTTCGGTCTATGCGTGAAGACTTGCTCAACCTTGCTCACAAGTGCCATTCTGTAATTGAAAGTTAATGATGAGATCAAGCTTGGAACAATAGAGCAAAATTACCCAGCAGCGCCCGCAAGGCCCGCACCCAGACCAATCGCTACTGCGGTGCCAAGGGTGACCTGGGGAATGCGTGGATATGCAGATTTCTCGTCCACATGTGAGAATGTGCCAGCTGCTGTATGATACTGCGGCATCGTGTCTGCTCAACGACTAAAATGGAAGATAGGTAGAGGCGAGTCGTGAGTGGTTATGTCAATAATTGGTGGTATGTCAATAACTCGCGAACTACTGAAAATATTGATGATGCTCTAGCCGCACGACTTACTAGGTGCAGTATATAGGATGTGGAATATCACGATTCACTGCTCGTAATGTTATAAATGTGATGGGCGTGGCGTCAACCTTACGTCACTATAAATGAGCTACGACATTGTAAAAACCAAAACAGATCTGCGAGGGTTGCGCAGCGCAAGAGGGCTCAGTCTCGAGTCTACCGTCGCAAACACTGTTGTCGCTTGATTATTATAGCAATCTGACCCGGTTAAGTTTATCCGTTACGGGTGCTGGCTTGACTGCTTCTATTCCAGCCGTCATCGGCGTCGGATGATTTTATAAGGGGAGTAACCATCCGAAGATCAGCTTTGGAAGTTGCGTCTCGGTGCCGGGAACCAGCAAGAATCTAGACCAACCGAGATCAGGAGGAATTGGAGAGACGGGCGTCCCGGAAGGCTGAGGCGGAAGAATGCGGGTTCGCAATCGATCCGGGTTTCGAGGGTCTCTTCCGAAATAGGGGGCTCAAGCTAACTTGATAGTCGCTAGTTGCTTACAAAGTCTGCTGGAACCTATTCAGCTTGTGATAGGTAGAATCTCGAGGTCTGTCACGGACACTCTACATAGCGTCGTTCGGCTCCGTCTGTCAAGCATGCATGTGGTAAAAACGCGACACAGGCTCCTTTAATCGAATAAGTAGAACACGTTTAACCTGGTATCAGAGCAGTTCAGTTACGCACAAGGCCGCGATCGGTTCGTAGGGTCTTCTCTCCCTTTTTGCGGGAGCACGACTTCCTACCATAGATAAGTACACCTGCCCACGGTCTCTACGACCGGCAGAAGAATCGAATCAAATCAGCCCACGTGAGGAGACACCAGGCGTTGTTCTGTTTCTTTTTTACTTTTCCCCAAGCCCAAGAACTAAATCAAATGCGCCCCAGATGTACCACTGGCGTAAGCAGCCAGTCTCCGTACCGGCCTTGGTGGTCTCCGCCGCAGGTGCCACCGCGTGAAAATAGCCACGACGCCGCCGTCGGAACCGCTAGCGCAGCCGCAGTCCGCGTCTAGGGCGGCGACCATTGCTCGTTTGGGTGGCAGCGGGCGCCGTCACGATATCCGTGACGGTGATGATGATGGGGCCGTCGTCCCCGCCGACCCCACCCCAGTCCGGCAGATCTCCCATCTCCGTAGGGGCCGGCGCAGCCTCCGAGGTTCCGTTTCCATCCCCCCCACCTCTGCCCCCGCTCTCCTCGTCTTTGTGCTCCTCTTTCTCTTTGCCTTCCCCTCCCTGTTCGTCCTGGCCCTCGTTGACCGCAGCTGGGATGCGGGCGGGCGCCCCGGGCTCCTCGCTGACGAGCCGGACGCCCCTCGCGGGCGGGCCGTCGTGGTAGTCGCCGGCCTCGCAGGCGTCGTTTATGCCGCGGCACTTGCGTTCCCAGACGCGGCAGTTGCGGTTCCCCGACGGCGGCGCGGCGTCGTAGCACGCGTTGGCCTGGGCCCAGCAGTCCTCGGCGGCCGCCCAGCAACCGGCCTCCGTCGAGTAGGCCGCCACCTCGACGCCGACCCAGTTGGCGTTCTTGATTAGGTAGTCGGCGGGGACTCCGCCGGTCCTCTGCCTCGTCATCGAGGACGGCGCCTTTTTATTATCGGCGACGGCAGATACGGAAGACGATGACGACGGAGGCACGAAGACCGCCGGCCCCGGCACGGGGTAGGGAAACTTTGGGTCGTCGCTATAAATATTAAACTTGAGACCCGGATCGCCCGCTGCCAGGTGGCCCGGGATGCTGACGCTCCTGTCGGCGGGCACGGAGAGTGCGAGTGGTGCGTCGGCGCTCTCGACGAAGACCTGGGCGCACCCGACGTAGAACTGCGGGTCGCCCTCGTGGGCGTTCTGGAGGGCTAGCAGCTCGGGCCGGAAGAGCCAGTTGCCCGCGGGCAGCCCCGCAGGGATCCGGACGGACAGCAGGCCGTCGGCCCGCATCAGCTTCTCGGTGCACCACAGCCCCGCCTCCTCGTCGTACCCCTCGTCCCAGATCTTGAACCAGCCGGGCCCGGCGGCCGACCCCTTCGTCATGTCGCCGAGCTGCTTCGCGTAGACGGCGCAGGGTCCCTTGTGCGACTAGTGACGTTAGGTTCCGCCATGGCTGGATAGTTTAGGGGATGGTGAGGCTGAAAGTGAATTAAGGGGGGCGGCGAAACATGCATCATCACACTTAACGTACTTCATCAATGACCCCGGGCTGCTGGGCATTAGCCCACAGTCGCCATTGGAAAGTGAGCTTCGCACCGGCCTGGGCCGGACAGGTGAAGGCTACAGGCTCCTGGCCGTTCGCCCCTGGGCGAGTAGTTAGCCGGGAGGCTCGAGACTGATAGCGTAGCATAGCAAATGCAATGCAGCGCCATTTCACGTACCACATGCCATATCCTTGCTCGTAATACCGTCGACCGGGCTCGTACAGGTGCTGGGATCCCGGCTCATACGGACGCACGTCCCGTCCCCTTGCGAGACGTCGTTGATGTACAGCGTGGTGAAGATGGTATGGGCATCAGCGAGCGCGGCTAGCCTTGCCAGGCCCAGGAGGAGAGCGAGTGTGTGCCTCATGGCAGGAAGCATGGAGTCTCAACTCCGCTTTAAGAGACTGTATATTGAAGATGGCAGTAGGAAGGTGAAACGGCCGCGTCAGGACCTTGTATTAAAAGTCTGATCTGCGAGGTCGTACATGAATCACTCGCTGGTGGGAGTGCGTGGGCGCTTGGCCTCAATTGAATGAATCAATGAAGGAAAGTGTGCCTGATGGATACTTGTCTATCGTGACATGAAGAAGAACAGGCAAGGATGAGCTAATGCATGGAATAGAGAAACAAAGCAGTTCTTCAAGATGAAGAGACGGCGGTTGAAATAATGAAAGGTCGCCCGTACTGCGAGCCTACCAATCTGGGGGAGTGGCTCGACCGGTTTGGGGATCTTGCCCTCTTATAACAAAGGGAGAAAGCAGAATGTAATCTCAAGCAAACATGGCTAACCCGGTAAAGCAAGCAGCAAACCAACACAGCATCGGGTCACACGAGGTGGGCAGGTTTCTTCTTTTCTTGAAGACCTGGCCACGCGAGTCCCGGGGCTTGCAATCAGAGTAAGACACCGAGGGCTATCAAGCAGCACTCTGCATACGGCCTAATACAGCGGAGGCGAGTATTATTCCGTTCGGGGCGTCGATCCCGGCAGCCTGCTCTTGGATATATAGAAAGTACCATGCCGTGCAGCGTGTCCGAAGATGTAGTAGAGCAGCAACTGACAGCTGCAGGAAGACATCGGATGATGACTTCCCCTGAGATACACTAGTTAGGTAAGTCCAAGTAATATAGATGCACAACGTTGGTTGGTTGGTTGGTCTGGTACCCATGTCTTCCCGTACCCAAGAACGCGGGTATGACGAGGTAGGAAGACAGTGCCAAGGAGGCGTCGTTTCGAAACACCCGAGACCTCACCGTTTCGCTCAATGACGTGCCCCGTTCCTCTCGATATGGGCTGCATGTAACACCCACTTCCGCCGCAGCCTGCTTATAGGTATTGCAGCTTGCAGCGGGGATCGAGCATATGCGCAGAGGATGGCTTATCGTCCCACTCGAAACGTTATTAAACGCCGAGCCAATGTTTCGGTGCGACTAGGCGGCGCTTGACTGATTGGACGCCGGGATATCCGCATTCCAAAATTGGGGCAGATGCCTCTTCCTCTTGGAAGCTCCTGGGCTTGTTTTCTAATAAACTCTGAAGAACCTCATTGCCCTACAAGGCGCTAAAGAGTAGCCTTTTAAGCGCTTTCTCCCTAACTTATCCCTACCGGAATACTTATGAGGGGGGGCTTTCTAATGGTTTTTGCAGGTCCGGCATTCCGTCTGCAGCTAGAAAACAGCCGATGCAAGCCTCAATGCCATTCCCTGAAGGAATAGGGGAAAGAAGGCGTCGGATTGCTTGGGGTTAACGCGTAACGAACGGAGGAGCAGCGGTAACTTGAGGCGTCCTCAGAAGTGGTATAGAGCGAAAATGAGGACGAGAAACGCTTGCCAATCCAGTGCTCCTTGACAGACAAGAGGTGGCATGCTCGTTAGAACTTTAGAAGAGAAGAGATTCATTAAACCCCCGTGTCCGGATCATCCGTACGTAGCCTAATCCTACAGACAAGCCAGAGATCGCCTCCCCCTCTCCTACAATCATTATCAGATGCTCATATGCGAAAGGATACGATTCGCGCTCCTGTATGCCTCATTGATTTATTGTACAGAGTATGGTACATATTGGATATTTTTAGTCATGACTAGTGGGTATCTTATTCGTTGATCTTGGCCAGGATGCTGGAGGAGCATGTCAGCCGCGGCCCCGGGAATCGCACTTACTCGCCAGAAGAGGAGGACTTACTCGCTGTCGCGGAATAGCTGGTACTCCTCATCACCGACCTTGACAGGGGAGCCACCAAACTGGAGAAGCAGGCAGGTCAGCCATGGGCTCCGTCCCCGTGCGCAGCTACCAGGGGATGGGACAAGTAGCGCAAAGCTGAGCAGCCGACTCGCTCGCACGCTAACTAGCTAGCTATCCTTTCGCTTGCTTACCTGAGGAACCAGGACCCTGTCCCCGGACGCGACGCTCATGGGCACGCGCTGGCCGTCCTTGCTCAGGGCGCCGGGGCCGACAGCGAGGACCTTGGCCTCGTTGAGCTCCTTGACGCTCGACTCCGGCAGGAAGATGCCGCTGGCGGTCTTGGCCTCGGCCTTGACCCGCTGGACCAGCACGCGGTCCAGGAGGGGGACAAGGGACTTGATCGATCGGACGGTGGTGGCCTGCCCCATTCCAACAGTTAGCTAGGCAAGTAGTAAGTAGTTACGGCTAAGAGAAGCTTCTGCGAGGCGCAAAAAGGCAAGGTCCTCGCGGTGCAGGCGCCTGAAGTAGGTAGTACAGCTGCGTTCTTGAATATGCGTGTCGAGAAAGTGCCGAATCCGAATGTGCGCCTGTCGGAATCTCTGCGAGGAGACGCTTACCATTGTATATGTGAGAGTGCGGGCGTGTAAGCGGGGAGAGTTGCGTGGGAGTTCGAGGGATAGAAGAGCGTGGGAGGTTTTGGCAGAGTTGCAACGTCAAGTAAAAACGATGCTATCGCGAATTATAGGAAGTGAGTCCCACAGATCGTTAGAAAGCTCTGGAAGCTGATCAACCTTCTGGGTCCCAGTAAAAAAAATATTTGGTTCGTTTTTTCCGCCGCCGTCGCAGGAAGCACCTGCGAAGCCGATTGGCTCGAGACCAGGCGGGGTGTCCCCAGCTTCATCTTATCTCCGAGGTCCAGACCGTCCAGCAGTTATTCTCCTCCCTGTGTACCTGGAATCTGGATGTACGAAGCAGACATGCACGTGGTACGTAGCCGGCCGATTGGTGAGATAACTCATTATCGCCATTTGTTATGTAGGAAGCACAAATAGTTTAAGCCCGTGCAAAACACCAGATATGAAATCTAAGTCGCTAGCCGCTATTCCAGTTGAAATCTATACCATTGCTCTATGCACCATACCAGTATCCCCCCCGCATTAATATCTAGGCCGCTGTTGCCTCTCTAATGTGTATAGACCTGTATACCGTTTACTCCGGCGTCCTAGATGCCCGAGCAGCCCTGAGAGAATTAATACAATACCACGAGAAAGAAAATCCCTTCCGCTTGATATCCAGTCACGGATGGGAGTGTTGTAAGGAGTCTGCGCTGGAACCCTTTACTTAGTGGAAGGTGCGGGCGGTTCGAGAATGTGCGTGTGGTCGTCCGCCTTGACGACTTCGCCACGGCCAACCTGTCTACAGATGACCGTATCCGACACCCAAGGGTCGTCGAGGATCTCTGGCATCTTCGCCCGCTTTCTAGGATCGATTGTCAACATTCTTCCGATAATATGCCGGCTCTCTCGCGGAAGCAGCCTCAGGAGGCGCCACGGCCCTCTGATAACTTCTTTCCGCTCCCCGTTGTCGCCGTCAGCGTTCCCAGGGTTTCCCGATGAATCCGGCTTGCTGGAGTTGGGCGATCTGCCATCTTGCTCAGAGAATATATCCCGTTGCGGTATGTCTGCGAGATCGTTGGTGGATCGAGATGGGACGATGAGCTTATTGGGATCATGCCCTGGCGTGGGCTCCGAGGCAAATAACTTGAATGAGTTGTCCGTCATACGCGGTACTTTCCAAGGAAATCTCCTCAGTGACATGCAGCAGAATATTATCGCGAGTGACCATATATCCACGCCCTGCGGGTCATATTTGCGCTCGTCGTAGACCTCTGGGGCGAGATAGGGGTCAGATCCCACAACACCTATATACCGTTAGACGTGCCATTCTTCGAATAACGCTTGAGGGTAATCTGCCTACCCGTGGCGAGCACTATCTCGGTCTCAAAGGGGTACTTGAATACGTGAGCACTTCCGAAGTCGATTATTTTCATGATACCGTGCTCGCTAACCACCACGTTGTCCAGTTTCAAGTCACGGTGAGCGAGCCCCGAACTATGGAGATACGTCACACCGCTCAAAATCTGGAGGAAGCAACATGTCACCTCGGCTTTCGACATCTTCCCTGTCATGACAATAGCGAAGAGATCGTACGGAGCGTACTCCATCACCTCATACCATTTCCCCTTCTCTTGGACGATGTCCAAAGTTTCGATTATATTGCCGTGGTGCAGTGCAGATCCGATACAGAATTCGGCAGTCAGTTTCTTGACGTACTCCTTTTCCGTCTCGTATGAGTGACGGGGTCGAAATTCCTTGACGGCAAAAACCGTATTGTCCTCGGTTCGCTTCATAAGTTTCACCGAGCCTCCGGCGCCAGACCCGAGCACGCGGCCTATCTTGCCGTACTTAGTCGTGAGACCATGATCATCGGCAAATGGGACCTGGTACGTTGATCTCGGCTTCGAAGGAGTGGAAGATGCCAACTTGCTAGAGGATCCGGAGGACGATTTCCCCTTATGACTGCCACCGACTTTGAAAAACCTCTTTAGATCCGCCATGGAGCCATGGTGACTACCCTGGACAGTAGACTGGGATCCTGTCTTCTGGAGGTCTCCCGACTTGTTCCGCCTGCCTAGAAGTCCGGACTGTCTCTTTTCTTGTTTATCGGGTTTCGTGAGACTGATGGAAGAGCTAGATGGCGAGCCTTTGCTCTTCTTCTTCGAGAAGATGAATCTCGAATCGATGTTGCCGACATTTCTACTTTGCGGCTGTCGCTTGTGGGCGGCATATGGATCATTGGCGTCGCCTTCAGGGGTAAAGGGTCGCGAATAGAACTGGGACGCAGTGATCCTTGAAGGGCTCGATTCCCTAGAAACTGGGACCGACTGGCCCCCAGGGCCAATAGAAAACATCCCCTTACGGTGCGAATGCGTTTCCCTTTCTCGTTCCTCAACGGCAGTCGTCCGTGGCGATATGTTATCGCTAGAAGCCAGTCGTTTGGGTAAATCCGGCCTCGACTCTTGACCCGAGGCCTGAGGTGTTATGGCTTGTGAATCAAAACCCCCCTCGGATCCGGAGAGAGCGGGAGACCTTGAGCCCTTGCTCAAAGACTCGACCGCAGAAGTCCCAGCCGGCGTCAGTGGCGGTGAAGCGAGTTCTGGCCCCTTGGAACCCAACCGCGGGGATGGGTAATCCATTGGAGTATGAGTGTGTTGTGGAGTTGCACTGGGCGAAGTCTCATTTGAGGGTATCTGATTAATCAAAGTTAGTCTTGGTTAATCCGGCTAGGCCGGCGAGCTTGACTGTCGGGTTTACAGGCAGGCCAGCTCGTCGCTTTGAGAGCTATCGCCAACCAAAGGTGTGAGCCGATCACAGGCTGTAGTTCGGAGGGCTGAGTTTCCCCCAGTTGGTTGTTGGGACGAGAAACAAGGCAACGAAAGAATGGGCTAACAAACTGAAAACTTACCCTGGAAACTGGAAGCGAGATGGGGGCGAAGGAAAAGCTCTTCATGCGCTGCTCCTGTAGGTTTGCTCGTCGGAGGGAGTTTGTTAGATCGCGTATCTGCTCAGGTGTAACCGAGGCTTCCATTGAGCTATCCTGCTTCCCATCCTGGGTGCTTGTTTGTTGCGACGACGGGACCGCAACGCCGATCTCCTCGACATTAGAGGCGAAGCGCACAGCTGGTGCCTGCTCGGGAGGTTTAGTAGAAGACTGTTGATCTATATAACCAGATGATACGTCTTGGTTAGGGCCGCCTAAACATTCGGAAGCGGAAGCCGTTAGCGACCAGCTCTCCATAAGACAATGAACAGTCCATCGGACGACTGCGGTGGGAAACTGGGGGAGGCGTTGGTGGGGTTGTAGAACAAAAGGAGCTTCAATTATACCTTGTTGTTGGCGGGGAGCTTCTGAGGACGGCATTGTCGGACTAATGTGATATAAGGCCAATGTCCAAAGTAGTTTGCTTTCCTAGAGCGAGTGATGGAGTATATTCAGAGATATGGATAAAATTGTGACGGTTCATCCAGAGTAATGTAAGCAGCCCAGACGGCGCTGTGAGCCGGCACCCCGATGTAGCATGAAGAGGGAAAGAGTTTAGTGATGACGGCGATGGATACGCTAGACGTCAAGATTGAACTACGGGTCCAAGCGACTTTTTGCCTCGTTGTTATTAGTATCGGAGTCATTCTCTATTTTCCTCCCAGCAAAGTGATGTACTTTGAAAGCACGCGCTAATGGTGGGGCGGTTTGATCCACTGTAACTTCATCGACGTACGAAGCACTCCGTAAGCCGGATGGTTAAGAGAATCATACTCCGGACGGGGGAGAGCAGCTTCTCATCTGATAGCCAATTGCATCATTAGGTACTACGCGCTGTAGGTACGTGATCCGAAGCCCCAAGAGAGACGGGTCATCTTTTATCGTGCCCAAACTACTTGTCCCTGCATATTCCCCTGAGGCCTTCTTAACAGCCGTCCAATGTTGCTTGATTTCAGTCAATTGGAATCCACGGGGAATATCATCAGAACGGCTTCGATGCTGGGGCTGGCCGGTCGTTGGTTGCTGGGAACGTCCCTCGGCTGTCTTTGCCGAAGGAAAGGTGCTTGATGCGTCCCGCCTGCTTCGTTGGAAACTAGAGTCTACTTGAGTGCCTAGGTAGGTAGGTAGGTAGGTATTCGAGATGAGGGGTGCGCCTATTTTGGCATCAGCACGATTCCCGCATCCGGTTGCCAGAGGTGTTGGAGTATCAAGAACGGATCAGAGCCCATCCCATGTGTTAAGTTGTTAGTGAGTGGGAAGCCCTGTGGGAACCAAAAAAAGCTTAAATCACATGCAACGGGATACGCATGCATGGGGGTCGTTTCCGGAGACGTGCTGAGTCGGTATCTGCTCTGGTACTCGTCAATCATTGCCAAATACTGTACCTAGTATTGCATTCACGTTGCAGATTGCTCTGTATAATGTCCGACGACTACTCCCATGCAGTAGCCAAATATAGTCGAGAACTTACACCTCAGCTTTTACAGATATTTTTTAGGGGCGAGAGCGACCGATTTCCAGCAGGTGAGGGCATGGTGGGGTAGTGTGGAGAGGATATTATGATTCACACATCCATGCAGGGCAGCTTTGTTCCTCCAGAAGAGATCAGTCATATATCGAACCGTCCCATCCCCCCGACTTCCTTGGACCTTTCGGTGTACTTATCTATCTTGGTCCAACAAATCCTACACAATCAAGGCGACAATAGGAGGATAGTATAGCCGATGGTATCGGTAATTGACAAACTATATCTCGATAACTCTTTGCATGGCTGCTGCCTGCATGGCCGATAGGCATTCTCCGGCAAGGGTTGGAGTCAGGGACCTGGGAGCAGACAGCCACAGTTTTCGATGTCGTCGGTGTCTACGGGGGACCCTGCATATGTATGTGCATACCGAGCCAAATGCATGGAGCACGGGAACCACGATTGCCTTGCGATACCTCTTTCAAACTCCGCGCCCAAATTCCAGGGAAACCAGCCGAGTGTGGTGTCCCTGTGAACCCGTCATGCCCGTTGCAAACGGTCGCCCTCTTTATGCACACCAACACCCGTTTGTGGAATGTTGTAATTGCGACTTCATCTCTCTCGGACTTTAGTTCCTTCGGTGATTAGGTAGCTTAACCCGCGAGTACTCGTTCAACGGAATATCAATTAGAATGAAGAGGAACACGCCTAGAAGTCAGTATCTTCGTACGTCCGAGACGCAGCAGCTCCGGAATAGCAGAGTATTGAGAGTTGGGTCGTTCGGTGTTATATTTCGCCTATGCTATGCTGAGAGTGCCTGCATTTGCGAGGCAGGCATCCCGCGTACACGACCCGCTTCAAAAAGCAAAGCAAGGCCTCTCAGCACGATCTCGGCTGGCATTTACGTGCAATTTTACTGGGCTTCGCTCCTCCGCGTACCTTCGTGCATGTCCATAGAAACATGGCTTTACGGAAAGCCAATGTGGACGGGCCCTCCCCCTTTCATCTCATATCCCAGATCTCGAGGCGATGTATCGCGACCCTTCTGCTTGCCGTTCATCCCTTCCTACCATACCGAATGTAATGGTACATAGCGTACACAACGCTGAGGCTGATAGCGTTTTCCCAGAAATCGCCAGTCTGGAACTTTAAAGAAGTCCTTCGGGCGTCATGCGACAACTTCGATGCCCATTGATCTGCATTGGTATATGACGGCCCTGCAGAGACCTTGTAAAGAAAGACCCGATAGTCGCACCTCGGTTTGCTTGATCTTTGCGATCTCGAAGACGTGCTTCAGACTGATGGTGCCGACTATCTCGTGACCAGGCTTTGAAGCAGCCTTTTTCTTTCCCTTCTTTCCAGCCGGCAGCTGTGCTGCGTTTCGGAGGAGCCAGGAGGTCTGCGGTGTGCGAACATCGAAGTGGAATGATCGATCTGCTCGTACCGTAACTCGCACGGGCATCGGTGTTCCCGGGTTAATATGTGCTGTCCGCGCATTGAACTCCTACATAGAACCCGCCATCAGCCTTTCTGTCCGATCGAGCGGTCGAGGCATCGCGAGGATCAAGTCAAGACTGATCTACCTTGCAGAAGTCTATCGACTTGACACCTTTGCTTCCAAGCGCAGGACCGACGGGCGGACTGGGACTGGCCTGTCCCGCTCCTACGATGAGCTTTACGATCTGGTCTCTGCCTGCAGCAGCCGCACGCGCTTTCGACATCTTGTTGCGGCCCCCCGAGTCGAAACGCACAGCGAGGAGCAAGCAAATATGAGGTTGATGATTGAGATAGTGGTTATCGCTGCCTCCAAACCAAATTGCCGTATCAAAATTCTGAAGAGCCAGGGTCACCAATGATGTTTTACTGTGTAAACATCAGCCACACCTGCCACGCTTACAAAAGCTTGGCAAGTAGTGTATTCCGCCTTATCGCGCTACACCTGGGTTACCCCTGAATCCGTTGTGATCTGCCTTGGGCCCTGGGCCTTTGGGTAAAATGGCATCAAATCCGCATCCAAATTGCCAATAGTCTACTATCGATAAGTGATAAGACTTCAAGACCCCACCAACTTAGGTAGTGCGAAGTCTAGTCTACGTATGTGTACAAGGGTCCAGGCAACTCACGACCCAACCAGAGAGAGATCCGTTGCAACAATACATGAACCCTTATTCTCCTTCTCGAGTGCTATTTTCAACCCGAAATCCCTTTCCTTTTGGCCTGCTTACTGTCTTCATTGAAACTTTCAATATCCCGAAATCCCTAAGTTACCAACCTCACCATGTTTAACTGGGCAAAACAGACGTAAGCTGCTGCCATTACATCATATGTCCCTCCATTCACGCCCATTCAGTTTCGGCTTTCGGTGTGTACGGCTAACAGCTATCACCATTTAGTCTGGCAAATGTGGTCGGCACGGAGGAGCCCATCTACGGCCCTTCGGCTATCAAATCCGTGGCTGAGGATGCCAAAGACACTCCATATACCGAGCTGACCAGAGATGACATGAAATGGGCCGCATTGGACTTCACCTGCGTCGAATCGCAGACCTTCTATCTGGCGGCGGACAACGGCAATTTTGCCTCGCTTCAGGTCATCTACAGCAACGTCGTGTAGGGACTTCGGCCGCCTGACTGTGTCCTTTATTAACTGACCGGCCTTGTAGCGGTATCAGGACGACCTGCCAGTTCAGTGTCAAGCTCTTCCACGCCGATCCCTCCAAACCTTACCTCTGGTGCTCGACACCCCTAAACGACACCGATTTCAGTGACGATAAGACCGGCTTCTACGCTACGGATTGCGCCGTGGAGTTATCGGAAGATGGCAAGACATATACCATCAAGTCCATGAATGACCAGAGGGCCATTGTCAACGTGAAGGTAACTCAGACCGCCCCTGGCTTCGTTGCGGGAAAGGACGGCAAGACCTTGTTCGGTACGGATCTGTCCAACCCCTGGGGTTCTATGCGACACGCATTCTGGCCCAGATGTGTAGCCGAGGGAACCATCGTGACCGAAGAAGGCCCCATTGAATTCAAGGGGAAAGCCTTCTTCAGCCATGCTCTACAGGGTATGAAGCCTCACCATGCGGCGTCCCGATGGAACTTCGTCGACTTCCAAGGCCCGTCATATTCCGCAATCCTAATGGAGTTTACCACCCCGCCATCCTATGGTTCGACTGTGGTGAGCGTAGGGGGCCTTGCGAAGGACGGTGAGATCATCACCGCTGGTAGCATAACCTCTGCTCAGCATACGAAAACGAAGAAGGACTCGGAGAATGACTGGCCCGAGCCGACGGAAGCCAAGTTTACTTGGACTGGTACCACAAAAGATGGCAAGCCTGTCGAAGCAGTCATCGAAGGACCCCTGGAGGACAAGCTTGACCGGATTGATATCATGGCAGAGGTCCCTGGATTTGTCAAGACAATCGTCGCAAGCGCGGTGGGGACCAAGCCCTATGTCTACCAGGTAAGCTAAGCGTCAAGGTATCCGGTATAGATGTGGTCTGACAATGAATGCAGTATTCTCCTCGGAAGACAACTGTCACCCTGAAGCTGAAGATCGGCGACCAGGAGATCTCGGAAGAAGGCCGGCTGTTCGCTGAGGCGACCTTCATCAGTTGAGTGTAGAGCCCGCAGAACGCCAATGGAGCACTTGGGGACAGGAGATGAAAATGGCCGGCGTCCATCGACTACACGACGTTGTCCATTGCGGTCGTCATATATCTTGCATAATACTTGGATGCGCATTTTGGCGCATACGGAGGCGGCGTTGAAGGTCATGAACGATTTTGGTCACTCGTTAGCGATCGACTGCGGTCCATTAGAAACGCGCAAGCCATTGTGACGGCCTATGATATAAATTTTTATATGTACTAATATGAAAGTCGCGATCAGTATAGCTATGTAAAATACTATTGCAGACCACGTAGTGGTGGCATCGTTTTTGTGGCGAAATGAGTACCGAGAGACATGTCTACGGGGCGTTGCAGTTACGGGCATTGCAGATACGAGTCCAGGGAGGCCTTGCCTCAAGTAAATCAACCCGTCGACTGTGCAACGGACAGGCTCCTGGGCCGTTCACTCTTTCCGTAAGCAGATGGCCGTCTTATCGAAATCAAGTTGCTCTGCCTGCTTGCGTCATCAGTCCCTCTGCTCGACACGTATCTGCATCGAGTGTACACATCACCACCGTTTGCCAGTCGTGGGATTCTATGTTAACCAGCGGTAATTCACCATTGTCAACAAGAGAGGCTCATATTTGCATGTTGGCGTCCGTGAAGGCCTACCAACCCCCCACGTCTTACCTCTCCAATTCTAATAAGATGGCCTCTACCTCTTAGCCCGAAACCCCTGCCCCCTCGTCGCTCATTGGTCCTTATCGATTCCCGTTTGCCTGCTCGGCCCGCGAAGCCAGGGAGAGCGATAGGGGTATCGGACTGCAAGGAGCCGGTCTGGGTCTGGTGCGGGGAGGAGGGGGTTCTGGGAGGGTTGCGCTGGCTAGCCGTTGCCTAGTCCGCCGCTTCTCTCTATCGTTTTGGGGAGAGGAAAACCTAAGGCGTCCGCGGACCGGCTACTCGATTCCCTGAAACCCTGTTGGCCTGATCGCTGTGGATCGGAGATAAAGAGCTGCGCTCGATGGGAGGCGGGTTGAGGAATCGTGGCCTGAGCTTGCCTCGCTGGGATGCGTCATATATGTCATATTCATGCACTGGAAAGGGACGGAACGCCACGGATAATTCGACTGCGCTTCCTTAGGCACCGAGACCTGAGGCCGCTGGAGAATCGCAGCTGCCTCGGGCACCTGCTTCAACCAGTCTTAAGAGGGCTCGCCGTGCCCTGATACAAAAGGGTGCTCGACTCCGGCATGTCGTCATGCTCAACAAGGAACTAATTGTCAACGGAACTCCGAACGTCACTTTTGGGAAGAATCAATCCACCTGCTATGGCTCTGCTGACCTTTGTTGCCTTGGGCCTATTCGCTCTCGCCATATGGGCCCACAATCGTCCTTACAGGAGGCTTCAAGATGCCCGGGCTTTCGTTGCCGATGCGCGGGCAATAGCGGCGTTCAATGTCGCCGGTGTGAGGCTCGCAACTGCGGATAGGTTGAGCCTCCGAGCCATCCCAAACAGACGCTTGGTCGAAGCTTTCGGGATCGACAACTCGTTTACGACAAGTGACATCAAGGACCACACCAAGTTCTTGAATCAAGCAAAAAAGAAAATTCAGAGCGCGGACGGCAGGGGATTGGCCCGGCTATTCGATGTTGCCCAGGAGGCCATGGGGCTGGCGGAAGCCCACGTCAGGTCCGAAAGTCCTGGTGCAGGGTCACAGATCCCGCTTGCTCGCTTAGTTCGAATCTCGACGTTCGTGACCGTCCTCAACATATTGTTCGGCGTGAGGCCGGGAGACGTCGCTATCCAGGACGTCGTGACGGCGACGGATTTGATCAATACGCTATGGGTGCTTTCTAAAGACTGCTCCGATAAGCTCCTCTTGGCGAAGGGTAAGCAGCGGCTTCGAATGACGTTAGCCCGTATGCTTCGTACAATAGGAGAACCCAGGGGAGACGAACAACGATTAAACCCCCTCAACTTAATCATGCCCGCGTACGAGACTCTCTGGCGAGTGGTGCTGCTCACCTTCCTCGCAGCAGCATTTCGGACATCTGATCCGGACACAGTCCGCTGGTTTCGTGACGTAATGCACTCTGTCCCCAGTTGCTTCGAACGCGACCGAGGCAGCACCGGAGAAGGTGATGTCAAGCGGATAGCCCTTGCCTTCGCCAAGGTTTGCTGACCCCTTTTATCTCGCATCAACGACTGCCCTCCTGCCCATGAAATCTTGTCATCCCTTCCCCGCCTCCAACACATCAGAAATCTTGCGTAAAACAATGAGATCCTCGGACCGCTAACAATACCCAGGAAGGGCTCCGGCTTTATCCCCCGACGAAACGGATCTACCGCGGCCCGCCGCCCGACGGACCGCAGCGGCAGGCTTGGCGCGCCGACATCGAGCGCTGCCACCGGGACCCGGCGATTTGGGGTACCAACGCGCTCAGATTCGACCCGTTACGCTTCTTTGCGCTTACGGAAGACCAGAAACATGCGTACATGCCGTTCAGCGTCAGGCCGCACGAGTGCCCCGCGGAGCGCGGCGAGTTCGGCGAGCGCGTCATCGTGCTGCTCGTCGTCGTGCTTGCCCACCGCCTCGGCACCCGCGAGAGCGGACTTCTCGTGCGGTTCAATGAGGCGGGGCTAGATGCTGATGACGCGGATATGCCGCTTCCAAATGCGAGGGAGGCGGCGGAACACTGGGTGGTCGTTGAACGGTGAGACCCTCAATTCGACTGCGGGTATAAAAGGGAAAACACTGGTTAATGGCGCATGGTGGGGCTCATCGCTTCCAGACAGGGGAGTAGAATGCTAGTGTCCTGGTATTCCGCCGTTTTGCTGAGCGCTAGGGCGACAGCAGAAGGGGAAGCTGACATCTCTCTAAGGAGACGATAGACGGTACTAGTTTTCTTCTCGTATACGGCTAGCAAGTGAGCGCCAATAGATTGGTCATAGGTTAGCATATGCGGACTGAAAAGGTATACCTGGCATCATTGGTGTAGAGAGACGCTATAGGTGTTCCCATTGGTTCCTAGGAAGAATGTCCCGGGACGAGGAAGATCAAACGGGGATCTGCAAGACATGGTATACTTAATAGACACAAGGTAATATCTTAAGTCACGCTTTAAAGAAAAGCATGCTGTCTCAAGCATTTGCTTGTCTCTGGTTTATAGGCCACGTGGTCGCAGCCTCAAGTCTGCGGTTTCTGGAACAGGAGTCTCATCCTTCCTATCTGGGTGTTTCTCCCCACTCGAAATAATGTAACTTAGACCAGTGACAGGCTTTTGATGGGAATTGTTTTGGTCCTAACGCCTGCTACAGAAAATGTGCAATGAGGATTGGTAAGAGCTATCTAGTATATCGAGGCTGCAGTAGTATGTAATGCTTGAGGGTATAGAACCAATATGTGTAGCAGAGTAACTCAGCTTTGCTCAAGGGGAAGTGCCACTGCATTAACAAGATCCCAGGACGAAAACTAGCATATGGTAATTCTTAACTGTCCTAGATATCCTTTCCCATGTGATGTCGAGGTCAATGCAAAATTTGTATTGCATCGAAGGGGACACGGCAAATAATAAAGTAAGCAAAAGCCATAGTAACAGTTATTGCAAATAACTTGGGAGAAAGTGGCCAAGGCAAGTCACGTGCCTCCGTGACATTGCCTTCTCCACACTCCCAACTAGTTGTTACGCGGTTCGTTCCAGTTCCACCATCAAGCCCCCGTTTCTCCCCACTTTCTTGCCATCTTCCCTGAGATGCTATTGTGGGATCGAGCCGCTCCGTTGACCAACCGTTTCCCGTCCTGAACGGCTTCTTTGATGAATCACGGCCAGGTTATAGCCTCAAAAACCCATCGACTCTTTTTTGGCGGGCAGATATAAGTAGCCTTTGTCACTGCACTATATCTATCCCCTTACCTCATCTTTGGACTTTTGGACAAAGTTTGCCTGCGCACGTCATGCCGTCGGGCAAATCGATAGGCAGAGCTCCTGCCGGAAAGGGCCTCGGGGGCAAGCAAGTAGGTTTAACACTTTAAGATGCGCTTCTGATGCGAAAGCCATTTTACGCTTGTCCGAAAAGACGCTTGTTGCTGACACGGTCATTTTACGTAGGGGGCGAAAAGGCATCGGTACGTTAGCCACATGCGATTCAGACAAATCGCACATAGAGCCATGTACTGACTTAGTGTTCATTTAGCAAAATCCTACGAGATAACATTAACGGCATCAGTAAGTCTACTGCGTTATCACTACGATACCTATGTCCTTGGCGATGGAGTCCAACTGCTAACGATCAAACCCACTATTTAGCCAAGCCGGCAATCAGGTATGTCCCACCTATCTCACTTTCAGTCACATCCCACTTCACTTCTTTACACTACATATATGACAAGTGTGCCTTCCTTCTCCCAGAACGAAAGACTGACATGGATCTAGACGTCTCGCCAGACGTGGAGGGGTCAAGCGAATTTCGGGCAACATATACGAGGAGATCCGTAGCGTCCTGAAAGCTCGCCTCGAACTGGTATGTTTGTTTTAGACTGACCGACTCGGTAATTTACTGACTTGGACACAGATCCTGAAAGACTGTGTAACCTGCACAGAATTCCGCCGGGCGAAGACCGTCACGATCAACGATGTCAGTGGAAACTGTACTTCCGTGAGTGAAATGCCGCTGCTGACGTGAGATAGGTCCTGTTCTCGTTGAAACGGCTTGGCCGCCCTGTCTACGGCTTCGACGACACCAACGGCCAGACCAGTCGTGTCAATCGTGCCAATCGGCCCAGCGGCGCCAGCAAGTGAAGGCCACCTCTCTGTCTCTCTGTATGAACGAGTCGACATATGTCTGAGTGGCTTCAGGAGTATGGATCGGCTCAGAAGTTACATGGTAATTGGTCAAACATCAAGCATGCGGAATTCAATGTAAGCTATTGAAAGGGTACCTAGGTTATGGGAGGGTATTTGTGAGATCACGACACTGCGCCGATACCAGCAAGATCTGTTTTCTGCCAGAAACCGTCATGGCTTGTTTGTGATGAAAAATGATCAGAAACGACTGGGTATACGCAAGAGCTGTCCTAAACAGTAACATAAAATAAAAAGATCGGCATCTGATGATGGTTAAAATTTCCGCCTCCGCCTGCTCCCGTCCCATTCGCTCACGACGTCCTCCAGGGCTTTCGCCGCCCTCTGCTCGTTCTTTCTAAACTGTCCGTTGAAGACCTCCGGTAACACCATGGTGCTGTTGGCGTGCTCCTTAGCAAAGCCGACCTCGGCGTCCTTTCCGCACCTCTCCCTCGTCACTCTCACGGCTTCGTGCAGTAGATCAGTTCCGACCCCCTTATGTCGGTACTTCAGCTTCACGGTCCACGCACGGATCACGCCCCTCCCGCCCCTAAGCAGGGACTGCCTCGCCCGCTTCTTGCCCAGGTTGCTGGGATTCGGTTCCAGTCTCAGAACCAGAGCTCCGATCAGGTCCGAGCCGAACCTCACGCCGATCATCGTGTCCTCCTCTCGGTCGCCCGACACCATCCAAGACCACTTCACGCTCTCGGCCACTTGGACGTATCTTCCCGTAAAATAACGGATCACGAGGAGATACGTCATGATAACTCCCGAGTGGAGCATGAGCGCCATCCCGAGGTCGCGCTTTATGCGCCACGAGATCTCGTAGGCGACCCCTAGAGCAAGCGCCAGGGTCGCTAGTAGGTATGGATGAAATATCATGTGACGCGATGCGGACTGCCGCTGCTGAGCTATCGAGTCGGCGACCAGTTTAAGTGCGTCGACCTTGTCAGACTTGCCGTCGAGGATGCTGACGGAGAGAGGCGGCAAATCATCTGGCACCGGATCGCTGGCAGGTTTCATAGTCACCAGCAGCGACGGCGACGGCGGCGGCATCGTCCGTGACGAAGCCGGTCCCAGGTAAGGGGTCGACATTGGCGAGGGGTTGACGACCAGGTTCGCCCTCAGGAAAGTGAAGAATACTGTCGGTTAGGTTGCTGATCAGCCTTTACGGTCCGATTTGGAAAACTTCAACAGATACGGCAGCGGGTTACGAAGGGCGTAAGGTCCCAAGACAGCTTGTGCACCACCAAGGATCTCGCGATGGAAGCTTGATGCGACTTCCCCACGCCAACCCCCCTTGATGAACCCAATGCTACCATTTAAATTGTACTGATGTACAACGCCACGTGAGATGATGCAACCATATACAACCATGTAATATGGAAACGCGGCGGAAGCCACACAAGCTTCCTTGCCAGGAAAAGGTAGAACCTAATGAAAAGGAAAAAGCGGGGAGGAAAAACTGAGATTCTATGGACTTACCAGTGCTAGTCTTTAATCCCGGCACGACGTTGAACTTGTCGGCCATGGCCGTATTGTAAAGTTGTCGCGGCATGAAGTCCACGTGGGCCATCTTTACGATTCCAGTGGCCAGCCGGCCAACTGAGGTAGCTTTGATAGCTGTCGGACTTTTTTTCTTTTTTCTTTGGCAGAAGCGTCGCTTTGGTAGGCAGCACAGCGCACTACCTTGGCATGTATAGGTTCCCGGGAGTGTCGTAATTACTACCGACCTTGACGGATTTGACGTTCGCTTAATGACCCCTAATAAATTTCGACTGAACCAATTCGATGAGGGGTCAATTGTAGCAATGTAGACCCTGAAACAAAATTTGCCGTGATAGTGCTCCCTTTAAATGGGACGACTACCTTGGCTACCGGGCCGACGACGTTTTGTTATATCGTCTGAAAAAAAATTGAGTGGGGAAGCAATTGTGACAACAAAAGTTGATAAGGGAGGAAGATAGACGTCAACAGATGGGATCAGGCAAAGGCGAGCCCTTCAGTGTCCTTATAAGGTGCGACGGACCTACTCGAGAGACGACGGCGGAAAATGTGACAAATGGGCCACACTGCGGCTGCAGCACACACGTATGCCGATCCCTCGGGCGCCCGATCCGACGATATGGCGATGAGATATGGGTTGGCGTTCCCAGTTGATAGTCTTTTGGTTATCTGATAAGAAAGGGTTCATAGGCGAATAGGATTCCGGGGACGGGCGTCCAGCACGCAGTCACGAGCGAACCGGGTGCCTTCTAAAAGTCCCGGCAGCCCGGGCTGCCCTTTATTAATACTACCCTGGGAGACCCGATGTCGTCTCAACTTGGCTGCGCCGCTCGTGGGTAGGAAGGCCGTTCGCAGGGGAATGAAGGGGTTTTGTTGTGACTGGGCTGTGGAACGCGTGGCTCGCCCACATGGACGACTCAACTGCGAGGATTCGACTTAGGGGTCGGTTTAGACTTGACTGACAGACTGCTTGCTGGGATTGTGTTGGCAAAAAGAACTTAGAGTATTAAGACCTGGGACGACAAGTTTCGTGATGCTCCGTCCTTATCACAGGAGAGTATTTATCGTTCTGGGTATCGGCACTCAACCCTGAGTATCTATTCGAAATCCTGTATCCCTCCTCGCGACGATCACCCGGTCGATCCCCTTAAGATCCCCAAAACATACGCACACTATCTACCAGCATACTCTAGGAAGCCCCGGGAAGCTCGGAGCAGGTGAGAGAGTGTAACGGGTGCCGAAGCAAATCCTGCCAACCACACTCTTTGCTCCATAACCGGAACCGATGGTGGAATCCACGTCTACGTCGCGGCCGCGCGGTGCAGTGCAGTAGTCAAAGCCAACCGAGTCACTTGAAACGTTGTGGCCCCCAGTACTTGTGTGCACTGAGCATTACTCTGCGTTGTGAAACGCCGGCTACGTAAGAGCTGATTCGAGCAGATCGGCGCAGGGGGAGGACGCTGTGGAGAGTGCTCCAAGCTCGAACCGGAGGCGCACAAACACATGCATTCACTATACCTAAAGCAGTGCTTCGTACGCGCAAGCGTCGAACCGGCCCCCGCCATCAGCCTATCAACCACTGAATCGGTCGAGAGAAGACGCCCAAGATTGTATTGTAGCGTCTCGACTCTCTCCGATTTCAACTTGAAACATAAAACGAAGCGCCAACCCCACCACGACAGCGCCCTATGCGGCAAGCAACAACGCACAATTCGCGGCATTGCCAGGCCAGGAAGCCAGTGTAGACCTGCCAACGAGGTATATGGTGCTATATAAACATCCACATTACGGGTGCCGGGAATCGAAGCCCTAGTGAGGTGAGAATCAGAGATCAAGCGGGGGTTGGCGAGCTACTTCTAGGGAGTCATCAGCCAGTGCTTAGTGTACGGAGTCTGACCAGTGAGAGCATCTAACGTTAGCTTGGCTTTGAAACTGTTGCAACCATGTCGGGGTTGATAAGGGGGTCCGCCTCTCAGAACAAGGGAGTTTAGACTGAGTGGGATGAAAGGTGGCGCAAATTGTCTGCTCGAATAAGGATTTACCTAAGAATTAAGAGTCGCTGATTTGACGCTACTGGTGTCCTGGGGACTCATCGACTTGGCACTCTGGGCAGTTGGATTGCTTCGCCTTCTTTCAGGCTTGGCATGGCATTCACATGCCAAGACACGCCTCAGTCCACTACCAGAAACAAATCTTTTGCCAAACGGCATACGGTAAACAGACCAGATAAGAAATAGTTATTGAGGATACTGCCTGAGAGGTACGGATCTGGCCAGACATTTGTCTGAAATACACAGGCTGGCAGCTACGATTATCGATACAGCAATAAGGACTGCCTGCCCAGCAACGGTGGGGGCGGGGGGGGTGGATACAACAAGGAATCCTCCAAAAATCAGGGTCCTTCCAAGGTTCACTTCGCCGGCTAATGTCTCTCAGAACTTCAGAAGTCCTACGGTTACACAGGGTGGGTTGCCCGGCAGCCCTAGATACCGTTTCCCTCCCTTCCCGTCCCGCACGCCCTCCGTCCAGGCGTCTCTATGAGGTGTCTCTCTGTGCGCCAAGCACAAGTCTCCGAACCCCCACCGCGTCTACCCAAGCTACCGTATATTCCATGTAGGAGATGATGTCTCGTCGGTCCCCAGCTACGGGGATCTCAACCGTACAAGCGCGTCCAACGAACCAACAGCAGTCGCTTTACAGCCCGTGTTTCGATTGTGAATGAGATACTGTGTTGCTATTTTTAACAATCTTCGAGTGCGATCGTTGGACCATTGTTTAATGGTGTCGTGCAGAGCTGAATGAAGATCTGTGGTTTCTTTACAAAAGGGCGCCCCGTCGCCCTCCGTTTCTCATGGACGTTCTCGGAGCTTCTTCTTGTGCCAATTGGGGGCGTGATTTTATGCCTACCATGCAAGCCAACACCAGGGCCTCCGGTAAGTGCTGTTTTTGCGGTCATGTCGCCGACATGATGGCTGCAAGATCCGGACTTGGTTTACGAGATTGGAAATTCCCCAAGTCCTGCTCTCATACAATGCGTTGAAGACCGAGGAGACGACACCAAGGACTCAAGCTTCCACCGGTGACTTCGAGTCGGCATCAAGTTCTGTTTTTTTGCGATTGGCGTCGTTTCTGTGACTGTCGGCTTTTTATTGGACAGGGCCCGAGTCCTGCAGTCAGCAAACTGCTCTCCTATCCAGCTGGCAGACGAGGCACTATTTGCTAAGCAGAGTCTGCCTTGTTGCCTATCGTGCCTCACCGAGTCGGCTTTTGGCCCCCAACTCAACCAGTTCATCTCTACCATGCATTCGATCTTTGTGCGCCGTGTGTGGCTAGTTAAACGCGCTGCCTGTAGGTGCATGCCTGTATCTGTGAGGGAACCCACGTCCTACTGGCTAAAATCCGCCCGGTTCGCGGTCGCAGCCGCAGGTCCTAGGGTACAAGTATTGTACCCTTTCTGGATCCTGAAGTCCTACATCGTCACCTTCAAGGTAGACGTTTCTGAGGTTTCCGAAATAAAGTTATGGGTCGATGGCGACCCGGGCCGTCCTGTAAACCCTATCTCTATTCAGATTTCAACCTCTACCTCCAATGACTGCTTTAGCAATGGATTTGAAAAAGGGTCTTGCCACTTCAAAACCGGCGTCGGTTGTGGCTGAGCTGGTCGACTCCGAACTCGACGTCGGCCGGCGCGAGGGAGGCCCCGTCGAAGGGGGATGCTTCCCACGACGGCAGTCGCAAACTAGCATCTCATCCGAATCGACGTCGCAGGCATATCTGTCTTGCGCGTAAGCCGCCGTAAGGAAGCCGTTCCAAATTGTAGATGCTGACTAGCTCAGATCTCGGGAAACCTCGATAGAGGACTGCAGTCGGCAGCGGTTTATAATATGGGCTGCTGTCAAGCGAAATCGATCTGTCCGTATGGCTGCGAGCCAACGGCTTTGCTGTCCTCTTTTACGTTGTGGCGAGCGATTCGAAGATCACGAATCTATGCTTCGACATTTGGTGAAATGCCAGCATCTCTCCACGGGCGAATATGTGTGTTATGAATGCATGAAGGTCGAAAAGTTCAACGATAGGAAATGCCGTTGTTGCCTAGGCCACCCTACCAAGAGAAGACGCATTATTAACAGGGCAAAACATTTCTTCGCAAGTATTGGCTACAGGTCTCGCAAAGTGGAATCCCATAGCGCCGACGAAGACGATCTTGCAATGCCGCCACCTTATGAGTCGCTAGGGGTTTATACTCGACCGCAGTCCGAACAGCAGGAACGGCCTCATATAGAACTCAATGGCAGGGAGATTCTCGAGCTGGACTCGCGGCCAATGATGCCTGCAGCTCAACTTGATTCCGTGAACTACGAACCACGGGCCGCTTCTGATGCCGAGCCCTCGAACATCTTCAACTCTGTTTCAAATCTGACCTTCTCTTCACCTAGGGACTCATTCACATCCCGCGAAGGACTGTCAAGTAGGGAGAGCGGCTCTCCCATACCTCCGGACCAAAAGCGCACAAGCGTCGGGAGCACTCGGCCATTGCTGGCGCTCGATACGCATATGGATCGTTATAGGAACGTCTCCCGGGCTAAGTACTTGTCGCCCAGTTCATCGCTCCGGTCGACGAGGAGTTCTCAGGGTATATCCCCTGTCACCCCCTGGAGCACGAGCTCGGGTTGCACTGGAAATTATACGATGTTTTCTAGTGTAGACACGGCGTTCACATCACCTACAAGCCCCTTCAGCCCAATAGGCTATCCAATGCCACCCCAACCAGAATGCGCCTATGTTAATCCAAAGGACACAGAGCGCTGTTCCCGAGGCCTAGACGACTGCGCACTCAACCCGCTACCTGAATTGCCCGGCGACTACCCTTGTATATCTCCAGCTATACCCCACGGCCTATCTGATCCCCTCTTGTTCTCTTTCGAACCTAAGGACAACTATTCTTGGATGTCTTCGGTAGACACGACTCTATCTCTAGGGACTTCCATCAACGTGGTCTTCACTGATTCCGACCCGGGCCTCACAACCGCTGCACCGGAAGCGCCAGCCTCTTGTTCAACTACCCGAACGCTTGTGGAATCGGCATGGGGTGCTCTCCAGGAGCACGTATCCTCCTCCTTAGCAAAAGCAGCGCAAATTCCAGACAATCCGCTGGCCAAGCAATTTCAAGCCGAGTCCGCATTGACCGTATTTCGCAGAGGTCTGTCAAGCCTAAGACAGATGCTCCACGGCAAAAATCCCCATGACCCGCTTGACTACCTCTGTTTCGTCCATACCATGTATGCTTTTGCTCTTGTAGTCCACGAAGACGGCATGGCGACTCGATGTAACAGTCTGTTCAAACAAGCTCTAACATACAGTGCCCTCGTCCATCCCGCCTGTTCTGAGATGTATGTTCAGGTCGTCAGTACGATCTGGCAACCAATGTCAGAGGGTCAATCTCAGCAGCAAACAGATGTCTCTCCGTCCCGATCTCTGAATTCGAAGGGCAAAGAACCCGAGTGTCATATAGGCTCTCGGCCCGATATTGGGTTTGATCCTCTCATCGTTGTGGCACAAGACTTTTTGGATGGTGAGCCACATCCTATTCCGTCATTGATTCACGCAAAAATCATGCTAAGGGACGCCAGAGCTTGAAAGCACGGTGGTCAGCGGCGGTGGACAAGGGTCAGCAGAAGCTGTCCCGTCAGTGCTCTGGTCTACGCACATGGCTGAGATGCGCCAGGACGCGTTACACACTGACGCATTCGCTGTCACCGCCGATTACATACTCCAGGTCCTCAGTCAAAATTTCCACGACTCTACAGATCTACTATCTTATCTTTCGGTCATTGGCCAGAGGGTCAAGAACAATGCAGTGGTAACTGTACGGCGACTAGAGCTTGAAATTCTACAAGCTGGCAAGGTAAACTGGCATTTTCCTTCAGGCATCTACTCCCGTCACTTGGACAGATACTCGTAGTCGAAGCTTGTTTAAAGAAGGGATTCTGAGCTGCTAGAATACACTCATGCACATGTACCAGCGTCACAGCAACAGGTGTAGCTGATATTTATATCTCACAGAACTCGATGATGGACTCTACCCATCTATTTGGCAAATTCATACCGCAAGTTCGAAGCCTCTGCGACCCAATATATTCTCAGCCGGGTTTCAGTCCCAGAGCTAGATATCATGTCTTGGGACTGCCGCTTATCGAATCCTTGGTTCAGAGCCTCGCTAGCCATTCTCCCCAGAGGGGCGAAGAAGCAGCACCACCATCCCCAGCCAGCATGCCATTTTTGCAAGATGAATTTCTTGAGACGCTTGGTCAGACATTCGACGACTCGGAGGGCATGGGCCCCGATTTCCTCGAGTCAATAGAAGTCGAGGGTCACCACCCTCAAAGTGACACTGGAAACACTACGATTTCTGAAGGCATCGACCCTACGGTAGCTCCTTCGCAGCTCCATCACATCGACTCTAATGCCCATATCCCTCCGATGCAGATGACGGCCTCACAGCCGCACACTTCGCCGGCGGATGAATCCTACGCAACGAGCTCGATCCCGCCATCCGATCGTCCCCCGACCGTGAAACCGGAAGCAATAACAACCCTGGGCCAGGTCGGCGCCGCCGCCGACCCATCGTCATCGTCAACAGCGGGAACGCCCGCGGTTACGGTGAACCCGAAATCCTCGAAAGTCGAGGCTGATGAGTGCTGCGAGGAGTGCGGCTACCGGCCGAAGGGTGCCCCGCAATGGTTCAAGGGCTCGATGGCGAAGCACAAGAGGCTGCAGCACTCGACGGCCCCGCCCGTCATCTACCAATGCCCCTTCCCCGGCTGCACGAGCGCCTACAAGAACCGCCCGGACAACCTGCGCCAGCACCAGCTGGAGAAGGGCCACTTCGTCGGCGGCGGCGACAACGAGACCGCGCGGAGGCCGAGCAAGAAGAGGAAGAAGGGGGAGTCTTGACCTTTCCGGCAGAAAGTCGATATAGTAGTTAAGCTAAGTCCTACTATCCGGGGCGCGCTGGTGGGTGGTCTCTTACATTAAGTTAAATACTTGGGTCGCTTTTTATCTATGAACTTTACTGGGTAATCATTTGCTTTTTCTATAAATACGGCGGGAACAGCGGCAGCGTCTCTGTTTCAGTTCGCCGTCTCCGTGGGCCGCTTTGGGTGGTTTAATGTCACATAAAGGAGGCAATTGCCAGCGATAGATACCATGGGATGCATAGAGAGATATATAACGGGGGTGAATTTTTCGGACGGCGGTTAGCATTGATGCGATTCCATAGAAATAAATATATATAAACGGGGTCCGTAGCCCCCATGATAAACATTTTCCTTCTCCCCCGCAACCTTTTCTCCTTTTCCTCCTCTTTCCATTTTCCCCTTCCGCATTTGCTGGCTGATGCATTCCGTTCGCAACTCTCTATCTCTCGATGTTCCACTCGCCCCACCGTAACGACAAGGCAAATGGCAAGCCGCCGAGCATAGAGAAAGGTGCCTCGTCCGGGCCTCGCCCGGATCTTAGCTAACTGCGTTGATATGTAGTCGGTCAGTAGGTAGCTCATGACTTCCGTAAGCCAACCTCCCGCATACACTGGACGGCACCAACAAGCCAAGCCATATCGCTTCGACATATCTTCCCTTCCCACTCCGATCCAGTGACAGCTGCGAAACGCGGCTTTAACTCGAGGAACCTTGCCCGGGGTGCTGAGTGCGGCCCGCGTTTAGAAAAACGGGTCCGCAGCAAAGATGCAACGGCGATGGCGCGTAATCTCGAGAAGTGAACGTGGTATAGGGTAGGTATGATTCGGTCCACTGCCTACGGCTCCCATACGTCCTTCGTCAGGGGGGCAATATGAGGCACATGCGGAGCGTCGACTTTAAAATACAGTTGCCATTTCTTCAGAAAGACGAATTACATTCCACCCCGGCCGATTTTTCAGTGACAGATCGCTTAAGTACTCCATAATTGGTCTTCCTGGGTATATCCCACTCAGTCTCTCTTCCTTTGCGAGGCGCGCGGGATCAAAGTAGCTACCACCCTCCCAGATGTCCTGCCCTGAATCCCATCGCTCGTACCTGACTTCCGGCCACCTAGCAGCCGGGATGTGTGCCGATCGGTGATTGCTATCCACTTAAACGTATTCCATTGGGCTCCCTTGCCATATGTATTGGTCCGGGTGCATGCGGATCAAAGGATCTGTAACCTTTTAGCAATCTGGCCGGTCGGGCCCCGGATAATTTGAGAAGGAACGCAGAGAGACTCACTTCTGTAACCGGTGCGGTACGCATAGTAAACGTCCAGGATCCAGTGCTCGTACTGGACGGTACCTGGTTTCGCAGCATGTCTGAATTCGAAGTTATTGATCTGGTAGCGCATTAGCCGCGTATACTTGACGGAACAGACGAGCTCAGCGTAAACCATAATATTCTGACCTTATCCACCAGAATTTCATATTCTTGCAGTTCCCGCCACCAAAGACCCTCCGCCGCAAGATTGCAGAGCTTGATCATGACCCCGAGACGAACAACAGAGTTCTTTTGAGCCCACGCATCGAGTACATTTTCGAGTACGCGGCGCCAGACGTGAGCACTGCCATAATTCCCCTCCCCGACGGCCACCTTGAACTCGAAGAACCGAATATTCTGCAGTGTCGGTATGCTGATAAAATCGGTGATGGGCAAGGGTAGACGGTAGCCGTGGATGAAAGGGGGTATACGATCTATGACGAAAGGCTGAGAACGTAGTACGGTCAAGGCCTCCCGTGTAATCTGTTTACAGAGGAGCAGTACCGTAGGCGTGTGAAGCTCGACCTCTGTCCCGCTGCAGGCAAATCTCGATCTCTTTTCCTTCCGGCTGTAGTAAGAGGCGAACAAGTCTAGACAGGTCGGATATTGCACAGCGTACTCGTAAATCATGTCCCGTATCTCAAGGGGGAACGCAAAGAATGAATAGCCTGGTTTGCTGGTGAGTGCCTGCGATTCGGAGCCCGGGCTGCTCAAGAGGAACGGCGGAAGCTGGGCAAGCGTGATATTCTCGCTTGTGCTTGTATCACCGTCGGAACAATGCAGCGAAAGAGAGCCTAGTGACGAAACAGGTAGCCGCGCCTCCTCGAGGAGCTTGGATCGAGCAACGGGGTCCTTGGTCGCTTTGTCTACCCTTCTGCGACCAAGTCTTTGGGTGCGCTGCCAATCCAACAGCTTCTTCTTGCTCTCATACCTAGTCATCTTCGATGCGTGGCGTCCAAGGACAACACAAACTGGTGTATGTGTGGTAGGCAAGATGTATGAACGACGGTGCAAGGTAGACGTAGTAGCTCAGCCTCCCAAGAAACAAGCAGGCGGGCCGGTGTTTCCATCACCAGGATACCTCGTATTAGATATCAAGGAGGAAAGACACGCGAAGATGACGACTATCCGGAGGACCCAGGTGACGAGACGAAATATATGAAAGTGGGAAACGAACGAGCGAGATGATAATGTTATGATAACAGCTCAGACATGCATCATCAGACTTCACCTGTTGTTGATATTGCCTACCTAGTGGTACCTCGGACTAGAGAGGTAGGCACCTAGAGGTCTCGTTCCTGTTGCACAGGGCTCGCCAATCAAGAAATTAGAAGAGACGAGAGATATGTATGCGATAATCCGGTAGACCCTTCCAAAGTTGGATGTCGGAGGAAGATCGAGTAGTAGAAGATTCACTTATTGATTGTGAGAGAACCTCTTGGGCGACTCAGACAAAACCAAGCATTGAAGCTGTATAAGGATAGAGGCAGTGACAGTTGAACTCGACCACCCCTCTTCGTCCCAACCTTGAACGCCAGACTAGAACCTTGAAAAATTGAAGGTCAAACAAGCGATAGTTGCTTAATGCAACCGCCACACGGACCATTAGATAAAAGGAAAGGACCGGGTTGGAGGGACGTCTACCTACATGAAGGCACAGTAGGTGTGGAAGAGAGGCCTGGATATATGTAGCTACCCTAAACCGTTTCTGCGTAAGTAAGTCTAGTATTGTGGAAGAATGTCCCCTCTGCACGCCTGTAAAACACCAGGTTTACCCTCGAATAGGAAGAGGCCCGTGATAACGCAGAGCTCCGCGAAATCAGAAACATACATCTGCGTGTTACTACCTTAATAACATCTATGATGTGTGCCCAGGACCTTGTTACACATATATACCCGACGTATCCATATGTAGGTATTCTTGTAAGTCCGACACCCAGTCGTTAGCGAGTGGATACATGTGCTTCGTGCGTTTGGCGTCCCGGTGCTCTCTGCACATCTATATGTATAAGTGAGCATGTCGAGAGAGCTTCAAATGTTTAAGAGTTGGTGGGGGTGGGGGGAGGCGATTCTGATGATTAATCTGTCTCAACGGCTACATATATACCCTTTGCACGCTCGACACCGGTGGCTGGAATGACTGCATCATTTCCCCTCGTCTAACTCTACTCTGCACTCGTCACCGTCAACATCCAAAAAGCTTACGAGTGCTAGTCTGTTAGGCGTATTTAGGTGTTGTTCATACGGGCCGGCAAGCTGGCCGTGGGAAGGAAGAGGCGAGGTTGGATTTACCTCCAACTTGATCGGCATTGCATGTCTGTCAGAAACGTCTCGCACGCTAGCTAATAATACACACCATGTAACTCCGCCTCTGTCTACTTGGGTTTCCCTCCAAGGATCGATCTTGTTTGATATGATGTTGGAACTTTCCTAGAAAAGGCGTGTCTACGTTTATACCCAGCTGAGTAAACAACCAACTGCCTGAGGCTTTTTTGGGATTCAAAGAGTTACGCTGCCCTCTATTATTAGATGCGGCCCTCAACCTGCTAAACCGAAACAGCATAGTGGCTTTCCCTTTCCAGGAAGTGGAACGCAGGAGATGTGTTGGACCGGGCCATAAGACTCTTGGGCTATGGGCCGTATAGTATAACTTATATACGTGACACATAATATGACGTTTTTATAACTTCGCGAGAATGATGACGAAGGAGAGGCTGCACATGGGACGCCGGGCACGATAATTGATTTTGACTTGCTATCTTTCGGCGACGAAGGGAAGCGGGATGATTGCCTCCACCATGCCCCATTTGCCCACCTACCTATGTACCTAGGCAGATACACGTATACAGTCGATAGTATCTAATATATCGAGAGATGCATAGGGATGTACAGACATAGTAGGCCACGTTAGACCGCCTGGTGACAGTTCAAAAAAGTACCCGTCTATCTAGATACGTTTCGGGTTGGTTGGCTCTTGCTGGCTGGCAGGCATGGATGGCAGGACCCGGGTCCCGGCTAAGACTCAGACCACGGGGCCGCCGGGCATCAAGATCCCTGTAGATACATGCTGGGTATGCTTTTTTTGGGTTGGTTTTGGCTCCAAAACAACCAACCAACTGTCCAGTAGGATTTACCAGCAATCCCGCAGCGTCCGACTAAACGATCCCTAGCCCTGAGGCCCTTGCCTGTCTTCTTCCCTCCGCTCTTTTTTCCTCGACCTCCCACCCACCACATGCACACTTCCTCAGCCCACCCCCGTGTCCCCTCCCTCACCACCCAAGTGTATGTAATGTAGTCCGGCGTTGGCAATCGTTCGTCTATAGAGTATGATATTTCCACACCCGCCAACCCGCCATATCCACGTACATCCACGTCCACTACATCTACTACTCCTGCTACTACTACCACGACGTCTGATCTCATTGGCATCAACAACGAAACTCACCTATCTCCCCAGTCCAGGGTCGTTGTCGATTCTGGACTATTATTGTACTGTACTAACTTAACCAGCACGTCCGGTTTCTTTCCCCTCGCTGGTCTTTAGTCCTTTAGACTTTTAATCTTTTCTTTCTCCTGCTTCTGATCATGCCGACCTTAGGTCAGACTGGGTCCAATTCCCACACCCACCCGGGCCTAACCTTCCCCCAAATCAATAATCTTCGACGCGGATTCCCTCCTTCACACACCTCGACACCGCCTAAACCCTCCTCGACGCCGCAACAGCAACAATCTCCGTACCAACCTCAGCAGTATACTCCGCAGCAGCCTCCCCAGGCGCCGTATCCTCACCATCTATTCTCGAGCACGACGCCATCGCCTGTACCTACCGTCACCAACATCCCGAACTTACCAGGTAGCAACCAGAGACACGCTCCGGCGCAGGCTTCCCAACACGCTCAGCATACCCAGCATACCCAGCATGCCCAGCATGCCCAGCATACCCAGCATACCCAGCATGCCCAGCATGCCCAGCATACACAGCACCCACAACATGCTCAACATGCTCAGCACGCCCATGCTGCAGTCCAAGCGGCGCGGCAGCAGCAGCAGCAACAACAACAGCAGCAGCAGCAGCAGCAGCAACAGCAACCACCACACCACCAACGCGGCGGTCAACAACGCCAACTGCAACAACAGGGGGTCCCTCCGGTGGCATATCTCCAGCAGGCAATGAACCAGCCCGTTCCTCAACCTGTCCCTCAATCGGTGCCGCAACAAGTGCCACAGCAGATGTCACAGCCAGTTCAACAGGGCCAACAGCTACCACAGGTGCAGTCGATACAACAGCAGGTTCAGCAAGTTCAAACAATTCAACCCCAGCCTGTGCAACCGGTTCAACAACAGCAGCAACAGCAAGTTCGACCAAATGACAGCAATTTACTGCCGCACACTCCGCCACTGCATCCGCAGGCTCGCCCGCAAGCACACCCTCAAGCACACCCGCAAGCACACCCGCAAGCACATCCGCAAGCACATCCGCAGGCACACCCGCAAGCACACCAGCAAGCGCACCAGCAGGCCCACCAGCAGGCCCACCAGCAGGCCCACCAACAGACTCATTCTCAACCGTCTGCCCAAGTCCCCCAGCAGCCTCCACAATTGCAGCCTCAACCGACTCCTCAGCCGCAGCATCAAGTTTCGCCTGCCCAGCATGAACCCGCCGTTAAGCAGCAGGAAACCCACCACGAAGACGACATGGAGGTAGATAGCCAGACCGACTCGCCAGAGGAGGCGAGTCATATAGGTCCAAAGCTTATTGACGGCACGCCTTTTGTGCCGCGCTCGCCGATGGGGAATATGATGTCAGCCCCTCCGGAAGGAGGCAGCTTCCCTAGTCTCGATGCGGTTCACAAACATGTGCTTGAGTACTGCACATCCGTGGGGTATGCCGTAGTGATTGGACGATCGAAGAAGACAGTTCCTGGCCTGAAGAAGGTCCTATTCGTGTGTGATCGTGCTGGGAAACCTCCGAGTCGGGTCAGTCCCGAACAGAGAAAGCGAAAGACATCATCGCGCAAGTGCAATTGCCAGTTCGGCTTCTTCGCTATCGAGCAGAGGACGCAGTGGACGATTCGCTACCGTCCCGACCAGGTGCACCTCCAACATAACCATGGCCCCAGTGAGAGTCCGCTCCTCCACCCGGCAGCGCGGAAGTTGGACAGTAAAATGGTGGCTGCGGTGAAGCAACTGAAGGAGAACGGTCAGTCTCGTATCTGGAAGAAAAAAGCTGTAAAGGCCCGGAGCTGACGGTAACAGGGATCGGTGTGTCTCAGACTTTGGAGATCCTGCAATCACAGAATCCGCACGTACCCTTGCTACCTAGGGATATTTATAATGCGCGTGCCGCTATTACTCGGAATCCGTCCAAGGTCGAGGCGGGGATTGCCGAGCAAAGACCGGCGATATATAGTAAGCCGGCACCCACTGCCGAGGAACGCATCAGGTCAGATCTCCGGCGGGAGCTTGCCCGGGCCAAGGAGGAATTGGACAAGGTCAAGGAAGATAGTAAGAAAGAGATCGAGGATTTGAAGGCGAAGCTTCGCGAGAAAGAGAAGATAATTAGGAAATTCGAGATGTTCATCGACATCTGCAACGAGCGAGTTATGGTACAGCGGGAGCGACTCAACGACGTGGACGAGGAGGATAATAATGGCGAGGCAAGCAGCGCGAGCCGCTGAGGAGGGGAGGAGACGTGGTCACTGCATTTTCCGGTTAAACAAAATACGAGTTACGCAGCGGTTGGGGGTTCGGTTTATCGAGGACTAGCATCAGGCGTCCGGAGGTTTGTCACGACTGGGAATGATGCGGGCGTTCGGTGTTTGGCAGGTCCGGCTGATTTAAATGATAAAGGCATGATGGGGAGTCGGGCGCCTTTGCTATGCATTCTACTAGCTGGAGCATTTACTGAGATTTAATTATCGTAGCAGGGGCCCAGCTTCTGCCGTCTTTTTAAGCTTAAAGCCAGCAAAGGAGACCCGATTTCCGCATGGGGGTCAGCTCGGATGTGCGTATGTGTGTGTACGTAGTATCCTAGTTAGTTAGCACTTTGATGTGCGGACCCGGTGGTGTTTGACCGGATGGGTATCCCTGGACCGTTCATATGATACTGCAAAAGCTCTCTAACGCAGGATGGGGTATATGCATACCCTCCCGAGCCGTCTCCTTATGCAGTCAGACAGATAAGGACAGCACCCCTGGCGGCCTTGATTGCCTAGTGGCTCTTCCGCTGGGTACCCGGGTACTTATCGTCCTCAATCCATCCGATGTTCGACCAATTAGATTCGGCAAGTCCAATGTTTAGTCGGGTTTCTTTATCGGTAGCTGCAAGTCGCGACGGTTTGACATCTGGTCTGGCGTGTACCCTACATACATACCTAAAACTAAAACGTCGATTTGCGGTGTCGCAGGTCCAGGTCCCATCCCATACCAGATCGATCCTACACACACTATTCGTGCATGCAAACGCATCCTTCCCCTTTTGTGTGTTTACTTGCGAACCCGCGAAAAGGTTGTAAAATACATATCGACAACGACGAGACAGCCGGGCGCTTGAGGCTAGGACCGAAGACGACGACTAGGCTAGCAGCACGAGAAAGGCACACCTAACAAATTCTACCCTCTTTACTTTGATCCCCCCCCTTTTTCCCGCCTCTGTACAGTAGGTCGAATCGGGATTATTGTGTCTCCCTGGGATTTGGGTTTCCTCCACTGGCTGGTATTCCGAGAAATGCGATATACCCTTCCATAGCACACGTCGCCTTCAAATATAGAAAGCCACGATGGAGGCCGTGGCATCTCCTTCTCCTTTGACCTCCCAGAGTCCCGGCGCGGGTGGCGACAGCCCTTCCGCCTTCATCAACGTCGACCCGATCCTTGTGATTGACTACCTGGCTTCCGTCGCCGCCGTCGCCCTCGGAGCGACCCCCGAGGATCTGAAAAGTCCCGGTAGTCTGCTTTCTAAGGCGAGCTATGCCGATACTGTTCAACGATGCACTCGTTTCGCATCCGATGCTCAGGTCGCGCTGTATATTCAGAAGGAGACCTCGCCGTCGGCCGACATACCCGATGGTTCTGTAGATACTGGTAAGCCCCCGTCGCTATGGCAGAACAGGACCGCTAGTGATGCTAACTGTTTGCCTAAGTATCTCTTAAATATACATATACGATCACACCCGAGATTACTTCTTCGCCCACCATAATAGCCTATCTCGCGCTCCTCAAACGCCCCCAGGCGATAGACCCTTCGTTGCCCCTGTCTTCGCAGATACAGATTCAAACGTTGCCCGGTGCCGGATCCCTCAGTAGTCTTGTTGCCGAACAGGGCCCTTCTGCTTCTCCCTTTGAGATTCTTCATTCTATCGTCCATAATGCGCTGGCGCCCTATTTCGATGCCAACACGAAGACTTCGCAGGCGGTTAATGGCGCCAGGAGCCGAGCGGATGTAGACGCGAAGACCGGTATACCCATCACCAAGAAACGAATGACGGAGCTTGAGTTGAGCCTGCTTCATCTCCAACAGAATGTCGAGATCCCGGAATTGTCTCTTTCCTTTCACCCCGTCGTCCAGGCAGCGTTGGAAGAGGCGCAGGCTCGAAATGTTAAACCGTCGACCGATATGATAACCTCAACCCTTCTTTCTGACAGCACATTCATGAATAATCTGCAGTCAACGGTGAATAGCTGGATCAAGTCGATTCAAGCCATCACCAAGCTCACCCGCGACCCCGTAACAAGGACGGCCACGCAGGAGATCAACTTCTGGCTGTCGATGGAATCTGCACTCGAAAGCATCGAGGGTCAGCTGCGGAGCGAAGGAGTCATGTTGACCTTGGAGATTCTCAAGCATGCGAAGCGATTCCAGGCCACCGTCAGCTTCACGGCCGATACTGGCCTGAAGGAAGCGATGGAGATGGTTCAGAAATATAATCAACTTATGCGGGATTTCCCGCTCGACGAACTTCTCTCGGCAACCTCGCTACCAAAGGTTCAAGATGCTATAGGTCAGATCTTCAACCATATGAACAAGAAGATGAGATTTAGCAACTACCCCATAGCCCGCACTTTGCATCTCGTTGAGGCTGTCTCGGCGGATCTTGAAGAGGTCGTGCACCGCCTCCTTCCCGGCTCGGAGTTGGTGGACCTCGATTATAAGGAGTTCAAGAATATCATGGCCACTACGGATGGTATTTTCAGGTCCTGGGACGACCATGTCAAGGAGTTCATCAAGATTGCAAGAGACACCACGCGCAGGCGGAACGAGAAGTTTATTCTCATTCGAGTCAACCCGAAGCACAACGAACTACAGGCGCGGCTCAAATATATCGACACATTTCGCGACAACCACGAGCAGCTGCAGCGGACCATCGTCAATGTTCTCGGCCCGAAGTCGACCGTCAGCGGCCTAGCTGACGAGCCAACTACCAATGGCGTCGCCCTCGTCGAGGAGATGGGCGACGTAGACGCCGTCGAGGAAGTCCGGCAAGCCTGGGAGGCTCTGAAGAACGTCGACTTGCTTGACGTGACTCCAGAAGGGACGCAGAGATGGGTAAAGGCGGAAAACACGTACAACGAGCGCACTTCCAGAGTGGAAAACTCCATCATTGCTAGATTACGTGACCGTCTTGCGACTGCAAAGAACGCCAACGAGATGTTCCGCGTCTTCTCGCAGTTCAATGCGCTATTCGTCCGTCCCAAGATCCGAGGCGCCATTGCCGAGTACCAGAACCAGCTCATCGAGAATGTGAAGCAGGCTATTGCGGCATTGCACGAACGTTTCAAGCAGCAGTATGGACACTCTGAAGCCCACGCCATGGCTCAGCTCCATGATCTTCCCCCCGTGTCCGGCGCCATCATCTGGGCACGCCAAATTGAGCGCCAACTTGACGGCTACATGAAGAAAGTCGAGGATATCCTAGGCTCGGACTGGTCTCTCCATACCGAAGGACAAAAGCTGCAGGCGGAGAGCGAACTGTTTAGAAAGAAACTCAACACCCAGGCCATCTACAAGGCCTGGATCGAAGACGTGCAGCGGAAACATATCTCGATATCTGGTCGTCTCTTCAACATCAACCGAGTACGGGCTGCCAACAATGCCTTGGACCTCTCGGTCAACTTCAACGCGCAGATCATCACGCTGTTCAAGGAAACCCGAAACCTTGGCTGGCAGAATTTCAATGTGCCTAATTCCGTGAATAATGTCGCAAAGGAGGCGAAGAGAGTCTATCCGTATGCCGTGAGTTTGATGGAAAGCGTGAGGACCTTTGCTCAGACGACGCGCCAGATCTCGGAGATGTCAGAGGTCTCTATCTTGCTGAGCGGCTACCAGAACGATGTGCACATACTTATTGCGAAGGGTATTCCGTTGAAGTGGGAGACTTTTGTAAACACGTGGGAATCGTACCAGAAGCCATTCCTCCCTAATGGTGGCCTCGAGAATCCCATTGGCCGTGGAACTGAGAGCAAACACGTCTTGTTCGTTCGAGAGTTTGCTGCGGCAGCGTCGCTGCTCCAGTCTAAGACCGTCGCTCTCGCGGCCATTAACGTCACAGTCCAGAAGGCGCTGACGGAACTCGCTACCTGTCCGTATGAGGCCTCTGAATTTCAATCGCGCCTGCAGACCATCCAAGCTGCTGTCGATCAGCTGAACTTGGAACAGTATGTCAATCTCGGCTTCTGGGTTGAGAGGATGAACGAGCGTATTAAGCTTACCCTACTCACCCGTCTGCATCGAGCCGTCTCGGCCTGGATTGAGGCATTTGAGGACGACACCCCTATAGAACATCTCGAATCCATCCGAAGGAAGCAGCTAGCGCTCTCCGGCGAACCCCTGAAATCCGACGCGCCGACCATGAAGCACCTGACCCACGAAATCACCATGCGAAACCAGGTCATCTACCTAGATCCTCCTCTCGAGTTTGCTAGGGCTAGTTGGTTTCTGCAATTGCACGACTGGATTGGCATTGTCTGCAACCTTCCAAAGATCAAGGCATCCAGATATCAGATGACCCTGACTTTGAGCACTGTTGTACAAGAGGACGCTCGTTTCAACGGACTCCCTGCGGACTGCACCGATGTCTTGGGCCGGGTCTACGCGACGATAGAGAAGAAACTGGCCAGCATCAGCGAGTACGTGGACAAATGGTTACAATTCCAATCGTTGTGGGACTTGCAATCCGAACAGGTGTACGAGATCCTGGGCGACGAGCTTTCGAGATGGCTACAGCTGCTGCAGGAAATTCGGAAGTCGCGAGCGACTTTTGACACCAGCGAGGTGAGCCGCTCGTTCGGCCATATCACAATAGACTACGATCAAGTGCAGGCGAAGGTGAACGCCAAGTATGACCAGTGGCAGCACGAGATACTGATGAAATTTGCGGGACGATTGGGTACTCGTATGAGGGAAGTGCACGGCGAAATCGAGAAGGCCCGGAGAGACCTGGAGCAGCAGAACCTCGAGGCTAGCTCTACTGCCCAAGCCGTTCAGTTCATAACTATTGTCCAAAGCTGCAAGCGCAGAGTCAAGGCTTGGGCCCCCGAAGTCGAGACTTTCCGTCAAGGCCAGTCGACGCTTGTCCGGAATAGGTACACCCTGCCGAACGACTGGATAGATGTCCAGCAGGTAGACTCGCAATGGGAAGCTCTCAATGAGATCCTAGCAAGGAAATCGAAGATCGTGCAGGACCAGACGGACGCCCTCAAAGCCAAGATCATTGCAGAAGACAAGGTCGTGGTAGACAAAATTACGGAGATTGTCGTCCAATGGAACGAGGAGAAGCCCGTCTCGGGCACCATCGCGCCGGAAGTCGCGTCCGCCACGCTCAGTTCTTTCGAGGCCCGCATCACCAAACTGCAGGAGGAGACTGAGATGGTGTCCAAAGCTAAAGAAGCTCTCGACCTCCCAGCGAGTCCCGAGTCTTCTCTCCCGATCATCTTGGAGGAAGTCCAGGACTTCAAGTCCGTGTGGGCAGCTTTGTCAACTATCTGGAAGAGTCTGAATGAGCTTCGCGAGACGCTCTGGGGGAGTGTGCAGCCTAGGAAAATCCGGTCTTCGATTGATGGCCTCATCAAGATGACCAAGGACATGCCAAGCAGGATGCGTCAGTATGCCGCTTTCGAACACATCCAGACCGTCCTCCGCCAATACCTCAAGGTGAATAGTATCCTGGGCGACCTGAAGTCCGAGGCTATCAGAGATCGGCATTGGACGAAGATATGGAAAGAGATCAAGCCCGGCCGACGATACTCGCCAGTGTCTATGACCCTTGGAGACGTTTGGGATTTGAACCTAGTTGCGACAGAGGTCATTGTTAAGGATATCATCGCTCAAGCCCAGGGCGAGATGGCCTTGGAAGAGTTCCTGAAGCAAGTGAAAGAGACTTGGAACAGCTACCAGCTGGAACTCGTCCCGTATCAAAACAAGTGTCGTCTTATTCGCGGCTGGGATGATCTTTTTGCTAAGTGCAGTGAGAACCTCAACTCTCTTCAGGCGATGAAACATTCGCCTTATTATAAGGAATTTGAGGAGGAGGCCTCCTCGTGGGAAGACAAGTTGAACCGAGTCCACGTCCTTTTCGATGTGTGGATCGATGTTCAGCGCCAGTGGGTTTATCTCGAGGGCGTCTTTACTGGCAACGCCGATATCAAGCACCTCCTACCCATTGAATCTTCTCGATTCCAGAACATCAACAGCGAGTTCATGGCTGTGATGAAGAAGGTCTATAAGCAGCCGATGGTGATGGACGTTCTTGGTATTGCCGGCGTCCAAAAGTCTCTAGAGCGTCTCGCTGAATTGCTCAACAAGATCCAGAAAGCGTTAGGCGAATACCTCGAGAAGGAGCGCGTGTCGTTCCCGCGTTTCTACTTCGTCGGAGATGAGGATCTTCTGGAGATGATTGGTAACAGTAACGACTCGCTGCGCATTGCAAAACACTTCAAGAAGATGTTTGCTGGACTGAATGGCTTGATCATGGAGGATGAATCCACTATCACGGGTTTCACCTCGAAAGAGGGCGAAGAAGTTCGTCTCAAGAAAGAAATTTCACTTGCCAAGGTTCCAAGGATCAACGACTGGTTGGCTCTCCTCGAGAACGGTATGAAGGCTACTCTCGCCGAACTCCTGGCCGAAGCCATCGAAGCTTACTCTCCGATCTTCGGGTCGGATACCATTGATCAGACCGCCATGAATGAATTTATGGCTGCTTACCCAAGTCAAGTAGTTGTTCTCGCTACTCAGGTCGTATGGACGACAGCCGTTGAAAAGTCTCTCGTCGACGGCGGTAGCACTCTCCAATCCCTATTTGATCGCGAAGTCCACGTTTTGCGGCTCCTTGCAGAGACTGTCCTAGGCGATCTTGACGTGATACTCCGCAAGAAGTGTGAGGCTCTCATCACGGAGTGCGTTCACCAGCGTGATGTCATTGAAAAGCTGGTGAAGCTCAACGCCAATACACCAACACACTATATGTGGTTGCTACAAATGCGATACGTCTACGCGCCCGAAGGCGATTATCTACAGCGTCTACACATCAAGATGGCAAACGCGAAACTAAACTACGGTTTTGAGTACCTGGGCGTTCCCGACAGACTCGTCCGGACGCCCCTGACTGATCGCTGCTTCCTGACTCTGACTCAGGCTCTCTGCCAGAGACTAGGTGGTTCCCCCTACGGGCCTGCTGGCACTGGAAAGACAGAGTCCGTCAAGGCTCTAGGTGTGGAACTTGGCCGTTTCACGCTCGTGTTCTGCTGTGACGACACATTCGACTTCCAGGCGATGGGCCGTATTTTCCTAGGTATTTGCCAGGTCGGTGCATGGGGTTGCTTTGACGAGTTCAACCGTCTAGAGGAGAGGATCCTGTCAGCTGTGTCGCAGCAAATTCAGAATATCCAGCTTGGGCTCAAGCAGGGAGCCGAAGACGAGAAGTCTCAGATTGAACTAGTCGGACGACAGCTCCACGTAAACGCCAACACGGGTATCTTTATCACAATGAACCCCGGCTACGCCGGTCGCTCCAACCTCCCCGATAACTTAAAGAAGCTCTTCCGCAGCGTTGCGATGTCCAAACCCGACAAAGAACTCATCGCCGAAGTCATGCTTTACTCCCAGGGCTTCAGTCAAGCAAAGCAGCTGTCGAAACAGACCGTACCATTCTTCGACCAGTGTTCTAAAAACCTGTCCAAGCAAGCGCACTACGACTTCGGTCTCCGAGCTCTCAAAAGTGTTTTGGTCAGTTCTGGTGGTCTCAAGCGCGCTCGGCTGACGAATAGTGGCGGCAACATCGGTGCAGAGGAAGTGGTCGAGCCTGAAATTATTGTCCAGAGCGTCAGGGAAACCATTGCCCCAAAGCTCATCAGGAGCGATGTAGAGATCATGATGAACATTGAAGGCGAATGCTTCCCGGGTGTTCGATACGTGCCGGCCAACCTGGTCCAACTCGAGGATGCTATCCGTCGCCTTGCAGAAGAGAGGCATCTGGTTGTCAACGATGTCTGGATGACGAAGATTCTCCAATTGTACCAGATTCAAAAGATTCATCACGGTGTAATGATGGTTGGCAACTCAGGTTCCGGAAAGACAGCTGCCTGGAGGCTGCTCCTCGACGCCCTCCAACAGGTCGAAGGTGTTGAGGGCGTGTCACACGTAATCGATTCGAAGGTCATGTCGAAGGAGGCTCTATACGGGAACCTGGATTCGACTACAAGAGAGTGGACCGATGGACTGTTCACCAGTATCCTGAGAAAGATTGTCGATAACCTTCGTGGAGAAGACTCCAAACGGCATTGGATCGTCTTCGATGGTGACGTTGATCCTGAGTGGGTCGAAAACTTGAACAGTGTCCTTGACGACAATAAGCTCCTCACGCTTCCTAACGGTGAACGTCTTAACCTGCCACCTAACGTTCGCATCATGTTCGAGGTTGAGACTTTGAAGTATGCTACACTCGCTACCGTCAGTCGATGCGGTATGGTCTGGTTCAGCGAGGATACCGTTACCCCGAGCATGATGGTCGCCAACTACCTTGACACACTGAAGACCGTTGCTTTCGAGGATCTGGATGAAGATGCGGCCGCGGCAAACCAGAACCCAGCCAAGGCCCTTCAGATACAGACCCAAGTCGCCGAGCTGCTCCAGGCTCATTTGACTACCGACGACTTCATCCTCGCTGTGCTGAAGGAGGCCGAATCCTTCAACCACATCATGGAGTTCACTATTGCTCGAGTTCTCAACACACTCTTTTCCTTGCTCAACAAGGCAGTCCGGGATATGATCGAATATAACGCACAGCATGTCGATTTCCCATTGGATCCGGAGCAAATCGAGGATTACGTCTCCAAGAAGCTATTGCTCGCTCTTGTCTGGGCGTTAACTGGCGACTGCCCCCTGAATGACCGGAAGGTATTTGGTGATAGGGTTGCGGGCCTGGCAAGCTTCGGCTCCCCTCCACTCGATGGTACCAGCTCATTGATCGATTTTGACGTTACCCTTCCTAGAGCTGAATGGGCGCCATGGCAAAACCAGGTTCCTACCATCGAGGTCAATACACACTCGATCATCCAGACAGACGTTGTCATCCCTACGTTGGATACTGTACGTCATGAAGATGTCCTCTACTCGTGGCTCGCTGAGCACAAGCCCCTGCTACTCTGTGGTCCTCCTGGTTCTGGTAAAACAATGACGCTGTTTAGCGCTCTTCGCAAACTACCGAACATGGAAGTCGTTGGTCTCAACTTCTCCAGCGCCACCACTCCTGATCTCCTCATCAAGACATTCGAACAGTACTGCGAGTACAAGAAGACATTGAACGGTGTCATGTTATCCCCAACGCAGATCGGTCGCTGGCTCGTAGTCTTCTGTGATGAGATCAATTTGCCTGCACCGGACAAATACGGCACCCAGCGCGCCATTTCCTTCCTTCGTCAACTGGTTGAGCATAACGGCTTCTGGCGGACGTCCGATAAGTCTTGGGTTACCCTTGATCGCATCCAGTTCGTCGGTGCTTGCAATCCGCCCACTGATGCTGGCCGTACTCCGATGGGTGCCAGGTTCCTCAGACACGCCCCGCTCATCATGGTCGACTATCCCGGTGAGCTATCACTGCTGCAGATCTATGGCACCTTCAATTCTGCGGTGCTCAAGATTATCCCAACATTGCGTGGGTATTCGGAAGCTCTTACCCAGGCCATGGTGCAATTCTATCTGGAATCCCAACGTCGCTTCACGCCTAAGATCCAGCCTCACTATGTCTACAGTCCTCGCGAATTGACACGGTGGGTGCGCGGTGTCTATGAAGCGATACGGCCTCTGGAGACGCTCTCAGTCGAGGGTCTAGTCCGCATTTGGGCACACGAGGCGTTACGGCTCTTCCAAGACCGGTTGGTTGCGGAGGAAGAGAGGCAATGGACCGACGAAGCCGTGAGAAGAATTGCCCTGGAATTGTTCCCAACGATCGACGAGCAGAAGGCGCTTGCTGGTCCCATTCTGTTCTCCAATTGGCTTTCCAAGAACTATGTGCCAGTCGACCGAGAGCAGCTGCGGGACTTCGTTAAGGCTCGCCTCAAGACTTTCTGCGAAGAAGAGGTCGATGTACCTCTCATCCTATTCAATGATGTGCTTGAACATGTCCTTCGCATTGATCGTGTGTTCAGACAACCACAGGGTCATTTGATCTTAATCGGCGTGAGTGGCAGCGGTAAAACGACGCTGTCTAGATTCGTCGCCTGGATGAACGGCCTCAAGGTGTTCCAGATCAAGGTCCACGGAAAGTACTCGGCTGAAGATTTTGACGAAGACCTGCGCGATGTTCTGCGCCGGTGCGGATGTAAGGGTGAAAAGATATGTTTCATCATGGACGAGTCCAACGTCCTTGACTCAGGTTTCCTCGAAAGGATGAACACCCTGCTAGCCAATGCAGAGGTCCCTGGTCTATTCGAGGGAGACGACCTCGCCGCCCTCATGACAGCCTGTAAGGAAGGAGCTCAGAAGCAAGGCTTGCTCCTTGATTCACAGGAGGAACTTTACAAATGGTTCACGCAACAGATTGTCAAGAACCTGCATGTTGTGTTCACTATGAACCCGCCCGAGGACGGCCTCTCGTCCAAGGCCGCCACGAGTCCGGCCCTGTTCAACCGTTGCGTGCTGAACTGGTTCGGCGACTGGTCTGACCAGGCGCTGTTCCAGGTTGCCAATGAATTGACTCACTCGATTGACCTGGATAAGCCGAACTTCGCGGCCCCTGATACTATTCCTGTGGCTTATCGCGCTCTCAGCCTGCCGCCTTCTCACAGGGAGACCGTCGTCAATTCTATGGTTTACATTCACTACTCCCTGCAACGCTTCAACGCCAAGCTTCAGAAGCAACAGGGTAAGGTGACTTTCCTCACACCGCGACACTTCCTTGACTTCGTGGCGCAATACGTCAAACTATACAATGAAAAGCGTGAAGACCTCGAGGAACAGCAACGCCATCTCAACGTCGGTCTTGACAAGCTCCGAGATACGGTTGAGAAAGTTCGTGACCTCAGAGCCAGCCTGGCGGAGAAGAAGGCTCAGCTTGAACAAAAGGACGCAGAAGCCAACGAGAAGCTACAGCGTATGGTTGCCGACCAGCGAGAAGCCGAGCAGCGCAAGAACACGTCTCTCGAAATTCAAGCGGCTCTCGAGAAACAAGAAGCAGAAGTTGCATCACGGAGGGAGGTAGTGCTGAACGATCTCGCAAGGGCTGAACCGGCTGTCGAGGAAGCGAAGGCTAGCGTTAGCAATATCAAACGGCAACACCTGACGGAAGTCCGTTCCATGGGTTCTCCGCCCGCGGGTGTGAAGCTTGCGTTGGAAGCTGTCTGCGCACTGCTCGGTTATAAGATTGATGGAAACTGGAAGAACGTCCAGGCCGTCATTCGCCGGGACGACTTCATTGCCAGTATCGTCAACTTCGACAACGAGAAGCAAATGACCAAATCGCTGAGAACTAAAATGCGGAATTCCTTCCTGAATCAACCAGATTTTACCTTCGAAAAGGTTAACCGCGCCAGTAGAGCCTGTGGTCCCTTGGTGCAGTGGGTGGAGGCTCAGGTCAACTATTCCGAAATCCTGGACCGCGTTGGGCCGCTGAGAGAAGAGGTCGATCAGCTTGAGGAACAAGCGCTCCAGACAAAGGCCGAAGCGAAAGCTGTCGAAAATACTATCACCACCCTGGAGCAGAGTATCGCGACTTACAAGACAGAATACGCGGCCCTCATCAGCGAGACGCAGGCCATCAAGGGGGAAATGTCTCGCGTACAGTTCAAGGTCGACCGAAGTGTCAGGCTTCTTGACAGTCTCGCCTCCGAGCGAACCAGATGGGAAGATGGGAGTAAGTCGTTCGAGACCCAGATCGGCACTCTTGTCGGCGATGTCCTCGTTGCTGCGGCTTTCTTAGCGTACAGCGGCTTGTACGATCAAACTTTCCGGAAGTCGATGATGGAAGATTGGCTGCACCAACTAGAGCTATCCGGCATCCAGTTCAAGTCACACAACCCCGTTACCGAATACTTGTCCACCGCCGACGAGCGACTTAGCTGGCAAGAAAATACGTTGCCAGTAGATGACCTGTGCACAGAGAATGCCATCGTTCTCAAGCGCTTCAACCGGTACCCACTCATCATCGACCCGTCTGGCAGAGTAACCGAGTTCCTTCAGCGCGAGTGCAAGGATCGCCGCCTCACCGTTACAAGCTTCCTGGACGATTCCTTCACTAAGCAGTTGGAAAGCTCGCTTCGATTCGGTAACCCGATTCTCATCCAGGATGCGGAACACCTCGACCCCATTCTCAACCACGTCCTCAATAAGGAGTATCAGAAGACTGGCGGTCGTGTTCTCATCCAACTAGGCAAGCAGCAAATTGATTTCTCGCCTTCCTTCAAACTCTACCTATCCACGCGCGATCCGTCGGCAACTTTTGCGCCGGATATCTGCAGTCGAACGACATTTGTCAACTTCACTGTCACGCAGAGCAGTCTCCAGACTCAATCCCTTAACGAGGTGCTGAAGTCTGAAAGACCAGACGTCGACGAACGAAGGTCAAATCTCATCAAGTTGCAAGGAGAATTCAAGGTCCATCTCCGACAGCTCGAGAAGCGTCTTCTGCAAGCTCTCAATGAGTCCCGCGGCAACATCCTTGACGACGACCACGTTATTGAAACATTGGAGACTCTCAAGACGGAAGCCGCCGAGATCTCGGCTAAGATGAGCAACACAGAAGGCGTAATGGCTGAGGTCGAGGAGATTACGCTTCAGTACAATGTTATTGCTCGATCTTGCAGTGCGGTCTTTGCTGTTCTTGAGCAACTGCACTACCTCAATCACTTCTACCAATTCTCGCTGCAGTATTTCCTCGACATCTTCCATTCGGTCCTCCACGGCAACAAAAATCTGGCGAATGAGACGAACTTTAACACCCGCAAGGATATTATCATCAAAGACTTGTTCGTGGCGACCTTCAAGAGAACCGCCCTAGGTCTTTTGCAAAAGGACCGCATCACACTTGCGATGCTGCTTGTCCAGGCCTCCCCATACAAGATGGATAAGGGTCTGATCGACACCATCCTCGATGATCGCATCGAAGGCAAGGACCTTTCTTCAGATACCGATGCTAAGGAGGAAGCATTTGCCAGGGCCAAGAGGCTTGCTGTCCTCAAAGACCAGCTGGACCAGGTGCCCTCCGATGCCTGGAACAAGTTCTTATCGGAAGAGCTTGCAGAGAACTTCGTTCCACAGGTATGGGCATCGGATAGTGAACCTTTCGACCAAGCGCTCCTGTCGCTACTCCTTGTAAAACTTTTCCGCCTTGATCGCTTCGTACCCACAGCTGAGCGCTTTGTCACGTCCGTCTTTGGGGCCGAACTATTCGATGTTGTCGATGACCTCAAGGAAACTGTCAGCCAAGTCTCTTCGACCCGTCCGATCTCACTCGTGTCGAGCCCTGGTTTCGACGCCAGTTACAAGGTGGACAACCTCGTGGAGAGGATGCGTGTCAGATGTACCAACATTGCCATGGGCTCCAATGAGAGCGTGGCAAGCGCTGACAAAGCCATCAGCAACGCCGCACAGGTCGGAAACTGGGTTCTGGTCAAGAACGTCCATCTTGCGCCAACCTGGCTTCAGTCTCTTGAGAAACGTATGGAGTCGCTCAACCCTCATTCTGACTTCAGGCTGTTCCTGTCTATGGAATCGAGTCCCAAGATACCTGTCAATCTGCTTCGGGCTTCTCGTGTCCTCATGTACGAGCAGCCAGCTGGTGTGAGAGCCAACATGAAGGACTCCATGTCCTCACTCTCGACGCGGGCAACAAAGCCCCCGGTGGAGCGCACTAGGTTGTACCTGCTCCTTTCCTTCCTACACGCCGTGGTCCAGGAACGTCTGCGTTACGCGCCTAATCTGGGATGGAAGGGCTTCTGGGAGTTCAACGATAGCGATGTAAGTCACCTCACTCTCGTGCGTTTTCTAGCACGCCACTGACATTTATTAGTACGAATGCTCCGCCTTCATTATCGACGTCTGGGTCGAAAACGTCGCGCAGAACCGCACGAACATCGCGCCACAGAACATTCCCTGGGAAATGATTCGCTATCTTGTGCGCGAGATGTACGGCGGCAAGATCGACGACGAGGGTGACTTCACGCGTCTGACACAACTCGTCGAATCGTTTCTTACACCAGCAGCCTTCGAAATCGGCCACAAACTCGTCGAGAGTGACCCGCACAAGGACGGCGACGAGACGGGCGGTCTCGTCGTGCCCAGCGGTACCTCCCTACAAGAGTTCATGGCCTGGATCCAGAAGCTGCCCGAGCGGGAGCCGCCGACCTACCTCGGCTTGCCGGCCAACGCCGAGAAGCTCCTCCTCGTCGGCCTCGGCCGGAGCCTCATCCAGAACCTGCGCAAGGTCACGGAGTTGCTGGACGAAGGCGAGCAGCTCATGACCGAGTCTTGAGGGGGGAATTAATTTTCAAGGAAAAGGCTATGTCAGGAATTGTGCGACGGAACGTTAGAGTGGTGGTGCGCGCCTGCGCACGGTGAGAGATAAGAGGACACGCGTCCGGACGGCGTTTTCGAGATCATGGCTTGGGAGTCGTCTACCGTATATCGTCCCGATACCCCGTTCCTAGAATGCTTCCTTTCGCTATTATTACTTTCTGTAGAGTATTAATCCAGTATTTGTTGTCCATACTCCCGCATAGAACATATTTTATTTACTTGGCAATGTATGGGTTATTCTCGATTGTATGATTTGAAGTGACGTTAAGTGTGGTCGCCGTTCTCGAGGTCCGGGATTTGTGAGCTTACTCTGGTATGTATGGTTTGGCTTCGTTTTCGTCGGTCCTCGGCTCCCTTATCTACAAAGTCGGGAGTCTGCGACTTCCAGTCATCGTGCGAGTGACCTTAGGTAGGTAGGTAGGGAGGCAGTACGTATGCAATCCCAATACTTACAGCCAGACAGCCAGCGAAATACCGGGACTGGGGCCTCCTCCCCGCTGGGGCCTATCCCTCTCCCCTTCGCAGCGCGCAGAGACAACAGAACCCAGACGTGCATACACGTCGACGATATCTTTACCATGACCAACGCCTCGCGCCATTTTGGAAACATGAACCCGTCCCTGGCCCCCAGCCCTCTGCTGCGCCACGGAGATGCCCACTTTGGGGAGTTCTGCCCCTGACTCTGGGCCTGATTCCAGATACGGTACACGCGAGAAACTCCGACGCAGCAGTAAGCAGATAGTACGTCGGCCGCGAAAACACTCACGCCTCGCGGTGCTCTCCAGTCGCAGGCGGAGAGGAGCTGGCCTAACTACCCGTTGCCTGGCGGTAGTGTTCTGTCTCTCGGTCTTCGATAATTCTGGGCTCAGTAGAGTGGGTGGTATGGCTGGTGGCCGTGACCCAGTCGCTGTCTTTGCAACACCGCAGAGTTTTCGTCGGATTGGCCTTGGATTGCGCCGTCAGATCGGGGCAGGAGCCACCCATTTGCCATATTGTCTTGAAAGTCACCGGCCTAACCCATTATGCTTCCTGCCAACAGCAATGATCACAGGACGCTGAGGATGGCTTCGTTTGCTGCAGAAAAGACCGTGCCGTATACTCACCAGCACACTGCGACCAGGGGCTTGAGCCTCGCATTATGCTCTGCGGCTTGCCATGTTTACTTCCGAGTCGTCCAACACACACGGCGGGAACACGAGCTAAGGCCAAAGGTATCAAAGATGCATGGCCATCCCAACCTGACCATTAGTCACTATGGTACAATTGAGTTCGCCACTATCCTAAACTTGATTCAACGTCTCATCACAGAACCTCATCAGGTGAGCCAGTCCACTACTGCTATGATAGATCGTATTCACTGCTTGCCGTGCCGGTGATTATGCCCCAAAACTGGGTTGATACTACATGCCGAAAAGTACTTATATCTCCAGATCCCTGCTCTTCCTACATATCCCTTCTTCCTCCATTGCACTCACCTGACAACCGCCCATCAATCAACACTACGCATTTTTCATTATCAAGACTATCTCGCCATGTCGGGATTGCTAGATACGTCAGGAGCTGGGAGTCGCGTACCCCCCTGAACTCTTACTCTTGATTGCCGGAAACTTCAAGCAAGAGCCACTAAAGTACAGCCGCCGCGGCCGTGGAAACCTGGACACACAGAAGGAGAACCTCACGAGTCTCTGGAGTATGTGTCTGTCATCTAGAAGGCTCAAAGATGCTGCCACTCCTGTCATGTACGACACGATCAATATTTGGCGCGGAATACCCATTACGACACACCGCAACTGCTTGGTAGTCTTCTTATGCCCCTATCTGTATGACCTTCGGCTGGATTTGTCTGACCTAAGATTCTAGGTTCTTTTGCTACGCACTCTCATTGGAAATCCCAACGTAAGGATGATGGTCAAGCAGTTAAACTGTGCTATCAACCTTCGCGGGATGGGTGATAACTGGAATGCCCTCTACGACTTCGATGCCATTACAGCCACATGGCTTCAGGTGCGGAATAACAATGAGTTTCATCCACGTCTCGGGGACCCGATGTTCGACATCCTTCGGCTTTCACACTTGACGGATGAGGAGGGAACGAAAGACAATGTAACGGGAGAAGCCATATTCGGTGCAATCTTATGCCTAACCACCAACCTAGAGAGGATCCGACTTTCCTGCCCTTCATGGATGCCCCATTCCAGGGAATCTGTTACCGGGTGGTACAACGAATTGAGCGAGATCATCAACGCCTTTACTACGAATCCTGTTGCCGATCAGCCTCGCCCATTGGGCAAACTTCGCGAGGTCGTTCTTCTTCCGGATTCAGACTATTCATATAATCCGTACCCCGAAGATCAGTACCGTTTCTCTGGTCATTGGCAGACATGTTTCGGCATCTGCCCAGCCCTTCTGGGGGCCCCGAATCTGTCATCTATCCAGGCGACACATTTGGACTCTGCTTCCTGCAGCATACTTCCTCGACAGTTGAAGCATCTTGCATTGACCATGCCAAGAATCAGAGAATCTGAAGATGCAGTTATACTTTTCTCCTTGCCACATCTTGAGGAACTCAAACTGCACGGAATCGACGGCGACTATGGCAATTTCCCGCCTGAGATCTCTCTGAACTCCGAGCTGAAGAAGCATGCCCACAACCTAAGGCGTCTTGCTATAACTACACTCCAAGATTTCAGGAGATTTTTAGAAATTGGGTTCGGTCCGTCTCATCGCCTCGACTGTCTCGTGGATTTACCCGTCCTGCTGGAGCTCGAAGTGGAGCTATTTGCGTTGGTGGGGTCCAGACTGAACATGAGGGACACCCAGCTCGAGAAGACACTGCCCGTGTCCCTGAAGAAACTAGTCCTTTGGGAAGAGTGGTGGGCGGATCGCGCAGATTACGCAGCTGATGGGTATGATGTATCGAACAGGCAATACTGGGACGACATGCATGACATGCTCCGGAGATTCGCGATATCTTGCAAGGCAAGATGTACTGATCTTGCCACCGGTTCACTTGAAGAATTATCGCGGATCTGCCTTGAACCAAGATACATACCACGAGATCAAGGGGCTGTTTGCGGAGGCGGGTGTCGAGTTCGATGTGGACAAACCTCGTACACGTTCACGTTGGGATGATGATGATGCGTAGCATCTCGTAAGTGACCTTCAATCCCAAATATCGGCAGTCACATCGACTCACATAGCTTAGTTTCACTTGGACCGCAACCACTTCCGCGTTCCCTCCAGCAACTAGTATGACGGGCAGAGATAGGGGTTTTTTTTATATTTTTTTTATATTTTTTCTTAATTTTTGGAAGCTATTAGTCAGAGGGGGTCAGCGACGCTATCCCTCTGTCAGGCGCATCGCACTCGGTGTCGACGGGGTTTTCTTGCAGGGGCTCTAGCTACTTTCGTTCGCTATCTTAGTTCCTTATGAGTACAAGGCTTGTTACCCATCTTGCTGTGTTTGGCTTCCTGTTAGATGTGTCGTCATGTTTGCTATCGTCGCCATTCTATTTGGTTTGTCGCATTTGGCTAAAGGGGTTCATAAGTTTTAACGCCCTGAGTCAAGATACCGTCAGATGCCTAATACAGCTTATATGAATAATCTCGCTTTAATTCAATCACTTAGCAGAACTCCTTTATCGATCAGCACATGGGTAAATGCCCCTCCATTGAATAATTTGCCCCTCCGAAAAATGCCCAATCTTCAAGAATTTCAGTCGAAGACGAAACATGTCGGCCATATTCTGGGAGTCTGTTGCCGACGGTGATAGGGGATTGACTGGTAGATTGTCCTCTTTTAAGAGTTCCTTGCGCGCTGAAGCTTCTGATCTTTACCTGCTAGATTTTCTTGAGTTATGGCATCTTCACCGAGCCTTAATTCTTGGCGCCACAACAGCCGTTCTCTTTGCGGTATGGCTTTATCTACTGCTGGGCAAGAGACAGAAAAAGGGCACCGGCTCGCCAAAACTCGAGTCTGGGAAGAGCCTGCTGGCTGAGCTCCTGGCCGAAGAGAAGGTCTCCCTCTCGACTGCCAAGGAGCCGTCGAGTGGGCCGCGGCGCATCAAAGGCGAACTGCGGAAGGCAGATGGCCCCAAATCCGCCGTGCACGTCGAACCCCAACGGCGGGTGCAGATTCTCGTCTTCTTTTCCTCCTTAACAGGAAGCACTGAACGAACTGCGAAACAGTTTACCGCAACTTTGGAAGCTTCCTTGTTGGATCAAATCTCTGAATCGGACCAGGCTTTTCTGAAGCCTCAACTGCTGGACTTGACCCAGATAGACTACGACGAATTCTTCATCAGTCCGCCCAAGTCGGCAGAAGGCAGCCGACCGGTTGATTACTTCTATCTTATCCTGCTCCCCAGCTATAATATTGATACCATTAACGACAACTTGCTCGAGCATTTGAAAGAGACGCATAATGATTTCAGGATCGACAAAGCGTCCCTGGCAGGCCTACTAGGTTATTCTGTATTTGGGCTTGGGGATCAGGAAGGATGGCCTACCGAGGAAGAGGGTTTCTGCTTCCAGGCTAAGGAGGTCGATAAGTGGATGGCCAAGCTCACCGGTCGGAAGAGAGCCTACCCTCTGGGTATGGGGGATTCAAAGCGCGACTTAAAAGAAAGATTGGCTGAGTGGACGGAAGGCGTGACGGAAGTGGTGAGGCAGAGCGCCAAGACCGGATGCCTTGGGGATGGAGTACCAGGAAGTGGCGATGCTGTCGAGAGCGATGATGAATACGTATCCGGTGGGGATGACGACGGGGAGGTCGTCGTCGACGAGCCAGTGCAGCCCAAGAAGACCAAGAAGAGTACGAGGGATATCGACGACGTGGAAGACCTAGGAAGAATTATGAAGACGTCTCGAGCAGACGCGAATGACGCAACCAGTCGTGCACCAATTGCTGTCGACTTCACCACGTACAGCAAAACCTCGAAGAAGCCTCCCCAGACTGTCAAGGAGATGGTAGCGAAGAGCTCTCCAACCTATGCTGCCCTCACGAAACAGGGCTATTCAATTGTGGGGTCCCATTCTGGCGTTAAGATATGCCGATGGACAAAATCGGCCCTGCGCGGGCGGGGGAGCTGCTACAAATTCTCCTTCTACGGTATCAACTCGCACCAGTGCATGGAGACGACGCCGTCGCTCTCGTGCTCTAACAAATGCGTCTTCTGCTGGAGGCACGGGACGAACCCCGTGGGCACGACGTGGCGCTGGGTGGTGGACCCGCCGGATCTGATCTTCGACGGCGTCAAGGCGGGCCACTACCAGAAGATCAAGATGATGCGGGGCGTCCCCGGGGTGCGGGCGGAGCGGTTCGCCGAGGCGATGCGGATCCGGCACTGCGCTCTGAGCCTCGTGGGCGAGCCCATCTTCTACCCGCACATCAACGAGTTCCTGGCGCTGCTGCACGGCGAGCGCATCTCGAGCTTCCTCGTGTGCAACGCGCAGCACCCGGAGCAGCTGGCGGCGCTCAAGGCCGTGACGCAGCTCTACGTGTCCATCGACGCGAGCAACCGCGAGAGCCTGCGGCGCATCGACCGCCCGCTGCACCGCGACTTCTGGGAGCGCTTCCTGCGCTGCCTCGACATCCTGCGCGAGCGCCGCTTCCGCCAGCGCACGGTCTTCCGCCTCACCCTCGTCAAGGGCTTCAACGTCGAGGACGAGGTCGAGGGCTACGCGGACCTCGTGGAGCGCGGGCTGCCGTGCTTCGTGGAGGTCAAGGGCGTCACGTACTGCGGCACGTCCTCGTCCGGGGGCAAGGGCGGCGGCCTCAGCATGGCCAACGTGCCCTTCTACGCCGAGGTGACGGCCTTCGTCGAGGCGCTCGACCGCAGGCTGCGGGAGCGCGGGCTCGGGTACGGCATCGCGGCCGAGCACGCCCACAGCTGCTGCGTGCTGCTCGCCAGCGAGCGCTTCCGCGTCGACGGCCGCTGGCACACGCGCATCGACTACGACCGCTTCTTCGAGCTGCTCGAGGAGCGCGGCCCCGACGGCGAGTGGACCCCCGAGGAGTACATGGGCGAGGCGACGCCCGAGTGGGCCACCTGGGGCAACGGCGGCTTCGACCCGCGCGACGAGCGGGTCGATCGCAAGGGGAGGAAGATCGAGGCTTAGGTGGCGGTATGAGGGGGTATATGTATACTACGTGATCTGAGCGTCGGTTGCTCTCCCGGGCGATAGGGGTAAGGTGTCAAAGGATCTGGGGCCCGGGGCCGGGCTTTGGCAAAAGGAATCGTGATCCATCGTTCATCTATATCGCCCCGCAGGGGCGGGGGGCGTCATCATAAAATGTACAAGTTTTACCAACCCCTAATCTATGGATACACAAGGGGACGGGGCGGTCAAAAAACATAAACCGCAGTCCCGTATTATATCATACACCTTTTCATTTTGCCGTGCTGGTCCTAAACAATTGACCTGGTCAATCGATAACCTGGGAGCTTTCGTAGGCCGCCGATCTCTTTGTCGGGGGTGAGAGCCGACTGATGCGCCAGCTCTCGAAGAGTCGTTGGCGAAGAGTATTCTGCCGTAGAGAGGAGGGAGTGTTGGTTTCTTAAGCTTGCTCGCCACTGCGGCAAGGCCGGTCCGTCCCGTTCGTCGGCCAGCTCTAGTCCAGGCCCGGATGAGGCAGGTCGGAGGCGTCGAATCCTCGCGGCATGAGGTCGTCGATCCGGAGGTCCTTGTCGTAGGCGATCATTTCGGCCATAACGTCAATTACGCGCTGGGGGAGCGGGAGGTCAGCGGATACTCTTTCTCTCTCCCGAGACTTACACCGTTCGGCTCGGTCTGTCGTCCTCGTTAGTTGGGCGCATCTTCTTCTTACCTTGTCTACGGTCTTGTCGTAGATCTCGACCAGGTCTTTGGGGATCGGGTACACCTTAAGTGCCTTGTAGAACATGAGGGCGGCCTCTACCGTCTTCGACGCTGCGAATCGCAATCATCCCGGTCAGCCAACCCGATGCTACAGTCTCCCGCCGTCGCCTCTCCCATACACCGGCCGCTCTTCCTGGCGCCACCATCACTGGACAGGGGAGGGCAAGAGGAGAACTCACGATCTTGGGCCAGGCCCTCGCCCTGCTGGACGTGGTCCATGAAGAACTGCTCCTTCTCGTTGACGCCGGCGGGGAAGCCCTCCTCGAGGGCGTTGTCGACGGCGGCGTGGATCTGCTTCTTCCTCTCCTGGATCTGGGCGGCGGTCATCTCCTTCTCGGCGCGGGCCTGCCGGCGCTCCTCCCGCCGCAGCGAGCGCCGGAAGTCGGCGTTCTTGCGCCGGTTGTAGTCGAAGTAGACTATGTAGGCTGTCCATGCCGAGCCGTCGGGCGGCCCATGTCAGCTCCCGCGGGGACTAGTACAATACAACAACACGTGCGGTGTGGTGGTTGCTCGGCTGGCTGGCATGAGGCATGGGCTGGGCATGACGTGCGGATGCGGGTAGGGGTGGGCGCGTGTGTAAATGGAACAAAGGACTGGGCGCCCCCTCGGTCTATATACGACCGGGCAGGCAGGCAGGTAGGCAGGTAGCTTGGGCAGAGAGGGGTTTGCGATGCGGAGGGTAGGTAGGTAGGTGACGTACCGAGGAGGCCGGTGGCTATGGTTGCGGCTGATATCGTCGCTACCGTGCTGGTCTGTACCATTGTGGAAGATCGGAGGTGGGTACCTGGCAAGTAAGTGGGAAAAGATTGTCCGATATTCGAAAAAGACTACAATGTTATTACTTCGGTTACAATACAGAACAGGCAATGGCAGTAGATCGATCTAGGGATCACACGAGGAGGGCAGGGCGGATTTGCGGGAGAGCGGTTGAAGCGCTATTCAAGAAGCAAATAGAAGAGCTTTATTGTTGGCGGCCCAGCGTCCATCAATGCATGCATCCAGCTAGCCAGCCCGCCCGCCCGCCGTAATTTTTTTTTATCGGAGCCCTCCATTCAGGTGTTTGTCGATACTTACTTGCAGGTACCCAAGCGGCAAGCGACTAATGAATGTACTTTACCTGCGCTTCGATAACGACATACTGTAAAGGTTGAGGCGGCTCCACTGTTTCCACCGGTAGTCAAATAGTTCCGACACCGAGTGCCCGACTCCCCCCATCCCCCCCCCCCGGTCACTCACTAGCCCTTAGGTACATAGTGTAAGTCCCAGGGAGCTTACCTAAGTACCGACCTACTCATTCAAGCCGGATCCTCTTACTGGGATAAGCCTTACCTATTCTCCGTCAATTAGGCTAACGTATCTTCTCTGTTATAAATTGACCAGCTTCTGCGTAATATAGATACTCAATTCCTGCACATTCCTTTCGAATGTCAAACTCTCTGCGCGTCTACTTGCGCGCCTATAATCGGAACCGATTCCCCATCTACCTTAGCCAGCCAGCTTGATCGCCCGAGATGTCCGAGGACAAGCTTAAGATCTCACTCCGCAGCTCTAAGCGAAAGACCCGGCCGGTCATAAGTGCTCCTAGGCAGATCTCGGAACCTATCCCAAACGAAGATGTGCCCGTCCCGAGGAGCATTGGAGGGAGGCCCTCAGCAGGCGTTCCCCAGCCGGCGCAACCACCTCAACCTCAAGCCCGTCCGCGCCCCCGCCCACCACCTTCGACCGGTGGGAAGACTGGTGATCTCGTCAAGCGCCGATATTCCACGCGTTTCAACAATCTGCCCGCTGGAAGCTTCGATGCAGCCGCCCCGCCCGTTCCCCGCTTCGATGCTTCCAGGTTTCAAGAGCCCCGTCAGCAGCGACCGCCCCCGTCGCGAGGGGGGCCCGTAGGCGGAACAGGAGCCGGTGCGGCCCCGGCTTTCGACAAGGACGCCCTCGAGAACCCGAAATTCGTCGTGGATCAATATGTCGCGAGCATACTCAGCGAGGCTGACGAAGAGGGGATTCGGAACTACGAAAGTGAGCTACGGAAAGCTAGAGCCAAGGCCTCTGCCGACTTGCAGCAGAGCGTCTACCAGAATCGGACGCAGTTCATCAAGATCAGCAAGGAGGCCGAGAAGCTTAAAGCCGAGATGCGCTCGCTGCGGAACGTGTTTGAGGAGCTGAAGACGAACACCACTGCGCTCAGAAGCGCGTCAGGCAACAGCAGCGATGCGTCCGTCAACGGCGCATTCTCTACGGGCCTGAGCAAGAGGGACAAGCGAAGCTCTGTTGCTGACCGGACGGCCCTGTGGAACTCGCAGATGCAGGCGCTCTACAAGAACGTCGAGGGATCGCAAAAGTTCTTGCCTAATTCCATGGGTCGCCACGTCGTTCAGAACGCCGGCGCTTGGATCGAGCTAGACAACGCGACTTACAAGCCGAGACGTTCGATGCACGTGTTCCTCTTGAACGACCATCTGCTCGTCGCCTCGCGCAAGAAGCGGAAGGTCGACACGCCGGAAAATGTGCGGGGCCCCATGACGAAGCTGGTCGCCGATCGCTGTTGGCCCTTGTTGGACATCGAGGTCACCGACATGACGGGGACGAACGAGTCATCCGGCGGCCGGAACAAGCTCAAGCTCACGGATGCAATCATGGTCCGAGGCGTCGGGCAGGAGTCTTTCATCTATCGGACGGAGAAAACCGAAGACCCCGTGAAGACGACCTTGATGCTCAATATCCGAAAGGCTGTCGAGGAGCTACGCAAAAGCCTGCAGTCGGAAATGGAAGCCAACAACAAGGCCAAGGAGACGATCAACTACTTTGCTTCGCGCGACCCCGGCCTGCTACAAAAGACGGAACTGCTCGAGACCTTGTCCGACATCAAGGACATGCTGGTCGAAGTGGACGGCAAGCAGCAGAACCTACGCTGGGTCGAGGGGCAGATGGACGAGCTCGATATAGACATCGCTCTCCAGCGGTTTGATCTAGCGGTCGATCGCGTGGAGAGCCTGGAAAACCTTGCTCGCGGCCTGAAGAACAATGTCATCGCCCAAGACTTCATCAACTTTAAAGTCGAGGAGAGGAGCACTAAGTTAGCTGGACTAATTGTGAGAGAGCTCATCGACACGCACAGCGAGCGGTCCAAGACGAAGCGCAACGTCGGCTGGCTCACCAGGCTGGGGTTCGAGGACCGCGCGAGAGAGGCGTATCTTGAGGCCAGGGGTGACCTGATCCGGAAACGGTCCAGGTACGTGTTGCGGGGTATTATAAGTAAGGCGCGGTACGGATACTTACTGACGCGTATTCAGGCAATGCATCTTCCAAGGCGACCTGCACGCCTACATCTGGCAGCTCTCCTTCGTCTACTTCAGCATCATCAGGAACACGGTCAGCTGTTTCCAGAGCTGCTTCCCGCAGCCGATGATGAGCGCGTGCGTCAAGTGGGCCAAGGAGGAGGTGGACGCGTTCAACGCGATCCTGGCCAGGCAGCTCAGCAGCGTGGAGAAGGGCGGGGAGGCGTGGCAGGCGTGCATGCAGAGGGCGAAGCTGCACGCGAAGATGCTCGAGGAGGTCCAGCTGGATTTCAGGGACCTCGTGGGCAGGGAGGTGCCGCCCAAGCCGGTAGCCGACGGGCCGGTCGGACTCGGGTTGACGACGTAGCACGCTGCGTAATCGTTATGGTGCTTACCTGATGTACACCTCGCCCGACGCACGATGGAGAGTCCTGCAGGTTCCAGGACTGGCAGGTAGCCAGCTATATGATTTTCACGAGACACAGCCTCGAATGGGATGAGCCCCTGGGGGCATTCGCTGGTGTCATAGCATGCATGTACTATACGCGGTTTAACGTGGCCCGGACGGACGATTGATAATAATGACCTTTCAATAGACACTACTATGCTCTGGCTGCCACCGTGAGCACCTCAGATATTAATGGTGCCTATCCCCCTAGAGAGGGGTAGGGAAGATCTGGTAAGGGGGTATCGTACGGGTGCCTAAGGCTGAATGAGAATGGAGAGTGCCCAACCTCGTGTGAAAGAAAAGGTTAGGGAGCAATAAGGGGGACACTCTGCACTGAAATCCAGCCATACAGGGTAGGTACCGATAAAGACGTCACCTGTCTGCCGGCCCACTATGAGGCTATCGGCCCGCTTATGAGTGATCATCATCCTCCCTTCCAACCAGCCTAGGAAAAACAAACCCTGGTTGATTCAGCCCACCCGGCCAAGCCCGCAAGCCGGCATCACCATAATAATATGTAACATAACAGTCTGCCCTGGTATACTGTAATATCCTTCGCCCATATCCGCTCACTTGCCTATCCTTCCCAATACCTGCAATAACGTGGTTGATTTTCCCCCTTCTTAACGACGACGACAATAAAACCACCACAAGAGGAATTCGACGTCCGGAGTAACGACCCGGTTCTGACCCAAGCAAGACACGAAGTTATATCCTTTAAACAAAACAAAAGGAAGGATTATATTTCGGGTGACACGCGACCGGTCCCCTCGCTCTCACTCCCGCCTCTGCCTAGATTGGAAACCTCCCCCCCCCTAACCCCCCGCCTAAGCCGACCCCCTAAACTTATCTCTACCTCAACCCAACTACGATAGACAATTGGTTTTTTAGCTCGCGACCCGTCCTTTGACGTAGCTGCCCACGATCCTGTCAACCTTTGGGCACTTGCTCTCTCCCTTTTTTCTTCTTCTTCTTCTTTTTTCTTTTTCAAGCGGATATCGATTATTCTTTACCGCATCGCCCGACATCTCCCTAGAGGACGTGCTTTGGAGACCAGATCTCACGATAGAACACGCGATACCCCGCCGGCTCATACGCACATACGTCAATCATCATCGTCGTCATCAACCCTCACCATCTCGACTAACAACCCCACGTCCTAATAATACATCATGGATACCAACATGGAAGACGTTGGGCGGGTTCCCACCGATCTGGCCCCCATGCCCTCCTCGGAGCCGACGACCATTCCTACCCTCGACGGCTGGATCGAGAGCCTGATGAACTGCAAGCAACTATCCGAGGCCGATGTTCAGAGACTCTGCGATAAGGTCCGCTAAGTCCTTCTGCTATCATCTCTCGTGCGCCGTCTGGGTGGCCTGCGCCTTGTCGGCTGCTGCCTTATTCATATATGTTATACATATATCTATATCTATATATACATATATATATACATATATATATATACATATATATATACATATATATATATACATACCCGTTTCTTTGTTCGGCAGCGCCATGACACGATACTGACGTCTCATCTCTGCAGGCAAGAGAAGTTCTACAAGAGGAGTCCAACGTCCAGCCGGTAGTACGTCGTCACCCCCGAGACCCTACCCTAGCTGCAACCCCTGACCTGCTATTCAGAAATGCCCGGTGACGGTCTGCGGCGATATCCACGGTCAATTCCACGACCTGATGGAGCTGTTCAAGATCGGCGGTCCGAACCCGGATACCAACTACCTCTTCATGGGTACGTTATAAGGGTCGCCCACCTGACTCTATCGAGATAGTGCCGTGCTTATTTATTTGCTCTCGTACAGGCGACTACGTTGACCGGGGCTACTACTCTGTCGAGACCGTCACGCTGCTCGTCGCTCTCAAGATCAGATACCCCCAGCGCATCACTATCCTGCGAGGTAACCACGAGTCGCGCCAGATCACGCAAGTCTATGGCTTCTACGACGAGTGCCTGCGCAAGTACGGCAACGCCAACGTCTGGAAATTCTTCACCGACCTCTTCGACTATCTCCCCCTCACTGCCTTGATCGATAACCAGATCTTCTGTCTGCACGGAGGCTTGTCGCCCAGCATCGATACTCTCGACAACATCAGAGCCCTTGACCGAATCCAAGAAGTCCCCCACGAGGGACCCATGTGCGATCTCTTGTGGTCCGACCCCGACGACCGCTGCGGCTGGGGTATCTCGCCTCGTGGTGCCGGTTATACCTTCGGCCAGGATATCTCCGAGGCGTTCAACCATAACAACGGTTTGACCCTGATTGCGCGAGCGCACCAATTGGTCATGGAAGGTTACAATTGGTCTCAAGACAGGAATGTCGTGACGATATTCTCTGGTAGGTCGTGTTTCCATCTCCGGCTGAGTTCGGCGGCACTAACCCACCAACCCCCCCTTAGCTCCCAACTACTGCTACAGATGCGGTAACCAAGCAGCCATCATGGAGATCGACGAGCATCTGAAGTATACCTTGTGAGTGGACCCCGGAGATCTTCATACGAAGGATCGCGCTAACATCAGGTTTCTAAAGCCTACAATTTGACCCTTGCCCTCGGGCTGGCGAACCGATGGTTTCTCGACGTAAGCACGCCTTTCCTGTTCATCACCGCCTCACGCGGCTCTGATATGCACTGTATATTCGAGCCGTCCTCGACCTTCACTAATATGATGGACCTAACAGGGACACCGGATTACTTCCTATAAACTTGACAGGAGGTTCTACGCAGTTCCTGAGGAAGCGCGGACGCGAGGCTAAGCTCGTCCGGAGACGTCGGACGGCTTATGAAGTGACGGAGTTTGCCTCCGCCAACATACATGCTAGAGAGGATAGCGCTGTTCGGCGACAACGTCCTGTTATAGACACGGCTCTCGAGCTGGGATGCGGGGCATACCCATAAACGTTAATCTAGAGGTGCGCTGCCGTCAGTGTGTCGCCGTCGGTCGTTCTAGCCATTGTCAGAAGCCACTGGCGAGAAGACAGGATCGCGAGCCATAGATTCCCCCTTAATGAAAGAAAAAAAACCCGTCGTGTCGAGTGCCCTCTGGAGCCCGTGATGAAATAACGCTTGTTTTCAAACATGGGCCCACCGGTATTTTTCGTCTATAAGACTCTTGATTCGAATTACAGGCGCGTCGGCCCCCTAATGCTATTCCTTCGCAGCCCCTTCAGCGATAACCATCCCTCAAAATCCGTAGGTAGATAAAACAACTTGTACAGTCGCACCCCCCTTCCACGACACCACATCTGGTATACGCCACATTATACACACAGCATCACAACATCCGCATCCTACCCCTTCCCCCTCCTCCTCTCATCCTCCTCCACCCCCCCTTTCGTCTTCTTCCTCCTCATCTTCACCCCCTCCTTGCCCGTCATTACCCCGTCCCTGCGGACCCCCAATCCGCAACGTCCCCGTCCTCGTCGTCCTAAGCCGCCGCGCCTTCAGACCGCCGAGACCGCGGGAGCGCCGCCGCAGAGTGCGGGAGGTCGGGGACGTGGACGGGGGTGAGGGGGGGGTTGCGGTGGCGTGGTGTGGGAAGAGCGGGGATCGCGGGACTGGCGGTGTTGTTGGCGCCGGTGCTGCTCCTCTCGGCGGGCTGGGATGCGCTCCTCTCTTCCGGCGCCGCGTCTGCGTTTTAGACGTGCGTCAGTAAGTAAGCGGGTTATCCGGGACAGGTGGGCGGGTCTTGATACCGCGTTTGATCCGGGGACCTGGAGTCCCGCGACCGGTCTTATCCCTCACCCTCCCTCTCTCGGCGTCATCAACGACATCATCAGCAGCAGCAGGCCTACTACTATTACTACTACTACTACTTCCACCATCGCCGCATGAAGCGCCGTCCACGGGGAGACGCATCTCGCGTCCAGCTCGAACCCGGGCTCCGACCCGGCCGCGGACACGAACACGGACACGGACGACGGGACCGCCCCGGGGGGACAGGAACGAGTTCGTGCTGCTGTGCCGAGACCCGGACCCGAAGGCCGCGACGGTGGCGGCGGGAGTGGCGCCGCCGCCGCGCGGGGACGGGGGAGAGGAGGAAGAGGGGGGGGAGTAGTCGCCGGGCCCCTTAGCACCGTCCGGCACCACGAAGCGTCGGTCGAAGCGCGATGCCAGGTACGCCGTCGACACGGCGAGGTCCGTCGCGTAGTTGAAGACGTAGTAGCACCAGGGCGCGGCGTACCATGGGGGGGGGGGGGGGGGGGGGGGGGGGGGGGGGGGGGGGGGGGGGGGGGGGAGCT